>OZ024695.1:22729123-22843201 GCA_964016905.1 Perithous albicinctus | reverse complement strand
AGAACCTAAAGAACCTAAAGAACCTAAAGAACCTAAAGAACCTAAAGAACCTAAAGAACCTAAAGAACCTAAACCTAAAGAACCTAAAGAACCTAAAGAACCTAAAGAACCTAAAGAAAACCTAAAGAACCTAAAGAACCTAAAGAACCTAAAGAACCTAAAGAACCTAAAGAACCTAAAGAACCTAAAGAACCTAAAGAACCTAAAGAACCTAAAGAACCTAAAGAACCTAAAGAACCTAAAGAACCTAAAGAACCTAAAGAACCTAAAGAACCTAAAGAACCTAAAGAACCTAAAGAACCTAAAGAACCTAAAGAACCTAAAGAACCTAAAGAACCTAAAGAACCTAAAGAACCTAAAGAACCTAAAGAACCTAAAGAACCTAAAGAACCTAAAGAACCTAAAGAACCTAAAGAACCTAAAGAACCTAAAGAACCTAAAGAACCTAAAGAACCTAAAGAACCTAAAGAACCTAAAGAACCTAAAGAACCTAAAGAACCTAAAGAACCTAAAGAACCTAAAGAACCTAAAGAACCTAAAGAACCTAAAGAACCTAAAGAACCTAAAGAACCTAAAGAACCTAAAGAACCTAAAGAGATAGAACCTAAAGAACCTAAAGAACCTAAAGAACCTAAAGAACCTAAAGAACCTAAAGAACCTAAAGAACCTAAAGAACCTAAAGAACCTAAAGAACCTAAAGAGATAGAACCTAAAGAACCTAAAGAACCTAAAGAACCTAAAGAACCTAAAGAACCTAAAGAACCTAAAGAACCTAAAGAACCTAAAGAACCTAAAGAACCTAAAGAGAACCTAAAGAACCTAAAGAACCTAAAGAACCTAAAGAACCTAAAGAACCTAAAGAACCTAAAGAACCTAAAGAACCTAAAGAACCTAAAGAACCTAAAGAACCTAAAGAACCTAAAGAACCTAAAGAACCTAAAGAACCTAAAGAACCTAAAGAACCTAAAGAACCTAAAGAACCTAAAGAACCTAAAGAACCTAAAGAACCTAAAGAACCTAAAGAACCTAAAGAACCTAAAGAACCTAAAGAACCTAAAGAACCTAAAGAACCTAAAGAACCTAAAGAACCTAAAGAACCTAAAGAACCTAAAGAACCTAAAGAACCTAAAGAACCTAAAGAACCTAAAGAACCTAAAGAACCTAAAGAACCTAAAGAACCTAAAGAACCTAAAGAACCTAAAGAGAAAGAGAAAGAACCTAAAGAACCTAAAGAACCTAAAGAACCTAAAGAACCTAAAGAACCTAAAGAACCTAAAGAACCTAAAGAACCTAAAGAACCTAAAGAACCTAAAGAACCTAAAGAACCTAAAGAACCTAAAGAACCTAAAGAACCTAAAGAACCTAAAGAACCTAAAGAACCTAAAAAGAACCTAAAGAACCTAAAGAACCTAAAGAACCTAAAGAACCTAAAGAACCTAAAGAACCTAAAGAACCTAAAGAACCTAAAGAACCTAAAGAACCTAAAGAACCTAAAGAACCTAAAGAACCTAAAGAACCTAAAGAACCTAAAGAACCTAAAGAACCTAAAGAACCTAAAGAACCTAAAGAACCTAAAGAACCTAAAGAACCTAAAGAACCTAAAGAACCTAAAGAACCTAAAGAACCTAAAGAACCTAAAGAACCTAAAGAACCTAAAGAACCTAAAGAACCTAAAGAGAACCTAAAAAGAGAACCTAAAGAGAACCTAAAGAACCTAAAGAGAACCTAAAGAACCTAAAGAACCTAAAGAACCTAAAGAACCTAAAGAACCTAAAGAACCTAAAGAACCTAAAGAACCTAAAGAGATAAAGAGAACCTAAAGAACCTAAAGAGAACCTAAAGATAGAGAACCTAAAGAACCTAAAGAACCTAAAGAACCTAAAGAACCTAAAGAACCTAAAGAACCTAAAGAACCTAAAGAACCTAAAGAACCTAAAGAACCTAAAGAACCTAAAGAACCTAAAGAGAACCTAAAGAACCTAAAGAACCTAAAGAACCTAAAGAACCTAAAGAACCTAAAGAACCTAAAGAACCTAAAGAACCTAAAGAACCTAAAGAACCTAAAGAACCTAAAGAACCTAAAGAACCTAAAGAGAACCTAAAGAACCTAAAGAACCTAAAGAACCTAAAGAACCTAAAGAACCTAAAGAACCTAAAGAACCTAAAGAACCTAAAGAACCTAAAGAACCTAAAGAACCTAAAGAACCTAAAGAACCTAAAGAACCTAAAGAACCTAAAGAACCTAAAGAACCTAAAGAACCTAAAGAACCTAAAGAACCTAAAGAACCTAAAGAACCTAAAGAGATAGAACCTAAAGAACCTAAAGAACCTAAAGAACCTAAAGAACCTAAAGAACCTAAAGAACCTAAAGAACCTAAAGAACCTAAAGAACCTAAAGAACCTAAAGAACCTAAAGAACCTAAAGAACCTAAAGAACCTAAAGAACCTAAAGAACCTAAAGAACCTAAAGAACCTAAAGAGAGATAAAGAGAACCTAAAGAACCTAAAGAACCTAAAGAACCTAAAGAACCTAAAGAACCTAAAGAACCTAAAGAACCTAAAGAACCTAAAGAACCTAAAGAACCTAAAGAACCTAAAGAACCTAATAGAGAACCTAAAGAACCTAAAGAACCTAAAGAACCTAAAGAACCTAAAGAACCTAAAGAACCTAAAGAACCTAAAGAACCTAAAGAACCTAAAGAACCTAAAGAGAACCTAAAGAACCTAAAGAACCTAAAGAACCTAAAGAACCTAAAGAGAACCTAAAGAACCTAAAGAGATAGAGATAGAACCTAAAGAACCTAAAGAACCTAAAGAACCTAAAGAACCTAAAGAACCTAAAGAACCTAAAGAACCTAAAGAACCTAAAGAGAGATAAAGATAAAGAACCTAAAGAACCTAAAGAACCTAAAGAACCTAAAGAACCTAAAGAACCTAAAGAACCTGAATTTCTTTAGGTTCTTTAGGTTCTTTAGCTTCTTTAGGTTCTTTAGTTTAGGTTTAGTTTACTACTTGTACCGACGGATGAACCTAACTTTTCTTGTTGGATTTCGATAGAGGGATCCTTTGCGCTTCTTTTGCCGTTTTTAGACCTGCTCTAACTAAATACGCCAGTGTTTTGGACCTGTTTTAGTGGAAGCACTTTTTCTTCCAGTTTTTTTTTTTTTTTTTTTTTTTTTAGCCGGGAAAGCACTAACTTTTTTTGTTCCAGTTTTGTAGAGAATCTCAATGCGCATCTTTTGCCGTTTTTAGAATTTTAATTCCTTGTTTTTAGCCCGATTCAGACCTGTTTTAAGTTTAGGAGGTCCTGCTACTTTTGCGTTTAGAGCCATCTAGCGGCGTAGTTAATTGAGAAAACCTAACTTTTTTTTTTGCAACTTTATAGAGAATTTCAAGACGCGTATTTTCCACTTTTTAGAATTGTTCTAAGTTAATACGTCGTTGTTTTAGACTTGTTTTAAGTTAACGACGACCTTACTTAGACCTGTTTTAGTGTTTTTTTTTTTTTTTTTTTTTTCTTTGGATTTTTGAACTTTGTTTTTTTTTTGATTTTTGAACTTTTTTCCATTTTTTTTTTTGGATTTTTTTTTTTTTTTTTTCTGTTTTTTTTTTTTTTTTTTTTTTTTTTTTAACTTTTTTTTTTGTTAAACTTGTTTTTTTTCAACCTTCTTATTTGAAATTTCATCTTGAATTTTAATTTATAATTTATATAACATTTTTTTTTTTCCAACTTTCTTTTTTTTTCAACTTTTTCCTGTTTCGAACTTTTTTTCATCGAACTTTCTCCGTTATTCAGACTTTATTATTATTAACTTTTTTTTTTTTCTTTTTTTCTTTTTTTTACTTTTTTGCGTTTTACGGTACAGTTACGGATGAGGGGTATATGTTTATCGTTTTACAAGGAGCTGAGTAGTCCAGTGCGTTGCACACTGGACTGACGACCAGAAGGATGAGGGTTCGAATCTTAGCGTCGATATCTTTTTTTTTTTGAACTTCTTTTTTTTTTTGAACTTTATTTTTTTTAACTTTCTTTTTTTTTTTAACTTTATTATTATTAACTTTTTTTTTTTTTAACTTTATTTTTTTTAACTTTTTTCTTTTTTTGAACTTTATTTTTTTTAACTTTTTTCTTTTTTTGAACTTTATTATTATTAACTTTTTTTTTTTTTAACTTTATTATTATTAACTTTTTTTTTTTTTTTTACTTTATTATTACTAAGTTTTTATTTTATTTTTTTCATTTTTTGGAACTTGTTCTTTTCAACTTTTTTCTTTTTTTCAACTTTATTATTACTAACTTTTTTCTTTTTTTCAACTGTATTATTACTAAGTTTTTATTTTTTTTCAACTGTATTATTACTAACTTTTTTCTTTTATTTCATTTTTTTGGAACTTGTTTTTTTTAACTTTTTCTTTTTTTTCAGCTTTTTTTTTTCAACTTTTTTCTTTTTTCGAATTTTGTTTTCTTGAATTTTCTTCAGTTTTTGGACTTTCATTTTCAAATTTCTCTCCTGCTTTTTTAATTTTGTTTTTTTACTTTACTTCTCTTTTTTAACTTTCCAGATTGATATCTTTACTGACCGTTACGACCAGTCGACAACGCAACTTTTCTATCGCTCGATATCTTTACGATCGTTAGTTTCGGTTCTCTCGGTCAGGTTAGGTCAGGTTCTTTAGTTTAGGTTCTCCTTAGTTTATTATTTTTATTTTTTTTAGTTTGTTTTAGGTTCTCTATCTTTATCTCTTTAGGTTCTTTAGGTTCTTTAGGTTCTTTAGGTGACACGTTACGACTGGGAACTCGCTTTTTTAATACATGTTCGTTTAGAGAATGTTAAAACGCAACTTTTTGGAAAAAAAAAATTTACCTACCTATTTTTGAGGTTATATGTCATTCCTAGATTTCCTACTTAGAGTACGATTTTCAAAATTTTTTTTTTGGATTCATGTTTGTTTTTTGGTCTCATTTAAGACGCCATCTTTGTTTTATTTATTTTTTTTTTTTCGAACTTTTTTTTTCTGTACAGCCTCAATTTATTAAGGGTAACTTAACTTTTTATTTTTGATTTCTATAGAGGGAAAAAAACCATTAATTTTGGATGTATTTATAATTTTTTATGTTATGCGCAGCCTGAGTTATGCTCAATTAACCTGTATTTTTTAATTTCGGCGAAAATTGGCGGCAAGCGTCATTCTTTGAGGTTTCGCAGCCCTGCGGGCTGCGCACTGAGCTAGTAACCAGAAGGACGCGAGTTCGAATCTCATAGTCGAAATTTTTTTTTTTTTTACTTTTTTTTTTGTTAAACTTGTTTTTTTTTCAACCTTCTTATTTGAAATTTCATCTTGAATTTTAATTTATAATTTTTATAACATTTTTTTTTTCGTTTTTTTTCCAACTTTCTTTTTTTCAACTTTTTCCTGTTTCGAACTTTCTTTCATCGAACTTTCTCCTTTATTCGGACTTTATTATTATTAACTTTTTTTTTCTCTTTTTTTCTTTTTTTTACTTTTTTGCGTATTATGGTACAGTCATGGACGAGGGGTATATGTTTATCGTTTCACAATAAGCTGAATAGTCCAGTGCGCTGCACACTGGACTGATGACAAGAAGGATGAGGGTTCGAATCTTAGGGTTGATATTTTTTTTTTTTTTCGGAACTTGTTTTTCTTTTAGATTTTTCTTTTTTTTGAGCTTTAGTTTTTTTAACTTTTTTCTTTTTTCGAATTTTGTTTTCTTGAATTTTCTTCAGTTTTTGGACTTTGATTTTTAAAATTCTCTCCTGCTTATTTAACTTTGTTTTTTTACTTTTCTTCTCTTTTTTAACTTTCCAGATTGATATCTTTACTGACTGTTACGACCAATCGACAACGCAACTTTTCTATCGCTCGATATCTTTACGATCGTTAGGTTCGGTTCTCTCGGTCCCTTAGGTTCTTTAAGTTCTTTAGGTTCCGTACACTAAGGTTCTTTCGGTTCTCTTTAGATTCTTACTTTCTCTGCATTTAGGTTCTTTTGGTTCTTTCGGTTCTCTTTAGATTCTTCCTTTCTCTGCATTTAGGTTCTTTTGGTTCTTTAGGTTCTGTGCACTTAGGTTCTTCTTCCTTTCTCTGCATTTAGGTTCTTTAGGTTGTGTCTACTTTATGGATTTATATTTTTTGTGTTATTTGTTGCTTTTGCTTATTTTCCGAATTTAAGTTCTTTACGTTCTGTATTGCTTTCAGCGTTTTACCGCATTTAGACTGTGTGCAGGTTTTACAGATTTATCGCATTTAGATTCTTTAACTTGGCAAAATCTGAAAAGACTTGGAAAAAACAACGACTCTGGAGTTATTGTCATTTAGTTACATATCATTACGCTATCGAATTGACACAAAAACTACTTGAAATTACGATAAAAGCATATAGAAACAAAACGTATACAAAAAAAGAAAAAAGAAACAACGATTATCGAAATACTCGTTAAAGCTCAATATTTAAAAATATTTTCTTCTGTTTATTTACAGTGCTTACAGCACAACAATCGTTGATAATAGCAAATGAAATAACAATTTTCATGTAACGCAGTGAAAGCGAAATAATGGGATTTCGTATGTTATTTCTCATTTATTTTTAGGCACCCCGGGGGAGACTGTTTAAAGAATGTTGTTTAAATTATGTAGCGTTTACAACGTGCCTCACATTACACTTTTCTCGTTAATTCACTCATCACTATTGTTTTATTTCATTTTAATCAATAATCGCGGTAGCAATTTATCTCAGTAACGCGATAACAGCTGTGTGCAGCCTGTCGCACTCGCGCACACACATTCACACTGCACAGTGTCTCGCTTTCACTCCTACTCGGTCTCGCGACTACACGCGACTGACGGCAGCTCCGCGATTGACAAGTGATGACGTCAACGACGTATTGAGAAAGCGGCGCGTAACCGCTTTCCCTATCGCGAGCCTACGTCACCTTGCACGCACGTTTCACTCGACTACCCGCGTGCGCAGAAATTCTACGCTCTAATTCCATGCATACCGACATATTAACTCGACGAGAAGGACGTATGCGCCTGACGAAAAATCATCAAAAAAACTTTTCGGTCGAATTTCTTGACTTTCCAGATATCAGCATTGCGAAGACCTATTTTTCTTACCAGATGTCATTCGAAAGAGAAAAAAATAAATAAAAAATATTCAACTTGATTATATTTTCGTTTTCATTGAAACTAATTTCTTTTTATACTTGGCGTCGAGTTAATAAATGTGATTAACTTGTGGCCAAATCTAAATATCCATCGACCTGCCCATGACCAACATTTTTCAAATTAATAATCCTTTCGAAGATACAAACCCATATTTCTGTACGTATACTGTTTGCAATGTTAACCGGTTGCTAATCGAAAAATTATCGTATTACATATATTACTTAAATTTTATTTCCCACTGAAAATTAACTATTCATGGTTGGTAAAGTAACCCTAAAAATTACGACCGCATCCCATTACTAATCTCTATCGATAAATTACACAAAATAAAATCTACCTAGAAAAAAGAAAAAAAATCCATCGATAAAACGAGTCTCTAACTCCTCGTTAGAATTGGACCAAAACAAGATAAATTCAGTACGTCTTTAATACTATCTCTTCTTCTGTCCCTATTTTTTCCTTTTAAATGTAAAATATACATATAATTTGTCAAAGACTCAAACGAAAAATTCTTCTGTCAGTGTTAAAATCAATTTGATTTACCGATTCTAGTGAAAACCAGAATTTGGGCTTTTTCGACTCTGTGCATAATTCAGAATAAAGCGCACTCAAAGGATTTAACTTTATCGTGTCTCATTATATTTAATTAATTATTCACAGTTGCTCAAAGGTTCTTTAAAATTACCTAAAGTTTGGCCAAGTCTTACAATTTAGGGGGCTACAACAAAATTTTCAATTTTCCTAAATTAACCTCCAAAATAATATCAGCAGGTTGACGTTAAAATTAACAAAAATCAGTGAAAGACAAAACTCTGGCGAATTTGTAGAGGGCAGAATATGTTGAAATAAAATTTTGTCTCAATCGGATTATTCAAAATAGAATAAATTGGGTGAAAAAAAAAATATATATATATATATATATATATTTGAAAGATATAATGTCATTATTTAATAATCTTACCTGTTAGTGAATAGCTGTAACCACGACAAAGTACTGCGATATCGTCAAGTGTTAATCGTTAATAAATGTGATTAACAATTTTTCGCAAATATCTCGTAAGCGCACGACAAAATAGCCGGAAATACGGTAATAATATTTGTTGGCATAAGCAAAATTCTTATTTATTGAAATTCGTTGAGCACAATATCTTTTGTTGTTTATCTTACACAAATAATGTATAACTAGAAGTTATTGAAAATTATAAAGATCCTACCCATTTATTTTTGTTTTAATCATACCCACGTATACGTTGGTGCGTATACTTAAATCCATATTCTTGTGTATATTACTATAATATATACGTTTTTTTTTTTTCATTTTCAATTAATCGTATTAATACTAATCAATAACATTATCGTTATACTAGCTAATTTCAATATCTGACAAAATACTGAATCTTTATGGCTCCGGCACTTACTAATCCGGTCTTTATATTCATATTAACTATAACTTTATTTCGTTTCTCTTAACATTTCTTCCTCTTATAGTCACGGCTCTAATTCACTTGAGAACCCTCATCAACGAATATACATTTTCATTGTTAAAACTGAAAGTGCTGCCGAGTCTCGAACAATTCACACTGTGTCGTCACATTACACGGTAGTACAAAGATTGCTATTTTCTCTCGTTTACGCGGATAAGTACTTAATCGTTGTTTATTGTTATAATAAGTGACATGCGCTTCTTCGCGTACAATCCGCCTAAAAATTCAACATCCACATCCTCTCTTATTGAATTAGATGAAAAAACCTTGACAGTTAGTTTTTCTCCTTTTTTTGTAATTATTATTATTATTATTTTTTCATTAATATACTGTGCAGAATTAGCGTTTAATTAAATAGACAACGAGGAGGACCAGGATAAGACGGTACGCTAAGGTAAAATGGCATAAGGAATATGTATCATGTACACTGTTGTGGCCTGTGTTCCAAGTGTCGGGTTTTCATTTTTCAACGGGAAATTCGGTGTTGCTATCGAGTCTGCGATAAGTCGATTCCACGCCGTCAACAGATGAATCGGTCATAATAATAGGCAAATGTACGCCGACAGACACTGTACGCCGAAAATTTGTCAGCCCTTGTTATTCTACGCTTGGCGTTTGACAAATGAGAAAACTGGCATCTTACTAATAATCCGAATAAAAGCTATGGTTATGTACACACAATTAAAGCTACAAAAAGGAATGTCCCTACTGTACAGTTTGGGCGTTAATAACAAAAGATGAGTATATACGAAAAAGTAATACAAAGGTTGTCTGTCCAGCACCCAGTCTAGCACGTAATCACGCACGCGCTATCAACGCGTCGCTTATAAGATTTATAGAAAATTAATCGGTATGACACACTCGTATCGCACTCGTTTCAGAGCAAATAACACAATCAACAAAAATCTTCAACAATATCGAACCAAGCATAAACGCACACATATTTTTCTTTCTTTTTATTTAAGGACTGCACCTTGAATGAATTTCATTTTTCGGACGGATTATCCAGTCGAGTACGGTTACGGTAAAATCATTTTTCTTCTTTCATCGAAATTTATCTTTTCTCTGTTTCGTGCGATACGACGATACAAACAGATCGTAATACTGGGCAATTTCTTGAAACGCACTTTTCGCGAAAAACAATGCGTCTCGACTACTTTCATTGTTGTTTCACTCTTGTATTCATTTCTCTTTTAATTAGGCTTGAAATTTGGAAAATCATCTATTTTAGGGCACCACTGCCGATAACGATCGGGAATATCCCGCAAACAGGTACAGGGATGCTGCTGGGGCGGGATAATCTCGAGCGAATCATTTTATCACTCGGAGCCGAACGGTCATGTGTTGGTCGTCGACGTTGTCGTTGTCGTCGTCGAGGAGGATATCGGGATACTATCCGTGCGCCAGCTAACGGAACTCGTCGATTCTGCGATTGTTGGGATCTGCAAAAAAAAAAAAAAAAAAAAAAAAAAACAAAGGATGCATATCAATAAATGTAACAAATAATATATAAGATGAAAAGGCAAAAGTTGTACCAAGTACATACCTTATAATCGCATCCGATTAGAGGAGTTTCCGCCGTCGAGTCATCTGTGGCACGGTAGGGATGAGGTGGTGTGACATAGATAGGTTTATTTGGAATGTTTGCAACTTGAGCGTAGACCGTAGGAGCCTCCTGACACGGACGTCGTCGGTTAAGACTCGACATCGGCAGTAGCTGAGGACGGTGAACTCCGGACACTTGAACCGACTCGTAACAGTTTGGCGGTATGCGCCTATTGCTCCTGAGGCTCAACTCCGCGTACGCCAACTCCACACCTTGCTGCAATCGGTTAACCCCCTGCGTTTATTTTCACAGTTAACGTGTTACTTTATTTTTCTATTATAAGGAAACATTGACTTGATAGTTTTTTTGTCCTATTTATTAAGTATATGTGACAAACAGCACTGATATTGTATAGATAATTGCAGTATTTGATGAATATTCTACAGCTCTTAGGGAATAAGCTATTAATGAATCTTTCATGTTTCTTTATTAATTGACATTATTGCCATAGACTTACGTTACTTAATGCACCGAATGAAGTAGATTCTGGACGTGGCTGTTGAAGTATATACCGCGGCGAAGTTCCCATCGAGAGCTCGGTATACGCGTTTTCTGAAAGGACGTAAAATATTCAAGTTGAATAAAGATATTCGCCAAGTGACTCGGTAAAATATTTATAGCATATATGAAAATCCGTTCCGTTGACGGGGTTTAAAGTTTACCGTTGGCGTGAGGGATTATGTCTGGATCCTTCTCGAAGCTTTCTATACTGCCGGCACTTAGCGGTACCGAGGCGGACTTGTCGTTAGGAGCTGTGAGATTGGACATACCACCGTCGTCGTGAGAGTCTTTGTCGTCCTGGCTTCTCGGACGGTAGCGCAAACGTACCGCTAGTACTATAACGAAAATCACCAAGAGCAACCCCGCTGCAGCCGCGACTATCGCCCCTAACAAGGGTCCTGATAGAGACAGTATTACCGGGGTTAGAGCTGCCAACAGATAACATTTTTCCACTTAGAAATTTAATGCCGACGAGCAAACGCGATGACCGACATCAAACGCGTGATCAATGATATGACAAGGGACGTTATAACTTGTTGATTCGATCTTATACCGTAGCCGCGATACTCAACTATCTTTTTCTCATCCAAGGCCGCACACACTTGTAATGATTGTTATAATCTTATACTCTCATAAAGGAGTTTCTTTTGGTAATTAAATATTCTGACAGTCTTTGAATTAATAAATAATAAATAAAGACACTACCCCTAAGGACATTTCACTATTAATTATCAACCGAAATATCAAGTTTGTTGCTGTTGTTGTATGCATGCAGTTAGAGTATATGTCTACAGATCGAACACAAGAAATATACCGTTTAAGCTAAGCGAAATATGCACAGGCAGTATACTATAGTGATGTTTTATGATTGAAAAATTACAGAGTGATCGGTGGAGGTCGGTATGGTGATGCGTGCACTCTGATAAATCGGTGCACTTGTAACAGCGAGTTTGGTACTTTCTCAAGTGTTATAGAAAAACGCATGGGAAAGAGGGTATTTTCAGGGGGCTCTCGGACACGCGCAGTTGGAGTTTTATTAAATAATCGCAAAGGAATTAAATTGATAACTATGGAGATAAGTAGCGCGAAACGATATTTTGGTTTTTTCTTTTCTTTTCTGTTTTCAGGAAGATGAAGCTCCAATCCTACCTGGATATCTCTGATGCTCAGGGGTTTTACCCTCTTGGAGAAAACGCTGGCTCTGCAAGACAGTAGCGTTACTCATTGCGTGAGCGGTCAACGTTCTGAGAAACAGTACGAGGCCAGCCTGACTCCTCTCCGCTGGCAAATCGGTGACTTCTAGCATACTGGGCGTGAAGCTGGTTGCCGATCCTAACAGGTGTCTTGTGCCTGCATCGAACACGTGAAGAAGAACGGTCGCGGTGTTTGCGTCAAAGTACTCGCTCTCTGCGCAGCTCACCCTCAAGTTGGTCCGACTTTCCTCTCTGATTGTGCAGTTCTCCGGGGATGGTGGATGATCCAGACTCTCACCTACTACCATTCGTACTATCCTCAACTATTCGTACTTCATCTTCGCTTTCTCTTATCTTTCTCAGTCATTCACTTCGCCATCGATAATACAATGTACGCGTTTTATTTAGATGAAAATTATACTATAATGATCTATGGCTTTCGTGGAATTAGAGAGGACTCGAGGGTCGCAAACATAGAGCCAAAAATGTATAGAAATATTGGTCGGGGATGGGAAATTTAGCCCCTAGAAAATTTGCAGCGAGGAAAGTTTGCCCCCTTATATTATACGATGCCAATACAGCCCATTTTTTAATCCTTTTCAGTATTTACCATAACTACCACATTCGAGTACTTTCCCATTTTTTTAAGTCAAATCAGTTTCTCGAAAACTGTAAGAAATGAAAAAAAAAAGAAAATTATTCGCCATAAAACTGGTAGTTTTTTATTCGACTTTCAATTCATATTTTTTATATAATTATGTAATAAGTCCTGTATTTTAATTTTAGGACTATTTTTATTCTGCTTTAACGTTGATAGAATCTTTTGTCATACGGAATCATACGAAAATGAGCTTTACCTTGTTTTTATTTTAAGACCGGGAAACTATAGATTCACTTATAATTTACATAATCTATAGTTTCCCACAATTAAAAATTTTTTAGTGTGATAATGGAGATTATGTCGACAATACGATTATTTGATTTTTTTTTAGATGGAAAAGCTAATACAAAACAACAACCTTTATAGTGAGATTTTTCTTTTCTTTGGTTTCAAGCTTTCAAGAGACATCGACCGAAAGAAATAGGTGAAGCATTTTCTGAAAAGTCCCAAATACAATCGTGAGAAAAAAAATGCATAAAGAAAGTCTCTGAAAATTACTAAAATCTGGTCAATTATGAGAAATAACTTTGTGTATCAATATTAACCGTCTGAGGAATGCTGGATGAAGGACGAATTAAACATACAATTCCAACTAAAAGTTCCATTTCATTAGAATTTCAATAATAGTTATTTATTATATCATTGAATGAGACAATAAATATAGTGACGACCGCCAAGCAGGTCGCATAATAATAATAATACCACCAACAACAACAACAACAACAACAACAACAATAATGCCAAGAACTAGTAGGCAAATGAAAAAATAGCTTAATAAATTCGATAGAAAACTCAATTTTTTCGAAATAACATGACCTTTTTTTACATTTTCTTAACCATATAAAAAATATTTTTTAACCCTTTAAATTGTACGTAAGAAAATTCAAGATGATTGGACGAACAGTTTCATAAAATTAAGTTTAAAAAATAAAAATAAAAATTACATAGAATTAATTTCATATAAAAACAATTCTCTGTAAAATTTATTAAGCAAGTTCTTTTCATTCATAACTTTTGGGCATTATTGTTACAATAATGATGATGATCATGATGATGATGATGATGATTATTATGATTATTATTATTATTATTATTATTATTATTATTATTATTATTATTATCATCATTATGATTATTATTATTGTTATCATTATGATTATTACTATTATTATTATTGTTATTATGAATAAAAGTTTTTGTTGGGAATGTATGTGTAATCAAGAAGCTTAATATCTATGGAATTATTGAGAGCTAATTTTTCTTTTTCCGCCTAAGACAACAACACCGTTAATATTGACGGAAACACGATCGTGAAGATCTAAGCTAAGTTGCAGCGGTGAATGCTTATCGGTGGTTGTTTGGTGTGCGACAGGTGATATCTATGGCAATCTAAGATGACGCAAGTGCTCCAAAAAGATGGACTAAATTTCGATGCGCCCGGGATTAGCGCCAATGATAACGGTAGCGTGAAATTTTCGAGTTTTCTGCTTAATCGCGATGTGCATCACATCATTTTCTACGATGCAAGGCCGTGCAGCGTAGCAAATAGTGCTCAAAACAATAGTAATAATAATAATAGTAATAATAGTAAATATTGTATATCGTTGTTAGCGAGATTTGAGGTCTATTAAGAATTCTTACCGGTTCGTCTCTCAGGCAAATTGAGGGTAAGCGCGCGAAGACGAATTGCCTCGCTGCGGCCTTTATCATTGCTCGCGAAAACAGTTACGTGGTAGGTCGAACCGGGTGTGAGGCTATGAACCGAAAACGAAGGTTCTTTGCTCGTTCGATTATAAACGAGACCTCGGGACTTTAGGGTGTTTGTACTGTCATCCATCTCGAGTTCGAGGGTGAATTTTTGCGGGAGACCACCGTTGAAACCTTCCGAGCATTCCACATACAACGAATCCGTCGTCTGATTGACAATTGTACAGTTTTGAGGTGTGTCGGGTCTTCCTGTAACGAAAATATATTACGTCAATATGTATTTTCGTAAACTCGATAAAATATATTAGGTCAATATGTTTTTTCTTCAACTAGATGAATGAAAAGCCTTACCCGCTGGAACAATTTGATATACGCAGGGTTCTATTTGAGTGCCTTGATCATTGGCACCCCAACAGAGCAAAGTTCCATAATCCAGCTCAGTCATGGGAGTGTAGGCGGCGGTTGATCGTGTACCATCGATTTTCACTTGAGCCTGAGCAATGTCAACAGCTTCCATGGTGTTATTGAACTTCCACGTAAAGGAAACATCCGGTGGATTTGCCTCTAAATCACAGGTAATAGTTTCGGCTTCCTGACGAGCAACACCGAAAACTTTTTGCTGTCCCTGACGACAGACTGGAGCGTCTGTCGAAAAAATAACATGATTTTCAATGGAATTCATTCGACACCATTACAACAGGCATAATCATTATTAATGCATCTTCTTACATTTGATGTCTAAATGAAGAGGATTGCTCTGGCCATCGCCTTCCTGATTGCTACCAATACAAGTGTAAATACCGGCGCTATTACGCGACACGCTTTGAAGTACCAAACTTTGATTGCTAACGATTGTACCCGTCGCGGCATTGTTATCCAAAGGTTTGCCCTGTGTGCATAAAGTTCCAACATTGTTATTACTAAGTCCTCCAAGATAATTACATAGACGCGTTGACGCGTGAGTTTGTCGGAACGAGGAGGAAATCGTTTTTCACAAAAATTATATCTCCAGTATATAGCTCAAACTTACGTTGTGCTGCCAGAATACTTTGTAAACCCATGGATTCGACTTGATGTTGCACTCGAAATAAACATCCATACCTTCGCGAATCGCGCTTGCGTTTAGATTGCTACCCAGTTCCAGAGTTACCACAGGCTGATCTGAAAAACCAACAACCTTCATCTTTCTTCCCCCAGCACTCTTCTTTATCGAAAGAACGACAGTATGAATAAATTTATCAACACGCTTGTGTGGATCAACGAGCCACACATCAGAGTATCGTATCATCTGACTTTATACACATGCACACTTACATCTCCTCACGAGTCGTAACATATCGAGGCAAACGCTATTTTTTTTACAGATAATACCAAGAAAGACTGGAATAACAAAAAGGGTCCTTACGATGAATATCGAGTTTCCAGCCGTCCTCAAGTTCGGAGCCCGGTATCTCGGGAACACTGCCTTTGCAGGTGAGGAATTTTCCTGCATCCTCGATACTCGGGATGAACGTAAGCACACTCGTGGTCGAGTTGCCATCCTGTTGGACTATTTGTCTGGTGTTGCGAAGGATAGTGCTTCCCTTGGACCAAGTAATGTCGGGAACTGGTCTGGCGCCTACGACCTCGCAGCTTACTTCGTACTCAGTGCCAGCGCTGAGCGCTCGATTCTCGCTAAGCATTTTCACCCAAAGAGGTTTCACTGTCGAATAAAATACTTGTTGTTGTTGTTTTTCTTTTTTTTTTCTTCTTTTTTTTTCAATTCAATCTCTCTGGGACTTTTTTTGTTATCAGATTACAAGTATCGAACGTATCGGCAATACTCACGCGTCATATTGAGGGTAACCGAGCTCGATATCGGCGATACCATATTGTTGTTGGAGGCTTGGCACGTTAGGACAGCGTGCAAGTGCTTTCTCTCCAACTTTTCCAATCGTAGAATATTGCGAACGCTCTTCACTCCGACTGTCTCGTAGCTGTCGTCCAGCAGAGCATTTTCCTGCCACCAAGTTACTCGGGGAGGCGGACGACCTACGACAAACATTAACTTCTTAATTCGACAACTAATTTTTAAGAGGTACTCACTGATTATTCTACGATATTATACTCTCTGACTTTCCAGCAATATTCTTCAGATTAAATAGGCCATTTCTCATTCTTTTTCTCTCAATCAAATATATAAAGGATTGTGATTTTCCAATATTTATACTAGAGTGAAATGACGGGTAATCACTTTATGAATCAACTAAACTTCTTGTTGCCGAAAATTTCCCCACTATGCACTTTTTTTTCTTACAGTAAAATATGACATAATTGAAAATTGGGAACCCTGTGATACTGATTTTTATTTAAGAATAAATTGCTCATACTGGCGTATGATAAAGATATTTTATGTACGATTAAAGCGCATTTTACTTACCACCAGAAGCGACGCAAGTTATATTCAAACTCGCTCCTTCGCTGTAAGGTCCAAGAATGTAATTACGAATGTGAGTTCTTCCGTCCTCGTTCAATATGCTCACGCGTTCCGGTGGTACTGGAATGAAGAAAAGAAAGAAAAAAAAGATTAAAAAACGATTCTCCGGTTTTAACGTCAGGATATATGAGAATAAAATAATACTTACTGATAACCGTGAGATTGACTTTGCTGTTTCTGGTAGGTGATTGTTTAAAATCCACTCTGCAACGATACAGGCCAGCATCGCTCTCACGCACTGTCTCCAGGTTTAATTTGGCCGGTTTATCCGTGTGCATGAAAGACGCTCGGCCGCTTAGGCTTGGATCCTGCCAGTGCGTGCCCTGCTCCAAACTCTTAAGACCCCTCGAGTCGAAGCTGCAATCATTGTATCATTATTTTTTCTACCTCTTTTCTTATTTCGTTTTCTCTCGCGCGTTTAATTTCTCCCCGCCTCCCCTTAATTATCCACCAATTGATTGACCGGATACGAGTTAAATACGCTTTTTTGTTGTTGTTGGATTTACCGCGCGAGGAAGTGGAAGAGATGGAAGAGCAAAAGGAGAAAAATCTGCTTTCAGGCTCTAGGCCACGTACCGTGTACGCGACGGCTATCAATTATCTTTAAATGCTATACTTCACTTGATACATATCTGCCACCTGCACACTGAATATTCACCCGCTCATACATCTACTGAGCCATATATACACACACCACAGGACTTATTCTCCGAGGAACGCTGTGATCTCAACCGGGCATGAGCTATACGCAGACAAGCCGCCTCTTTATACAATAAAGTGAACCAGTTTAACGGGGAGCTGTGCAGTTATGCATTAAGGTGGAGTCTACCCAAGGATGTCATACGAAGATTTTACCAAGAGTCTAACAGAATTTTCAATTAAAACAAGTGCTCAATATTTTTTTCAAATATTCTACGAGTATCATTAAACTAATCAACACTATAGTAGAGTGCACCCATTTTATGTTGTTACTTTTACTTGTTTTTGTAAAAGTAACAAATAACGAGTTATTTATCTCCATAGAGATATTATGAAAGATGAAAATGCATAGGCCTAAACTGATCCTCATTTTTTTTCTTTCTTTTTTGACATACACAAGAGGTGAGAGCTATTTTCGTAAAAGTAAATCTTGTATAATGCTGTATGTTGTGTAATAAATCAAGAGACAATGATTTTGCATCTTTAACATGGTTAAAGAAAAATGAATATTAGAGTGTTGAGAGAGCAACGGCTGTCTCGATAGTTATTTGTATGCAGTCCATATTAAATGTATTCTCGAATACCGCCGAGGTGAGTTATGTTTACAGGAGCGATGGTGAAAAGCACAATGAGTATACCACGAGTCTCCTGATTTTATGGACATCTTTCACGCGTTTCATGGACATTTTGCATAAAGTACTAACCGTGTGTGCGTGTGTCTGTGTGCTCTCTCAGCTGAACCGAAATGTCAAGAGATATACTACATAGAGCTATGACTAGAGTTATGCTTCGCGTATGTACGTAAGTGGCTCCGGAGCCGCGAGTTATATACGTACGTATACGACTGCGAATTAGGATGACAAATACGCGCGACGCCGCCTGGCACTGTCGGATATATTTATCGTACGAATTTCTAGTCGTAATGTGAAATTGGCTTCTCTGCTCTATGTCGACTTTTCTCTGTCTCGTACCACCACCACCACCACCACTTCCACCAGCGGCAAATCGTGCTGTGGCTTTTCAACCTGCGCAAGTACCCTTAAGGTTCTTCACGTTTCAAACACTATAATTTCAACGTACATTTTAGTATAGTGCCAGCACCACAAATTCAACCAAATTTATTTATAAGCTTTCTATATTGCGACTTATTACAGTAAACTAACTCTCCTGTCAAAATGAGTAACATTTTTTTTGTTTTATAGGTTAGCCAAAGTGTACAAGCTTCAACAATTATACAATTAAATTAACCACTACATTCAGTCGGGGGAAAACAAGAAATGCTTTCAACTGAATACTTGATTTTTTTCTCACCATGTGGAAATGTGCCGAAGTGAATAAATTAATCCAAGTATCCGATAATAACACTACTCTTTATATGTACAAATGTAGGCAGTAGCGCAGTAGCCGATATTGCATGCTGTCGAATGAATGCGGCAACGTCATCGTCGAATGGACAACAGCAAGGGAGGATGCGGGCACGAGTTGCGGCGGTTGAAAGTCGAGCGGAAGTGGGCACACGGGTTCAAGTGGGGACGGAAGAAGGAGCGGTACTACAGTAGAGTGTCAAGGTAAAACGACCAAGTTGCGCTAAGACGATGAGCGGTGGAAGTCAACGAGCACACTATCGGATACGGGGCGCGAAGGTGACAAAGGAGTTTGGGAGCAAGTTTCGCGTTGACTCTGATGGTGCGGTGTGCTTGGTTGCTTGCTGCAGAGCTTGTAGCACGTCGTGGTGGCTTGCCTGTCGGTTCAGAGGCAGTTTTAGTACGTGTACAACTGGCGCACGGACTATCGGTAGGTTAGGACTCGGTGGACGAGACAACGCAGCTGGCGACGGAAAGGACCCAACATCGTCAGCCTAACGCTTCTATATAATGCATTCTCTGTTAATTCGCCCACTTTCTTCTTCCAACTCATTCAAATGTATCTCATTTTTTTCACCCTCTCACATCCAATATTTAATTCAAGGAATTTCTCAAGAAACAATTATTAATTGAACGTCTTGGAGACTTTATCCGATTAAAAGCTTGACTCTTTGCCTACAATTTGAGCCAACTTCAAATGCGTTTATTCTATATTATATTGACGAATATTTGATAATAAATGTGTAATATTAAAATCTTAACTTTGCCAGACAATAGTTTACGTTTTTGCACAACGTAGCGGAAAGTGTTTTGCTTCTTTCAATAAATGCCTCAGATAGATTATAGTACGAAATACGAAACTGACTGTAATCACGCTTGCAGTTTAAATAGAATATTTTCCGTAACGTTGCGGTCTTCTAAAATCAATCAAGGGGAAAAGTAATAAAGTGTCAAGTAATACTTAAGTCTGAGCCATAATGAGAAATATCTAAGAGGATGAGAGAAAAAGTGGACGTATTGACAGGGAATGCATTGTACATTACGTACGTAGAGATTGAGTGCTAGCAGGCGGCTAACAGAGGCAGCAGTCGAGCACAAGCAAGCAAGCTGCTGTCCAAGTTCTGCCTCTACGACTAGCAATCGGATACGGTGCAAATTGCGTGCCCCTGATACGCCCTGCAAGTTATAATCTGCTGGTGTGTACATACATAGTATATATTATAGCGTTAGTTCTCTCTGTTAGACTCGAAACCGCTCGCATCTTCTACTGTGTACCATATGCAACAGGCCAAATCTTGATACAGCTAGAAGCAAGTGCGGTAGCGAGTCGAGTCTCGGATATGGGATGAGATAAGATCGAGCGGATTAGGGATGTAAGGACGATGCTGCTACGCCACCAGACGTATAAGGCATAAAGATATGTAACGGCAGATTAAGAGGTAGAGTGGATTGGAAAAGCTCACCCGAGAGAGAGAGAGAAGCGAAACTCTCGGCGTTACCGGTGTGCTATTATCGGATCGAGTATTCGTTAATTAATCGCTCGAAATTTGCTAACCAAGTTTATTATTGTTCCTACTGTGAAAGCATTATTGCTCAGGACACGTCTGAAAACACAACCGATAGTCTCGTTTAGACATAACATATATAATATAAATATTATATATTACTTGAAAAAGCTTGTTAAAAGGGAAATGGAAGCGGTCTTTACAGTGGATTTACCGAATGATTAATACTAATACATCCTTTAAATTAGGGAATAAATCTAAAGTTAGAAACGTCTTAAAATTCGATTTGGCTCTCACTCCCTCTCTCGCAATATAGGAATATGAAGAGACATGGATAATATAGGTACATATAGTTGAAAAGGAGCAAGGTATCACATAGACATAACTGTATTCGCATATAGTATAAGCACAAGTTGACTCAATAGAGCCGCACAGGAATGTCAAGTGCGTCCTGAGGAGAGTTATGGGAGAAGGACGAACGGTTGGCGATGCGACGCGCGACATGAATAAGAGATGAAAGTTTTACCTGTATATCGGTGTATCTGCTCCCTCCTTGTACCAAATAACGAGCTGTAGCTTCTCTCCGAGGACGGGTGGTTCAACGTCGCATGGTAATAGAGCAATTCCGCCTGCCACGGCCTGCGCATCCGTCATCGTCACTGAAATGACAACCGGCACAATCAACCCAATGACTTTCCAACAGTTGCGCATCTACCACTACGATTCACAGATACACTTTGTGTGTATATATATATATATATACATATATAACAACAGAGAACAGCAAGCTATTACTACATCCCGGCTACGATACAGACAGAGTCTAGTCAGATGCATACTCGATAATGAGAAACCGAGTAGCCCGCAATCACTATCCTAACTCCTATAGAGTATAGCAACATATTCCTATTATTCACCAATGCTGGTGAATAACTTATGAATAATTAATAACTTGTTCGTATACCTATGGATATAATACGTATTATGAATAACGATATTGTTTTGCAGCCAGACGAGAGCTGTCATGACATGGCTTGATATCCTACGAATAATCCATTGATGAGCGTATATGTCAAAAATTCAAACACGCCTACCCTTAATGAAAAAAGTGCCGGTATATATAAGAATTTTATAATAAAATTGCCGACTTTTCAAACGAGTGACATTCTTCATCGGCTTTCGTTGTCGAATGTGAGAAGAGGTCCGTTTGACGGAGATAAGAGATGTTAGCAAAGTTATCCGGACAGTGAGACAACAAGGAGTTTGCCAAGTATATATAATGATGTTATATAGGGACGCGAGTATCAACCCGGCCACTTTCTTTTTTTTAACTCTTTCTCTCTTCCTTTATATTTTTCATAATTGGTCAGATTTCACCACAACTTGATAGTACTTTTTGCGATTTTTTTCTTCACATCTTTAATTTCATTATTTTACAGATGAAGGATATTTTTTTTTCTTCCAAAGCTCACTCATCTCGGTATAAGAGTTCTATTTTCCTATCTGTTTTTCACGATATTACAAATCAAAATTTTATCCATCTGATAAAAAAGTTTCTGCGAAGGAGAATAGTTGATATTAAGGCGAAGGAAAGGCGAGAAAATGCCACGGCTATAGAATCGTCGTTATACACGGCTATAATGTGTTCGCTCACAGCTCCGGTAGTAGGTTACGGTCCGTTTCTCTGTCAAGTCGGGCAGCCTGCGGACGTACTTGTCACGACAGTTTCCGCCTCGATATCAATGACGTAGTATGTACTTCCCTCTGCGACACTTGCACACTCAAAAGTACAGTGATATGCGCATAACCCGGTTATTACACAACCCTCGCTTAGCTGTGGATGGTGGAATATCCCGGCGCTAGGTGAGCGGTTACATTGCTAGTGTACAAAATATTCCGATGTGCTGCCATTAGCAACGTAACTGCACACACTTGGTAGTAGCGTTTTCTGCCCCATAGCCGATTTTAATTAAAATTTCGTTTCCGATAAACAACGCTACGATTATACTGAAATTCCGGGGGTTTCTTTACAACTCATACAATAGGGATAGAGACCAGTGGATATGCGGGCTTGACGACAAGGCAGATAGATAAACAATGCATATCAAACGCGTTTATTATCTTATTTGACACTCGATGCGAATTTCTAAATTAAATCCCAAATACTTGTTCGATTTCGGCCAATTTTAATGCTAATCCACATCGTAATACCGCAACAGAGGCAACAAAGATATTGACATTCTGTGCATTTTATGACAATTGCATTGAAATATCTACAAAGGAATTAGGAAATTACGTGTAATAATGCAAGAGATTGTGCGGTTTATAGGCAAGTTGCGCATGCACCCAAGGGAAAACTGGACTGAACGTTCCATTCTCTAGCTCTCTGTGTGAAACTCGGCTTTCAATGCGTAGCTATAGCGATCCGGTGGTTAGAGCAAAGCTCAATGGATGCGCGAGAGATTGCCCGTGGTACCAGGTACAGACGGGTAGACCAACATCGTGGTGAATCGAGAGGCGCAATTAACACAGTGAGGAAGTTGACTCACGAGTGGTTCGCGTTTCCCAATGTGCCCAACGGTCCACAAGTCAGTCGAGCGCGTTTAACCTCTGAACCCTGGAGGATTCGAAAGGGCTCCTTTGCTCGAAGACAACTATAGGGATCTGTGGAACGTAGCTTAGCGCAGATATACCCGCAGGAGCCGGTAGCGGCCACCACCTCTACTACTTATCGTTATGTATAGAATCCCATGGTCCGCTATCCGGATTCGCTCGACTGTACTCGCCTCGTCTGTATTCTCCTCAAGGTGCCAGGATGGCTCTCGTTAACCAAGGACTACGCAGAGAGGGCGAGCACTACGAGGCGGAACAGGGCGAGGCGAACCAGCCAAAGACGTCTGGTTAAACTTATCAGAAATTCCATCCAGTAATTCAGATAAGGAGAACGCTATGACTGAGAGTCCTTATTGCCCTGTAATGTATAATACCTAAGTACAAAGTTTTAGTCACCTTCTCTCTATAACTGCATCACCCCTTTTATTACATTTTTTTCCTCTCAATAACGCTTTTTTACCTAATTATTTGTGTATTTTTTTTTTCATAAATTAATTTTTATTACCTTTTTTTGTCCTTTATTTTGGCAACGATGTATTTAAAATGAACTTTTCGACCAGAGTCCAACAATTGTAATTCAAATAGTTAAATTTATGATTAAACTCGTGAATAAATTGCGAAAATAATAAATTGGTTAATTGGGAGGTTAAGGGGCAGCGTCCCTTGTACTTTGAAAATTTTCAAACCTATTTTCTCCCAAATAATTCGACCGACTTTGCTCAATATTAACATGAAACTTTTTTAAAAACCTCAAGAGCATTAAATACCCATCATCGTCGCCGACAAGTTCTTGGGGGGAGGGGGTTGAGAACCAGTATGTGGAGAATGGTTTTATGGTATACGGGAGGTGAGAGCAGAGAAGAAGTCGGAGCTCGAATGAATTACGATTGCCATTTCTATCGTCGCTATGCTGTACTTACTTCTCGGCTCTCCGAACTCTTCTTTTTCTGCGTTGAAAGCGATAAAAGTGCTGGAGCAGTTAAAAAAAATAATAATTCGCGAGAGAGTCAAACATATGTTTTCGGAGCCTCTATGAAAACCAAGAAAAAATGTTTTACCACTCCCGCACTCCCACGACTTGAAACTGAAAGCGTTGAGACGCAAAGCTCGAGTACTCGTATCTTTTCTGCTACAGAAGTACTCGAGCACGGGCTCGGCGTTACATGCGGAAATTTCATCGAAAAAAAAACTCAATATTATACATAAAAAGTGATGAAGAATTTTCATAGTCACCCAATAGATGCTTACGAGCTTTTGCCTATTATACCTTTCCATTCCTTTTTTTGTCTTGATTTCCCTACCAAGTTTGTTCGATTGGTGCCTACAATAATCGGAAAAATTGACGGTAAACGCGTTTAGATCACATCGATCTTCGGCACGGGTTGATTGCAAATATTTTCACTATATTCACTACTGACCTGTCGTGGCCTGGGGCTCGGATTTTCTAACAGCACTGTGTGCCACTACTGCTATCCGAACGAGAATGGTATATATAGTTGTGAGCATTATCCCAGGGGGCATCGGACTAGCCACCTTTTCCAAGGCTGCTTGAGCTCTCGCCAAGGGGAAGGTAGAAATATATATCCCAGTACTTTAACGTCCATCATAACTACGATGGGCCACCCTCTGGCCCACGCTGCTAAAACTATACTGCCTGCTCTCACGTAACCTGAAAGCTTTGCATGTAATCAGAGAAAATCGCGAATCTAACCCCTTCGCCCCTTCGCCCCTCTCAAAGTCTCGTTTTACCTTTTACCACTGCTGGCAGCGAGGAAATTTCAGCAGCGCTATTGTGAAACGCGAGACTCGTTGTAAAATTCAACTCTTATTGTTATAGCACGAGAATTATTAAAGTACGACTTAACTCGGCCTGTAAGGGTGCGCTCTTCTCACGCACATCGTAATTTTTACTTTTTATCACGAGCTCAAAGTACATCGGACTGACGGATGTCGCGCCGCCGCGATTCGTACTTTGTTGCAAAGTATTATACGCATTTATTAGCTCCATAGCCACTGAGGGTTTAGGGTGTAGAGGAATCCATGTATTAAATATGAATTAACCCGCGAGCTTCACTAATGGCATGCTTGTACCTTTGAGGGGGTAGAATACACAAATTGAGAATTTGTGAAGCACATGGGGAGATGACGCATAGCTATGTTTGTCGCTCGAGCGACAAGGATAAGTGTAAGTAGAGAATGTACATGTAGAGAGCTCTCTATGGTAAAGAGGTACGCGTGAGAGCACGTACCTTGGATCATTATACCTCCAGCATATAGTAGAGGGATACTACTGGTGGTATGCACGAGAACCGTGCGTAGTTTCACCTGGCAAGGGAGATCTGGAGCGAGGTTAGCTGGCCTCGATCTCATCGTGTTGTGTCTATACCAGAAGATACTACAATCTTTCGGAGGTAACACCTTCTCGAGCTCACATTACTAGAGTAATAATTGGCGATGCTATTTACATTTATCTTGACACGAAGAATATTTCTGCAATATGTCCACCTGCGTGTATCCTCAATTCTGCTCTCATTGAAATAACCTTTTCAACGAGATTATTAAAAACTTTGTTTTTCTTCAAAGAATAATAATACCGTTGGACCTTTGTCCATATTGTACTTGCGCTCGATAAGAGATTATAGAAGAAAAGTGCCAGAAGGTTGCTTTATATGATATATACATAGGTGCCCATAACACCGAGTATAACTTTTGATGCATATTTAAAAGTGCAAATATGTCCTATAGAACGTAGTGTATTTGTAATAGTGGCGAGGTTATGTACATATATAGTGTTTTAGGAGTGGGTATATAATGTAGGAGGAGGGCAAGAGCGAAGAAACAACGGATATACCGAGGAGCCCCGCAGGCCAAACCGCGCCTGCCTTAGTTACCGATGAGCTAACAAAAGACGTCGGGCTGGATGTTACCCCGGGGAACGCCGGTGTTCCGCCGCAGCATCACACTCATCCCAACCATCTTCAGCCGCACATTCATTCATCTCTATCCTCTGAATATATTTTCCATATTTCGACGTCTTCCAGGGGAATTACTTTGGACAGTGATAATGCAGCCTAGCGTGCGCGACGCTCACGCTCCTTCATCATATCTCTGTCACGGAGCATACATGTGTTATGGGCCATTCCATGCTCACCCGATAGTATCGCCACTTTCGTATTTTTTATATATTTCTTTCTCTTTTAATATACGTTCTAGTAAAGAGGTTTGAATCATCAAAGATTTTACATTAACTCAAGAAATTATATCGACAATGTTATTGAAAACCTTCTCGGTATGTTCAATGGTAAAAAATAAAAATATCGAGACTCTTCTCCGAAGATGAATATAAAACTGGGAGTGGAGAAAAATATGCATAACAAGGACTTTTCTCCATCTCTTTTCACTATACTGTTGCCTATCATTTTTCTTCTATATCGTCGAAAAATGTACTAAAAATGAAAAATGAAAATAATATGATTAGAAAGTGGTCGATTTAATCTAGAATGGCCCATATATAGATTGAGTCTGTTTCTTATACCGTGTATATGGCATGTATATCGTACATAAGTAGTTTATCATAGAGTGAGGACTTTAATGTATTCTCAACAGACGAAACGCCCGACTACTATTAAAAATATGGTGTGTGTGTGTGTGTGTGTGTGTGTGTGTTTATAACCATGTGTGTTGGTACGAGATGGTTCGCTAGTTGAGAAAATTACTGAAAAAGTTTGATCTCTTGGAAAAAGAATTTTTAGGAATGATGAAAGATTTGTTTCCTACTGAGTTGCTTCGATGCGCTTCTTCACTATGCACTGCGGAACTCGACTGCGACCTCGGCGTCTATCGATGTATGGCTCTCTGCCATACATTACGAGATGCGTAAGATGCAAATATCAACGATATTTTCCATTTCTACACATACGATGTAATAGCGCGCAACGTTCTGTCGTATATATATATATAATGATATTAGCGAGGCAAATATGCATTTCACATTGGGAATGTAATAAACATCGTCGTCGGGTGACAGCTCTCAGTGTTATATCGTTGATAAAGATTTTATAAATTATGAAATATAGGGCGACATCTCGTGGTTCAGTCTCAATGCTTTGCGATACGTATACAAACTCAGTTAATATGCGATACTGAAAATGTCGTGAATATATTGTGCCCGGATAGTCGCCACTTTTTCACATCCTCATTAACGGGGATATCACGAATTTCAGAGGAAAACATGTGTTTTATTTATTTACATAGAACAAAAACTCTTTCATAAAAATATCACTTTATGAGAAGTTGAAACGTATCGTTTTTCCGTCTTTGTTACTAACCAAAGAATTTTATACGCGAAGCTCCGAAGCTATTAATTTAAAAATGTATTCACAACATTCTCCCTAATACGACGCGAAAACATACTGCACTAAAAGTGACGAAAGAAACGTTCATTAAATTTTAAGATATCAAAGTTGCAGACATATAAGTTATATCGGAGCGCCGCCCGATGGATTATACCTTTTTCCTATTCCACTGGCCGAAATTAACTACACATATATTCGCAATCAAAAGTTTAATTTTATTAAAAATCATCTATTTTAGTAGAGAGAAGAATCTTTTGGAAAATCAACGTGATTGAAGATACTAAGAATATTGATTTTATAATAAATTTAAAAAAAACACAATTACAATTTTTTGTCTTTTTCTAAAACATTTGTTAAACAGTTATTGTGCTGACGTATTCAGTAGTTTTCGGTGCTCTTATTATAATTGTTATTATTATTATGATTATTATTATTGTTATTTATATTACTACTGAAAATCAATGTTTCTTGGTATGTCGAATAAAGTTGATTTATTAAGCGTGCTGCGGGCTTGAATTATGCACAGAGGGTGATGTCATGGTGACTCTGACTTGGCCGCGTGGACCGACCAACCAACCAACCAACCAACCTACCTGCACCCACCCCATTGACGATACAAAAGGGAGAGCCGGAGGTCATTATCTTTTTCTTCTTATCTATATATATATATATATATATATATATATATATATATGTCTGTTTGCCTCTTTGTCTCGAATGCCGCAGGATCGCCTGCTACAGTAGCAGCGAGCAGTAGAGAAATAAAATGAAAATTCAAAGCAAAACACGGAAAATAAAATAAGAAATATTCTTGTGAGCCTCCGCGGAGCCAGAGTTGTATTTAATACGAGTACAGAGAGATCTGATGGCGCGTGCACTAGCGCACACGTCATAGTGCGTTGAATCAAAGCGCATCAAAATACCGCCTGCCCCCTTTTCGAACCGGAAAGGAGAAGAAAAGAAAAAAAAAACGTTGAAGGTACCACGCGCTGTGTAAATGGTGCTGGATAATAGGGGCTTTGTCAAATAATCGAAGCGCCGTTGACTTTCTCGAGCCGACACTCCAACCCCACACTATTCTATAGGTACAAATATTTTATAATCAACTTTTATAGGTGTGCTCCAAATCACGTGAATAATTCAATATTGTTATTCCACTTTATTGTGAACAGTCGTAATTGCACTCCGATATTAGTGGCATTCGTGGTACTGACATAACGCCAACTCTTTCACTCAGCGTAAATCATTTTCTTCTCGTTCTATGTAATTTAATAAATACCTTCTATTCTATATCTCGAATTATTACATATATTAAGTATTATTATTTATTCTATAGAGATATGTACTCCAAATTATTATTACGATTGCAAAAGCGTTAACATATAATTAGATATAAATTACTACTTATTTGTAAACGTAAAAATGTTGGATTGTTTTAATAAGTTAGTATAAATTCGAGGCTTTTATTCGCACAAGTCTGTGCTGGTCGTAAAATCCAACAGACGTGTTTATTTCTAAAATTTTCCAATGTTTTACCAAAAAAATTGTAAAACTTGCATGGAAATGAAGTATGTCCAAAGATTTTATATTACTCAAGTAAACTTTATTCGATGTGAAACTTGGTGAATGCTCTTCGTATTTTCGTAATAAAATCTCGTTAGAAGACTTGATGCAACGTTTTGGATGTACGAAATGCATCAAAGGGTTATATTCGGTGAAATATAAATATATATATATGTGTTCTTTTGTTCTTTTTTAGGAGATATTTCTTCATTCGTAGGATAAGAGTCATGCCCGTAGGTCATGATGAGCAGCTGCGTGAAGCCATTTGGGAACTTTCACAATGACGATAATTCAGAGAGGGTTATATAAGTACTTGTAACCGAGGTGGTTGGTCGTTGACGATGTGCTGGGTGCAGTACAAAAGTCCATGGAACGAACAAACTTGAGTCTTTCTCTGTTTTCCCAGAGAATATACCGAGTAAGAGACATTTTTATATAGCCGAGAGGTAGAGAAAGAGGTGCCGCGAGCCAGGGTTGATGTTGAGCAGCAGCAGCAGCACCATCACCATTACCACCAGAGAGAAGCAAACGGGAAACAGTAACAGGACACAGTTGGTAGAGAAACCGGCTTGTTTGTCGCGAGGATTAGCGTACCTCTATTAATTAGCCTATGTCATCCGCATGAAACTAATGAATGTGAGCCCGGATGGCTCCAGTAGGATTGTAAAGGATTGTTCGCAGCTAGTGGAGACTCGACCGAGACACTGTGCTGTGTATTTCCAATGGCATAGTGTCGCTCAAGAAACGAGACCGGCAAAGAGATCGGATCACTCGGGAGAATGGTGCTTCTTGCTGTTGATAAAAGAATGAATAAACAAAGGGAGAGACATCAGGCACGCCTGTTGATTTTCAAGAGAATTAAATTTCTCGAGTTTCATTAGAATATCCTCGGCGCTTGTACCAGGACATCATAATCAAGAGGTAATCAACTGAAATTCTAAGCAATATAATTCATAATATAAAATGGATATAAACTAGAACTTGGCTTCCTCATTATTTACCATTTTCTTACCAAGTCACCTCTACATTAATCAACTTTTACTTGTTTATACAGAGAAAGCAATGTTAACATTTTTACAAACATTTTTCATATTCAATTTAAACGAGAAATATCAGTGGTAGATGAATTGAAATCTCTAGCAAAAAAATATTTAGTGAAAACAATGTTTCTTCTGTGAGTGCCAAAAACGTTTTTTTTTACCAATTTCTCGATAGATTAATTAATTATTGTGAAATGAAAATACATGTTAATAACATTTTTTGAGCTATTCTCTATTTTATTTATTTTTTCTTTTCAGCTCAACAGATGTGTATAGACGAAAAAAAAAAAAAAAAAGAAAAAAGAAAACCTGGTTTGAATAGGCATTAAGCCCAACATATGTGACTTGTCTCGTGTTTCTTGTCGTTGTAATAAAATAATAAAACTCAAAACAGAAAAAGAAAAAGAAAAAATACTGGATGGATATCGACATTGAAAGGGTAAAAAAGGACTTTTGACGCGCAAGCACTTTTCTATCACGCCTAGTCTCGGGCTGTCTGTTATTGTCTGTTATAGCGCAGTAAATACATGACATATGTGCCGCTGCTGTTCTGCTCTCCAATAATAATACTTACTTGGCTCGCTGCAGAGCGCTCTGCATGTAACGCACGGGAAGCGAAAAACTTTTATGAGCGACAATGAACCTGAAGAGACAATAAGACTATTTTTGTTTCACCCCGATGCACTCGCAAGGTATAGTGCAGCAGAGTCGAGACAGGGGGGTGGACAGGCTCCTCCTGCATGTATGCTTTCTCGTTTACGCACACTCATCCCTCTCCCACCTTGTATTCCCTCGCGCAATTATCATAAATGCCCGAATGCTGCGAACGCGTCGAACCCAGGGCTGTCCTTACCCTCTACGCGTACGGCAATAATAATCCACGGTACATGGGCAATTCTATACCAAATCGACCTCCCGATACGAGTGTTGGAGCCGGTCCTCGACCAACTTCGAAATAGCTAAATATATTACTTTATCTACTTTACTGATTTTTTTTTCTAAATGCCCGAAAATACCGTAATAATAACCACGTGGGACGAAGAAAAGTTTAAAAAAATGTTTATTCCTATCTTTTCAACATTATTTAGTGCTTCTTATTATTCTCGATATTCATTTTTCGGAAGAGTTGGAAAGAGTACAGAATTTCGAAATTTTCTCCACTACAAAATATATTAATTAATGAAAGCTTTTGTATAGGTAAAATAGTATTAACTATTATAAAATTTAATAACATTTCTATGAATGTCTTGTAATTTTGCTTCACTCGCATATTTAGCTCAACATATCAGCTGATAAATGAAAAACGTTGGGTAATATTTTGGATTGATATGTGGAATGGCCCATATATTCATCACGACTCGTACATTACCCTGTTGCATCGGTATATAATACGTGCGAATCCGTATATACCCGAGTGTCTCACTACTGCCGTTGCATGCAGAGCAGGGTGGTTTTCAAAGGAGAGCGAGTGAAAGCGTAGTGTAGGTTGATGGGCGGGGTGGGACGAGGGGGGGGGGGGGGCGAGCATGCGTGCCCCTGAACGAAAACGCGTGCGGCCCGCCTATGCACTTATACCCTCCCTATGAGCATGCATTGCACATTGTATACATACGTATAGTATGAGAGGGCTCGGGGGAGACTGATGTAGTACGATATTACACACAAGCTGAGCAGGCGCTATAATAATCAACACGAAACGTTCGTGAATAACGGATGTACGAAGGAGTGAACACGAATGGTGGCTTCGAGGTTTGTCACGTTCGGATTGAAGATACGAATGGGGTGCGCGGGGCGCGCAGGGGTTCTCACCCGTGCTCCTCGTTTCCGTGCGATATACTATCTCGGAGATCGAGTCTGCAATGTCCTCGCTCCACCCCGTCAAGCTCATTCGTTGCCATTATTGTTAAACTAAACAATTGTTTGTTGGCTTGTCGGCAACCAATTATCAAGGCTAATTCTACCGAACTTTTCCTACAATTTACCAGATTTGCCAGACAATTATAAATGACAAAATAACTTTCAGTTAAACCAAAAAGCCCATTTGTTACTTATTTAACGAAATTATATTTACGAAACATAGTACGCCGGTTTAACAACAAAGAATGCAGGTACTGTGGCCTGTAATAGTAAGTGCTAAAGAAAAAATCTTTTTTTGTTGTTTTATAATAATTATAATCTTTCCTTTATAGTATTTAATGAAATTAATAACCACACGAGTGAGTAACACTTAAAAAGTGATATTTTTATTGTCATACTTGAATATATTGCACCGAGAGCTTGGATTAAATCAGTGAGTTTGGCCGTTGCAACCTCGATGAAACGTACACTATAAATTTCTTCGCTCTCGCTCAGTCGAGATTAAAAAAATAATATAATCTAACGGTTGACTGTTTCAGGTACTACTTGAGTAAAAAAACACACAGTTATTATTATTTTTTTTCTACTCGACTCTCCTACGCATAGGCAAGAGAAAAATCATATTATTAATCTTTAGTTTTCCGCGATGAAACACAAAGAAATGATAAAAAGAAAAGAAATTTATCGAGGTAGAGATGGTAGAACGCGAAGAAATTGGTATTGCTGAGTTTTCGAGTGGTTTCTCGGATTTTACCAACGCCCACAGATCCAGCGTACGATCAACGCGAGCTTCGAGAAATAACTTTTAAATACAGCTGGAATATCATCTTGATCGATTTCAATCACGGTATCTTCCGGTACATGTTGATATATACATGTCGTGTATCGAACTATCGTTGTTTGGAAAATAGATAGCGACGGAAGATATAATACGACAACTTGAACGACGATTGGACGATGATGGGATGTCTCGCGATAGCAATATACCACCATCCTATCGCGTATATACCTGCTGGATTTGTATTACAGCTTCAACATATATATATATATATATATATATAGCTAATACACGTCACGCTCTATATGTCACTGTCACGGCGTTGGATTGCCTTTACCCAGCGGAATATATTCATGAGCCTCGTCGTGTGATTCGCCTCCGCCAGAAGAACACGCCGAACGTCAACCCGCCACCTCCGCCACGTAAAGATCCAAGTCCGCTCGGCGAGAGTCTGTGCCTCGCGTCCTCCTCGTACCCACGAAACATCGATACACCAACTAACCCGACCTGCATAACTCCCAACGCGTCGTTTTCTATACTCTCTCTCTAATTTCTTCTTTTTCATTTCAAACTTCACCTTTTCCTTTATCAAAATAATCAATACCTTATATTAAAAGCACGCGATAAATTTGAAAACATTACTATTTTGGATCTTTACTAGTTTAACAACAACAACAACAAAAATTGGCAATTGCTTAAATGACTTTTCGTTAAAGTCAGAAACGAATCAGTTAGTTTTTTTACTTGAATATCATTTTGACGCTCTTAGGAGGGAAGCGGGAGTTGGAGGACAGAGTCAAGTTGCAAGGGAGTGACTATGTAGGGAGAGGATATCTGTCGACATATCGACGTGTAACCCGGCCTGGACGAATCGCATCTCGTCGCGTTCAAGTACATTTTCCGTCTGTTATAACGCTCTCTATAAACACGAGGTTTCCGGTAGTGTATGTGAGCGCGGGCCCAACAACGCCAGATATCTACTTCCTTTAATTGGGAACGCACGCAGAGAACTCTCTGCAGCCGGGCGCGTCCCGCCAACCAACACTCGACGTGAGACAAATGAAAAGAAACGGAAGAGGGGTTCCGGAAAAAGAGAGTGAGGTTGTGTCTCGGTTAAGACTGAAGAGTTGGAGTAGACGGAGGGCGAGAAGAGATCGAGAGACACAGAGGAGACAGAGTCAAGAGAGAGAGAGAGAGAGAGAGAGAGCGAGAGTAGCAAAGAGGGAGGAAGAGTCGCGCGTCGCTCGGTGAACGAGAACTTATTTTCATGCCGGTGTATACGCAACTTCTTGTGCAACATTCGCACACCCCGACACGAAGAAGCTCTTTGTGGAGTACGTGAGAGGCGGCGCACCAGCAGAGCTATACACAAAATCATAACATGTTTCTTGCACTTTGCTACTAGAGGGGCTTCTGTATTCCTGCAATACTGTTTTTTTTTCTTTCTCACTGGTATCCCATGTGTCTCAGCTTTTGTATGGACAACCAAAGCCGTGAGGTATAATTTGAGAATAAACATTGCTCAACGATAATGAAAGGAGGAATTCATGAAAAAAAACATTTCTTTTTTACCGAGAATCAGAATGAAACGCTTTTTTTTTCTTCTATATATCTGTTTTATAGGTAGTGAGGTTGAAATCTAGACTGTTTTAAGATAAGAAAACGTCTGAAAATGACTGGGTAATTCAATCTCAAATACCGTACCGTACACCATCCATACTCCATGACCGACTGAGAAAGTACCGACGCGGTATACTGGTGGGAGAAACCACTATTCCAAGAGTTATCGCCGAGTGACGTTTTCTACTTCTAGCGACTCAAGCTTGAGCTCCAAAAACACCAAACTCTTTTAACGAGCTTCGTGTTATATCGCTACCGACCAAGGGAGACGAAAAATCTGCGCGGCACTTTTTACCGTGCCACAAAAAAGCCGATTGCCTCCGAGGACTTGCTAAAAGTGTGCAGAAAAAGAAAAACAAACGGGAACATCAGAGGGAAAGAGATTGGAGTCGCTGGTGCACTATTATTAATACTCATTAATTCGGCGTTAGTGCACTGAAGAAGGGGGGGAAAAAAATAAAAAACCTTTCAACTGATCTTTTTAATTTGATAGATAGAACCAATATAGTGTTGATAAAAATGACAAACATCCACAAGAGCAATAATTATTTGGTTCTAACTAGAAAAATTGAATTTTTCTACCGAGGTACTTGAGAATTATATAAAATTAGTATTTTTGTGAAATACAGAAAAATGAGAGTTTCGTTTTAATTGTTGAGACGTCAGATTTAAAGTCTGTAGAAGCGCATCCAGTCCTACTGAGCGCGGTCATCCACTGGGACATGCATGTTTCACTAACAATAAGAAGCACTGGACTCATATCCTCGTAGCCGTCTAGGATACAGAAATAATTTGTCATTGTCCCGTATAAGCTTTACTTTTCGTTGGCTCTCGTGAAAACGTGTCATACACGAAAATGCACAAGGAAAGGCGTGATATGAGAAAGAGAGAAAAGGAACTATCGGTGGTATAGTCGTTGTGTTATGTAGGCGAGTACGAGCTCACTCGGTTGAAATAGCTTAATGCGATTTGCGCGCATTGTCCATAAGTAAAATCTGGCAGTGATGCGAGAATAGCCACAGAATGAATGGAAGAATATAGCCTGCAGCGGCGGGGGTACGGATGGAAGAACGGGGTTTAAGGGGTTCTAAGGGGGTTGAGTGCTAGGATTGTGGAGTAGCGCTAGACTCTGGTGGAGGAGGATCCTGTAGAGCTAGTGGTATAGGTGCGCAAACAATGGCTCTGCCATGAGTAACTGCGAAGCTAGCGCATGGGGTGCATCTCGTGGCATGAAAGCTAGAGCGGAAGAATACTCGCGAGCCAGTTCGTTGCGAGTTCTCGCGCTAAAGTTAACTAGATATACCTCGGCTATTCCCTGAGAAGCATTCTATTTGATTTTTTTTCTTTTTTATTATTTTCAATTCTACTGGTACAACTTTACCGTTGCTATAGAGAATGAAAAAAAAAGGAAAAAAAGAACGAGTTGCGAACTAGAGCAGCGAATCGTGGAAGGCAAACGGAACTAAGGACTTAATCCCTTCTTTATCAGAGGAGTTGAAATATTTAACTGTAAAATACGGAGATACAACGTTAAATATTGAAACAAGTGATTATCGTCGTTGTACGTATTTTATTTGAGAAAATACTTGAAAGGCAAAAGGAACGATCGAGGTTTCTGCGTGACAGCCGCAGAGGCGAAAGTGCGATATAAAATGCTAGTCGAAAGGAAAACGGCTGGGAAATTATTGGGAAAAGGTGAATTGCCAAGCGTGCACTGATTGCGGCGTACAAGCACCTGCCACGCCCGATTGACTCGCTATCCCGAGTTCCGGTACGCGCGTTTTCTCTATTTTCAGGTTATACCGGTGCGTTATTTTTCTTTTTTTACTTGCTTCTTTTTCACTTTAACCTCCTATTTTCCGCACTCCTTTTTTAGCTTTCCAGCGCGTGAGCATGCACCATCGCCATATCGACGAACCAAGTCTCAGCGTGTTTCAGCAATTTTTCAGGCCAAGTGAATCGTAGCTAAAATGCAGACGCCATGGGCATATCTGATGAGCTTTTTTCCACTTGAAGCGCGAATGTCTGTACATTCTTCATCACCTGCTTATGACTATGTCTTGCTAAAAAACGATCTACTTTTATTTCTCTCTCTCTCTCTCTCTCTCTCTCTCTACTTTTTGAAATGGAAACAAAAGCAAACTCGAAATGATAATATTGACCGAACGAATAGCTGTTAAAATGCTTGTGTTTCATCCATGGAAAATACAAATTTCTTTTCAATCAAAATAAATCTCCAAATATTTTTAAACAATGTTTTGTTTTTAATATTCATTACGAAAATATTCAAGTCAAAACGATCCGGGTTCGAAATAGCAGCAATACGTTTCTTATTTCCTCGTTAAAGAGTAAAATAAAAAAGTGTTTATTCAGTCCGCCCTAACTTTTTCTACTACTTTTATTTGGTTCTCCTGATGGAATAATTTGAAACGAAAAAAAAGAATAAAAAAATCGGGAGTAGTGAAAAATAACTGGTTTGTCGAGTAGCAGCGGTATAGCTAAAGCGGGATTCGGTAGGGGCATTGTGTGTTGGCGAACATGGTAATAAAGAGGTGATTTTTAACCTCCTACCTAGTCGAGAGGAAGAGCTCGCACGTGCAAATGTCCGTACATAGAAAGTGTATAGCTGCACGTTGAATGGCTCCCGGAAATCGGTAGGTGCGCACACATATTATTATTATAATGTCGAGTAACTCGGTTTTTCTTTATATACCGTTGGCTTAAGCTCACGAGAGTACTTGCGATTATTGTTGCTAAGGAAAGACAGAGACAGAGATACAGTCACTAATTCGTCGGGTGTTCCTTGTCATTGTGCTTCCTCCGGCGAACAACACTCGATAACTTTTTCTGCAGCAGATTTCACAGCGCAGCACCTCCAAAATAATGTCCTTTTTTTCCCTCATAACCTATTATTCCAGAGCTCGAAATATAATCGCCAAAATGAAAATAATGGATCATCGTTTCTTTCTGGTGTATAATGCGGGCGGGCTGCCCAAATCGAGTCACGACGTGAAGCTCCAGCCGCCGACTTTAGCAAACAACAGTTCATCGATCATCGAATTGCAATCGTACGGAGAGAGAGAGAGAGAGAGAGAGAGAGAACTGCTGTCTGTTTCCACAAGAAAATTTATGATATTTCGTTTTGTACAGAACCAGCAGCTGGGATGAAAATGTCGTCTATGTAGTTCCCTGCTACCGTCATGATACCAGCTACAAGAGCTCCTACTACTACCGTGCTATCCGACAAACGAAATTTCATTTAAAACAAAAGAAATTTAACAGGATGCCGTATTAAAGCGAGCGTACAGCTCTCGTTGATAATATAATGGAGTAATTTGATATAAAAGACATACACGCTCTTTATCAAGACATACGAGAGTGTAAGGCACAATAAGTCACGGGGCAAAGGTAGAAGCTTTGTACAAGCCTGTATCATTGTTGATAACGAAATGAAATAATTGCAAATGTTTTGATTTGTCATTATTGAAATTCTCATTATTACATATTCATTAGACAACTAAAAAAAGAATTGCATGGAGTTAAATAAAAATATTTGGTTTATTGGTTAGCGAAGAAACGAAGGAACGCAGCATGCACCGGCACGTATTATACGATAAGAGCGTGTCAACACACCCGCGCTTGACATATTGCCGCATCGAGTAGCAGCAGTACAGTAAGGTCGGGGTATTGTCCGGAATTGGCGCAACACCTGGTGGACACGCTATACGGAATTCAGTCCAAGTACAGCTTTTCATCGGACTGGCGTTAGGCCGGTAGGGCGTTAACCATCAGTCGAAAGGGTGAGTCGGCGGTGATTCGACGGGTGTCGGAACGCTTGGGATGCGATACAATGCTATAACCGATGTATTAGTGAGAGCATTTAGCTGTACTTTCGAGTGGTGCACCAAGCCGATCTTCTGTGGTATATATGCTGGGAGAGGACGGATTTAATACGCGCATATGGCCTACTCTACTTGATGAATGTCATTTGATCGGTCACTTGGCCCTTTATCGGTTGGCACGGAGGCGAATGACGGTTAAAGCTTTACCAAAAGTGCCAATTTCATCCCCTCACCTCTGGCTCTCGCTCAAGCTGTTATACGCTTCGAGGTAGAGGAGAGTGCCCCCCCCCCCCCCCCCCCCATTATGTGCCACTTGTTTAAAATCCTTATTACTTTCAACTGAAAACTAAATTCAAACACCTACTTGTTCGTGAGATCCGTGGAAAAACTACAATATTTATTTCTCACGTTATTATGTATCCAAGAGTTTATCGGAATTCAAAGAGAATACAGAATTTACAGAGAGACATATGAAAACCGTAAAGACGATTTAAAAAAAAAAGACAACTTTTATTGGCGAAGCATAAATCAACTCAAACGAGAATATGAAAATGTCGACGTTTCCGTTTGGAAATACACAACTATTTCCTTATTTCCTACCGATTTACGGGAGATCCGGTAAATGTAAAAGAATTTTTTTCATTGTCCGAAATCCGGTTGAATCACACGAAATCACTAATGAAACACAACGGCTGTATCGTAATTTAACTAGAATCGCAGTGGCTTATTGTGTGCCTGTCGTTTTTGTTGTGCGTCTCGACTTTTTCGCCCCTTCGGCTATATAGCACTTTTACATTGCAGCTCTCAGCAGCCCCGTTCTTTCTTCCCTCTCGTGGATTTTCATTCACCGCCATTAATCGTGCGGTTCGTTGTGAGCTATACGAGTGCAAAGAGTGCCGCAGCCATCAAGAGTCGACGAATCTAGCCCAGACCTTTTGGACGGAACAGCAACCGCAGCGGCAACAAACCCTTGTTAAACAACATTGACGTCCTCTAATACATAGTTGCACTACGAAATTGCCAATGAGTCATATTACCTACACAAACATCGACGTGTCAGCCAAAAGTGTTGGCTTCCGATGCAATTGTCAAGAGTTTCAATAAGCATTGGCAATAATACATCTCTGCGATATAATTAATCGCCGTAATAGTTACTTATCGTTCAACTATTTGTAGTAAAGTGCACTACAATCGCTCGTGTAAAAGGCTTACAGTAAGAGAACACGAGAAGAGTGAGAGAGACGTGGCCGATGCGTATCGCCTGACGTATACACGCGATTTATTTATCCAAACTCTGTATGCTATGTGCGGGAACGAAGGAATAACATTATCAGATTGCCGGTATGGAAGCACGTGTTCCAGTATATGCATACAGAGTGCGGGAAGTATAAGCCTGGCAATATTGTCCGAGATCGTGATGGCATACGTACTAACCGCTATAGTAGCTCTATGTTGTGTTTATAAATCGGTGTATACACGACGCGAAGCTAAAATAGCGGAGCTTTCCGAGCGTGCAAGAGAGCAAGTTCCGCGCGGCGTCCGTACATTTCACGCATGCCTCTCTCCTGTTTATTGTAATGGCCAAAGAAAAAATAATCGTTTTACGTTATGCTGCGCTCTCCGAGTCGGTTCAATCATCGACCGCTGCTATTTATTTCCATTAGAAGCGCTTCGCGGGCTTTAAAGATGACGCAACGAGAGATCACGTAAACCCTTTAAATTGTGCAATGATTCATTTGTAGATCCAGACATTGCGGTTATTGATTTCACTTATTTCAAGTCCAAACTTTACCTGCCGTATTTAACTTTCTTACCATTTCATTTATATTATTATTTTTAATTATAAATTAATTTTATTTTATGTTTATACGAAATTAACTGTAATGCACAAACTGTTACATAATATATATATCTTGATTTTGTGCAGTGTAGAGAAAACACAGCAAATAGATGATAGAGAGTAGCGCCGAGTGTTGTATGAAAGAGCTCGGCGAGGTATCAGATCGAAAACGCAAAATCCCGAGGAATTTTGTCGTTCAATCGTCGAAGAGAACGCTAACTACACATATTTATAACACATGAGAGTAACAAGGCGGTTAGTCGCGATTGGCCAGAGGGCCCACATCCACTATATTATAATTATATCTCTCTATCAGTTGAACGTAGAGCGTTCTCATTATTCGATGGGTCAAGTGATTCTCAAGCTCGCAATAGAATCGCACCAGACTAGATACATACGTATGGGATATTCCAGTTGATTTCGCCAGGTTCGCGATTCTCGTATTTATCATTATATATTTTTTCCCGCACTTATAATATACGTTGTAGAAAGTTTCATACGAAGTTTTCACGCTTTTTCGAGAAACCTTTTCGTTAGAATCCCCAAACATTCTAACAATGAAAAAGAAAAAAAGAACGTTTGTTTTGGTGCATTTTTAAAAATGAAAAATTACATTGTTGAGGCTTCTCCGAATATGAGCGTTAAACTACGATAGGAAAAAAAAGAATACGAGTGTCAATTTAGCCTAGAGTGCCTCATATAGTCTGTACATCTACTATATCGGTTGAAATACAGTATGCAAGGGAACGAACGCACACGCGTTCTTTGGAAGCGACGTCAACGGCGACAACACGAATATAGGAGGAGTAGAACGTTATAATTAAAATCAATGTTCACCGATTACTGGGTCAAGGACTTCCATAGCATTGGTAATAATGTTGGTATACACCGCGAGTAACCGTCCTGTACCGTTAATTCGGTAATTAATAACGAGGAGAGCTCTTGAATTAGCAAACAGTAAGTTTGGTTGACTCAATGGCATTGGGACTATCTGAGATGTAAAGGAACTCGAAGAGTCTCGTGTTACGAAGTGGGCGGCGAGTGACATGCGGGCGGTTTTCTCACTTGGTGGATGTATGCTACAGCCCTGAGAGGGAATTGGAGTGTTCATCTAGGTCTATCTTCATTCACCCTAGCCTCGGATATGTGCCTCTACTGAGGAAATAGACGTTAATCCAAGGAGGATCTTGCTCGGGATATTCACCAGGCTTTCTCTCCTCTCATGTTCGCGCGGCTTAGACGCTATACTTGCTCTTTATGTAATAGTATGTACAGCTCTCTTGCTGCTACGGGTTTGAGCTGCGAACCATCGGTGCATATAATTCCGTCGATTACACACATACACACGTTAAGCGACTGTACTTGGATGAGATATAATGTGTGCAGAGACGAGACGGGACGAGAACGAGTTTCGAGTTTAAAGCATCAACCAGAGGAATCACACTGCTTGTACATGTTAATTTGGCTTGCTTGTGGGCTTCCTTCCCGTATAAACCCTGTAGAAGAGAGAACGGGACGCAGTTTGGTTTTCAAGGCGTTTACCTTGAAAATACAGCGGCAAACTCCCCCAAGACTTTTTAACTATTTCAACTATTCCATCTTCAATTGTGAATATATTTCCATTAACAAAACTCTCGCTCTGCGAAAGATACGCGAAATTTATTGAAATTGAACTTTTAAATTAGAGCTAATATTCGCCGATCGTTCCAAAGGCTGCCTTTTTATTTCTTTTTTAAATGAAAAATTCAGACTTTAAATACCTAGAGGAATAACATTTTTATCATTGTCAAAGAAATTCTTCAATTATGACATACATATATATATATATATATATATATATATTTATATTTTTTTTATCTTGAAAATCTCAAATATATTATTTTTAGCTATTTCAAGAATTTGGTCTTAAACCGTGAATATATAATGAGTTTAAAAAACTCTCCTTCTCCTTCTAGGTGGAAGGAAACAGTACAAATTAACTTATTAATGTGTACTCTGTTTGTGGAAACAACAAACATCATCAAAATTCTCTCTCTCTCTCTCTCTCTCTCTCTCATATACGCAGATGACACAGTGTTATATATATATATATAACACTGTGTCCGTTATTTCGTTATTCCGTTATTTAATTTGGTTTCCATATGTTTTTAATTATTACTATATATATATATATAGTAATAATTAAAAACATATGGAAACCAAATTAAATAACGGAATGAAAAAAATGGTTGAAGGACAACTCGCTCAAAATTAAAAAATCAATATAAGAAATAAGTGCATACTTAAAATAGAAAATTACGTGATACAAGTGAAGTAACGAAAACAAAATATTAAAATTGGATTCCTGAATAGAATAAAAAGAGACATTACTGTGTATACAAGAGTAACCACAATCATGTCAATAATCCCCCCCCCCCCCCCCACTAGTATTGTAATACTGTGATGATAATTTAAGCGAAGAAAAGTTAGAAATGCTGCAAAAACTACAAAATCGAGCGATGACGGCAATATTAATGATAAATATGTACACGGCCACAAAGTCAATGCTCGAAGCATTATGATTCATGAAGATTAAGCAAACAATAAAATATAATATCTTAAGGTAAGGTGTGTAAGGTGTAGAATAGACTTGTGCCTGAATATTTATTCGGTCGAGTAAGGAATGTAGGTTAACGACACGAGTATAATACGAGGAGAAAAAATGATTTATTAGAAGCAAGAAGAAAAATAAACTGAGCAAAGGCATCGATCGCTAATCTCACTGAATCCTCAAAAATGTTCGAAAATATTATGCATCAGCAATTAGTGAATCTTACCCAAGACAATGACATTCTAGATCCCTATCAATCTAGATACCGAAAATGTTGTAGCACTCAAAACTGCGCTGCTCAGATTTTACGATGACATATCTCTCTCTCTCTCTCTTTCTCGTGGTCGATATAGACCGTAGGAATTTTCAATCGGAGGAATTCAATTAAAGTTGAGTGCATCGTGCTCCGTGGGGGCAACTGGCTACATCAGCATGGCTAATTTGCACTCTGGGATTACAACGATGGTCAACGATGAAAAGGAAGTCCGAGAAGGAGAGAACTCTCATTTAACTTGCAATAACGAGGTTGCAAGTGCATCGTTGGACACGGCATAAAAGAAATTCACAAAATAAATAAATAAATAAATAAATAAGAAACGTTAAGTATGTGCAAACAGCCAACATGGAATTTCGTCACCAATTATGACCAAGTGAGTTATTACGGATAAATTGATGGTCCTAATCCGGCGAGCACCATGCACCACTCATTTTGCAATTTGATTTATTGATTTGAACCGCCGGGCGATGGAGAGATGGAGTATAGCCACCGGCCCATAGGTGTATAATGAAACCATTCCTGATTTATATTTCTAATTTCACCTCTCATAATTGATGGCTCGCCGATCCAATCTATTCGACCGAGTATGTATTTCTCTTATTATTTCGCCTAACATGAATTATTCAGAACGTCCCAATTTTGCGGATGAGAATATTGGAGAATAAAAACATTGAGCCGGTCGATCGATTGATCAAGCGGGAGGGGATTAATTCTATAATTTTTCCGAATACATATGATTTCTTACAGATTTTTTTTATTTGATAGTCCAGTTTCCGTTTTCGAAATTTTTCTTAAGGATCTTTTATTTTCCGTAAATATACATTTAATGTACTTAAAACTGTCTGAATTCATTTCTTTTGATATGAAAGATACGGTAAATATTCGTGTCCATTTGTTTGAGCTCCCATAAAATGCATAATACAAATAGATTAGCGTAACATTGATTACAGCGACAAAAAACTCACAAATTGAATTGTAAAACCAAATCCAGGAAAAGTTGGTGCGAGTGTTGAAACGAATTTCACTGTTAAAACATAGGAAATGAATAGTTGTTTGATTGTTAGACGACTTCCGTTAGTAATCCTCGTTGCGAACTGCCGCCGCATGAAGGCAAATGAAAGGGCGATGAGAGCGGTGCGAGCCGCACTACAACGCAAGTTAATGGCCACTGAATACTTGATCCATCGCGGGAGGCTAATAGTGAGTTCCACTCGCCAGCGATGAGAATGTGAGTAGTACGAGTTCGAGAGAGCAGCGCAGCTCCATGCGCTTTCAAGTAAATTTTAACTTTTCAATTGTTTGTAAATACATTTGCGAAACTTTCGCGGAGGCCTCGGGATACAACACAAGCCGATCGAAGTAGAGAGAACGATCACGTCCGCGTACCAATCAGTGCGAGAAAGAGAATTGAAAATTCTCAAAGAGAGAGTCGAATCGAGTAATTCTCCATGAAAAGAAACTATTCTTTAGACATATATATCCCGCAAAAGAGTTTTGCAAAAAAAACCGTACGCCAATTATAAAAATTGTAGCCATTAAAAAAACAAATATTGAATAACGATCTAAAATATATTCTAAAAGAATCTCAACAAAACAGTTTGAAATAATTTCTCATAAAAATTTTTAATAAAAGGCATATCGTATGTGTCAAGTATGTTTTCATGGGTACAGGCCAAAGAAATTTGCGGTCTGAGTTATTCTCTTTGAATTTTTGTCTTAAAAGAAATCTCGACAAGAAAACTTAAGAAGATAGGGTTTGAATGCACAGTGAATTGAAACACAACTTGGACATGGGTTTCCTCGTTTTTATATCCATTTTCTATATACCCTATAAATTCACACTTGTTTTCTATCTCGGATGAAACTCTCTATGGAATGCCAATAGCAGTTGATCTAAAATCCGGCCAAGATAAAATAAGAGTAGGCTGAGGGTTCTATTTTGATTGATCCATTGTCGTCGCTTGATGAGATTCGCGTGACAGTCGCAAGTTTCCCGAGTCTCTGAAGAGCCGCTATGGTATATAGAAGAAAAGACGCAACCCTTTCACTGTAGTTGACGGACAGGAAGGGCGTGATCGAGTGTCGTTTTCGTTCTCAGTTTGCTCCACCGTCGCGAACTTCCACCGTGATAAAAACCGGGCGTCATTGTCGTATAGCTCTATGTATCGAATGACGTCTACCAGCAGCTCTCGACCTTTCCTCCTTTGCTTCTACTTATTCGGGATTCTCGAGAGGCTCCTCCATCGTTGGAAGAGCAGAATGGGCACACTTCTGATGCGCTCAAGTAAACTTCGATACGAGGTTGTTGCTCAACACAGAGGGGGTGGGGGGGGGGGGGGGGGCAGCTCGCGACGACGTTCCATGGAAAGGAGCAATCATTCCTCCCAGACAGATGTCGATGGGTGCGTGAATGCGTGCATTGGATGCCTGTGTGTAACTCAATGCCACAGCCACGCGCGTTTCTCTATTATAATCTAACGGTACATGGAGTTCCGTGTGTTTCGGCATATACGCGAGGTCCTCTCAAAGAGCAACACCTATAATAAAGTACAGCCGCTCGCATGCGGTATGTTCGATGTTCTCTGCTTTCCACGTTTCTGGCGTTCTATCCAATATATGTATATCATTACGGCTGTAGAAGTCATTGTCGCTTTTCCTTGCTAAGATTAGAGCCGTCGCCGGATTGTTGCCGTTTGTTCGCTGTTATATTCCATTTCCAACCATTCAACGTGCAATTAATTAGCAATTAGAGCTCTGGACTATTTGCCCTATACAACGAAAACGTAGCATACTGTGCAATTGGATACGAAATGTTGTTGGATGATGCTGAGAAAGGTCTTCAAGACGGTCCTTTGTATATCTCTTAAAGGGATACTGCAGTAGACTTTCTTACCGACTACATTCGCTAAAAATCTAAACATAAGCAACACCCATTTTTTACCTAAAATATAAAAGTTTCTTGAATTCACATATGTCGGAAAAGAGTGCTCGTTCATTCTCGGAGGTCCGCCGAATATTCGACGAGCTTCAGGAAACCAATTACAAAAAGAAAAAAGCAAAAATAAAAGATCCAGAGTGCACTTTACACTTTACACTTTGCATGAATTTTTTTTTGTGCAGTCGGTTTTCTCAAGCACTCGGAATATCGACAAGCCCGCTATTTTTTTACATACGTGAGTTCAAATGACTTTTATATCTTACAAAACAGATGTTGTTAGCATTTCAGCTGGCCATATTGGTTTTTAGAAATTCAGGAAAATACATATTTTTTCATATCTCGTACGTTTTCAACCGATGTTCGTGTACAGTACCATGCATCTATGATGGCATTGCAGCAATCCTGTACAAATACAAGCATGTGTGTATAGCATATTAACGTCGAATAATGTTAAGTACGAAAACGCTTATTTTGACCGGATCTACTCCAGCATTCCCTTAACCGAGCAAAACATTGTTAATGACGAAATCTTAAAAACGAGAAGTCATAAAATAAACAAATTATTTGCATGCAAACAAAAATATATATTCTTTCAATAAAAACTCTCATATTTGTCGTGGAAATGAAGTTGTTTTTTTTTCTTTTTTATTTCTTTTATATTATATGTAACAGAAAAAATATATTGCAGTTTGTCATATGTCATATACGTGTCATACATCTATGTATATTGGAGTTTCCTTTTCCCTTTCGATACAGGCGCATGCTTAAAAATTCTCTTTTACCCTGCGTAAAAACTAGACGAGAAAAAAGCAAAAAAAGAAAGCTTTCCTGTATAAATCTAAACACCGCTGCCAAGTGCAGCCGTGGTTCGTGCGTTGGATTAATAGTAATGAAAAAGAGCAGCTAATATTCAAGTTGATGCGGGGATCTCCTCGTTTTATAACTTATTAGTGAATTATAGCGAACAAAATGTCACAAGAAATAGAGAGAGAGAGAGAGAGAGAGAGAGAGAGAGAGAGAGAGAGACATTTTTTTTTTAATTTTTTCCTTCAAGTATGTACAAAAGTTGAGGATATTTAAAACATTGATTTTTCTCATATTAATTTGATATTAAGCGAAACTTTAAATTCGTACGGTACTCGACTCCTTGTCGTCCGCTACTGGTGAGACTTAACCTCTTTGCTGCTTCACGAAATTCCACAAACTTTTTAGCTCGCAAGCACTCGCGTGCAACTTGCCGATAGTTTGACTTTTTAAATGTTGAACGAAGGTTATTACGACGTTACTTGATGCGATAAGAGAGGACGGGGTGCGGTTATAAGCTCAGCAAAATAATCAGTCATTTGACAGAAAAAAAAAAGTCAGGTTCTCACGAAATTTTTTTTTTTCATCCATTGCAAAAAAAAAATTCACAATCAACACCAATCAAACGGAGCTTTTGACATTGCTCTATCAATTAATATTCCCACGCTGTACTCACAGCCTCGTATTACGTGATAATACGTTTTGATATGTACAGCGGATTAAAAAAAAAAAAAAAAAAAAAAAAAAAATCGAGCGAGTAATGTGTGTTTCTTCATTTCTTAATATCGCAAATACCAAGTAGATACCCAAACTTGTGCATCAGGTACAGTGATACAATTCACGTGTTTTGAATAATTAATCGTCGTATCCGTATCAGCTCTAATATCACTATCAAATAAATAAAAGAGACGACGAAATACTCGATAATTGCCGTGTTGCTGAATTATTCGCAAAGACTTTCAATAACCATGAATAATGGAGTACAAAGTGTGAAAGCTTTTTACTCTCCAGCATCTTTCTCCGTGTTATTTTACAAGCAGTTCGGGTATAACTTGCGCTAATTCCGGTTCCCTCTCAGCGGAGCTCGCAACGGATACTAACAAAACGAGACGGACAGAAGGAAAGACACAGAGACGGAGAAAGTAAGGTAGAGCTCCGCGATGCTTTCGAATCCTCTCAAGTAACTTCCACGAACAAGATTAATCGAAGTAAATCCATTCAATTACGTCTTGGCGTAGCCGCGCTCGAGCTCGCTTTATTTGTGTTATTTAATCAAAAGTTTATCTGCTCGCGTAGCCGCGTGTGACGGGTGTGGCGTGGGTTGTTGGGTGGGGCTGCAAGCACGTGAACCGACGAGAGTATATAGAGAGAAGGAACAGGACGAATCGTTTCTTCGCAGAGTTCCCTTTCTCCATCTCCCGGTCCGAGATTCGTTTCCGGAACCGTAGAAATTCGCCTACGGAAGAGGAATAGGTACCGTCTATGACAACTTGCCCTCTTCTTCGTACTGCTATACCGTATAGCTAATACAGACCAGAAATACGTATACCTAGGTTATATGTGGTGTAAAGGACTATTGGTCGGGCGTCGAGAGTCAGGCACCGGAAGTGGGACGATCGAGAGAGAGAGAGAGAGAGAGCTACTGCACACAATGCTACTGGTATATCGAGGAACGGAGCAAGAATATATAGCTACTATATAATAGAGAAGAGAGAGAACAGGGATCTATATACGAATCGCTTGGCTATATCGAGTGCAAGGAGAGAACGCCAAGTCCGACAACGACGGAGATCCAGCGTCTCCCGATAGGACGTGACCGATCGGGTGCACCAGGACATTCGACAGAGCGAGCTCGCCGTCCACGACAGAATCTACTCTACTGTATCTAAGCTTGTGCTACTGGAGTGAGGGTGGCTCGGCGGCAGTCCTCGCGAGAAGGGCGACGATGATTTCCAGTTGATAATACCCCGACAGCAGGGATGATCGCAGTGGCTTCCAGAAATCCCGACGAAAAAGACCGATCGTTGTACAGGCTATTTCAAAATTTACCTATTTTCAATTCAATTCACATTTTTTAGCTTCGAATGCGTAGTACCGTGTTTATAATATTTTAATTTGACGAGTGAAAATATATTGAAATTACTTTTCAGTGGGAATAAAAGTATTAAAAAAATTACTTCCAAAGTATATTGTTGCAGATATATCTTTTACGCATAAGGTTGAAATAAAAAATTTTGCTGTACGCTTCCCGGAGTGTTCGTACAATGATAATCGTGCGTAGCCAATTTGAAAAAGAGAAAACTATTGGCACCAACAGAGTGAGGAAAAAAACAAAATATCCCTCATGAAAATGTTAAGTTTTGTTGCTTGTCAAGTGGTGTTTTTTACAAAAGTACAAGATTTAATATGTTCGCTGTTGTAACAGAACTTTATCATTTTATCATTATCCGAGGGTTGGAGGGAGAGGTTGCATCGTCACCAACCCGGCTTTCGTATGATTGCGATTTTGATCGAGAGCGAAAGCAGAGAGAAGCAGTAGCTACTCGGGCCAATGCTCGGCTATATAGAGAGTTCGCTGTATATCTCGAGGATATACGAGATGGCGAAATGTGGGCAACGACGCAGGAGCAGAAAGCCCGCCAAGTAAAGGACGAAACGGAAGCCTCGTCTCAAGTGAGGAGGGTCGGTGGTGAAATACCGGCGCGTTTCAACCGCTGCTCTTGCTCTACCGCTCTACCTGCGTCAGGATCTACAGAAGCGAAGGAAGCGACGTGAGGCTACGCGTAGTTACCGCTTCTGGTGTTACTGATGCTGGTCCACCGACTCCTCTCGAGCTTCTCTATCTTTACCTCTGTTTCACTATGACGACGTTACTGCCATACACGTCCGCAAGATCCGGTGTGCGAATAAGGGCAAAGGAAGCACAAGAGAGCAAGACGCGCGCAGCCATGGCGAAACGTGGGAACCAACGCAAATGTTGAACAACGAATTTCGCGAGAGAGAGAGAGAGAGAGAGAGAGAGAGAGAGAGAGAGGCGAGGAACAAGAGCTGCTGCTGCTGCTGCTTGTATATATTCGCTCCTGAGGCACTGCGCCAGAATCGCGATGTCTACAAGGGTATGTGCCGGAGATGCTCGCAGCCAACACTCCCAACGTGGTAGACCGATGCTAAACAGACTACGTTACGTGCAATATAGCGCACATTGTATAGCGCACCGGGTGTATGCGATATATACAAAGAGACTTTACCGCGTTCCCGAAAACAACACCGCCTGACTACTCTGACGGAGGATCGGTCGTTGGTGGTCGAGTACGGTAACGTCGGAGGCTAAATTGGGGACTTGGAGGTGATTAACGTTCCTGTTCCTCCAGGAACTCTGTCTGTGGCTTCGGCAGATACTCCACTCAACAGATACTAGTCACTATAATCTTCACTTACACTTTGTAGAATTAAAAAAAATATATATAATCAAAATAACATAATCAGTCAACATTTTAAAAGCAAGAGACGCGATAGCGTCCACACTCGGGCCTGATTTTTCCAATTCAACCTAATGGACCTTCCGAGTCTTAATCTTTCTGACAATAAGTCCTACTATTTGATCACCTCCCCCAGGTCCTAATTCTTCCGAGACTGTTAGACTTTTTGATTGTCTGTGATATTCTCAAAATTTCTACTTTATTATTATTATCTAGATTATAACTAACTATTACCGTAACAATGTGATCGAACGATGCGAAACAATTGATTGCCAAGTTAAAATTTATATTCTATTAAGTATTCTTGAAAGTCATCAAAATTGCATTGAGAAATATTTTTGAAGCTGTTAATAACATGCTTTTTTCTCAATTTCAAAGATATTTCAAATCATTTTCTATGATTGATGCTAATTTAGTTTCCCGAAAAATATCTTAACTCGCGACATGCAAAGTTATGTTTAAAAAAGAACTCTAAAGGAAAAGAAGTTTTGGTAAAAAGTGTAAAGATAAAAAATACGGATGATTAGCTTATAAATTTCGGCAGTATACCTCAAGTACGTGGTTTTATGTCGGTAATATTGTTAGAATATTATTAAGTATCGTAAGATTACTACAATACATTTCAAGAATGTTGCTATAAAGATTTTTAAACAAGTTTAATGATATATATGTATATATATATATATATATTTATCCTTTCGCATACTGGCTTTGTGAAAAATTGAAAATAACGAAGAAGCAATAATGTAATTACTTCCAAGTATTTAACGTGTTTCGTTATTTCCTGGAATTTCGATATTAATATGTTCCACTTGCAAAGCACACAATTGCTATGTTGACTTATGGGTTATTGACAGTTTAAATAGTATACTCGGAAGCAACTACGTAGCTAAATATATGTTAAAAGCAATCCCGAATTGTGCGAATGTTTACATCGTGAAATAGCAATCGTTGAAAGAGCAGTTCGCTGCATACTAGCCGGATTCTAGGAACCAAGGATATGTGTTATATTTTCTATGAGGCGTGTTTAACCGAAAATGTGATTCCACCGTCACTGCGAAGTTATGCAACTACCCTGTCCGTTCTCATAATATTCAATCAACTACTATATATTGCATTCTTTTTCTTGTCCATGTTGGAAGAAATAATTTTAATTAAAGTTTCGTTGAATTTCATAGAAAATCGCGTGAGCCATGTACACGTTCGTTACTCGTTTACGTCACAGGCAGAAAAGGAATAAAAGAGAATGGCGAGCTGCAGGGAGAGAGGTTGGAGAAGAGACCAGCAAGTATCGATTCGAATGGATTTGCCAATCGAGAGTATCGGATACGCGGCTGTCTCCGCGGTGCGCTCTATATGTACTGTCCGGTGTGTATACGCGCTCTCCGGTACCGTCCAGCAAGACGCCAATCCACACGATTTGTAATTAAAATCACGATAACAAACACGGCGAGGCGAGTTTCCGAGTTCGGAGTGCTTCACCCCGTTTTCCCAATGCGACTTGTAGCGAACACAACGCGCCACCGTAAAAAGTATTAGCTCATCGCGAGACCCATACATATTCACAGCGGGATGTCGCACGTTGGGGCGTCGTGCTGCTGCTGTTCCGAGCTGTGGAGGAAAACCACCAAAGCTGCGGATACTTCTGCAGAGGGATGCAACGACAGAGGACACGGTTCGTATATGCGCGATATAAGCGCACCAACAAGCCCAGACGTACCTATATAGAGTGGAGCGAGAGAAACGAGGAAAAAACAAACGCTGCGATAGAAAGAGATTATAATGGATGGAGCTTCCCACCACTACATTCCCGCTTCTCATTCCCTTTTTCGTTTATGACCTGTTTCCGTACAGCAAGGTCGCACACCTTGCTTTATACATATATACTTTCCGTCTTTTTCTAAATTTATATTCTATACGTTTTCATTTATTTTGCGGACTTGGACCGATAGATGAATTATATAAGGAAATGGAAAAAATGGTGAGGGAAACGGAGAGAGAGAATTTAAAAAAACGGCAGCGCGAAGAAGGAAGGAAAAGGAACCGATAACGTGACAGCGGCGGAGCAAGGGAAGAGGGCAATAACGCGCTCTGTATACTTTCGGTAACTGCAGAATACACTGGAGGGATAATCGAAAAAATGAGAAACAAAAGTACCCGCGGAACGTTGGACGGAGAGATGAATTTACGTTCATTATACTCGCCCCGGGGGTGTCACTGATGTTGGATAGGAGAAAACGATACGGTGTAACTTCATTCTTTCGTGCGCAACGAGACGACACGGATATGATACGAGACATTCGTCACTTACGTGGTTTGCATCCAACGATACTAATCAACCAGGACTAATATTTTACTTACTTGTTCAGCATTTCACGTTATCCTTCACCGATCCTCACCAAATTTGGTAAATTTGGCACATAGCAGCGCTGAATATTATTCAATTTTTATTTGGTGATATCTAACGTGAGTTAGAGGAAAACGTAAATTTTTCGAATAAATTCCATAAAAATCGAACCTATTTATAGATTCATCCCAAAAATTAATACCAATCGTCCTTTAACATAGCTCTATTTGACAAAAATTATTTAGCTCTATAGTTGAAAATTTGCAGTAATTTAATAATATTTCAACAGACGTTTCATGTTTTAGACCATTTGAAAAGTTGTGAAATACTCGATTTTTTTTTCTTTGTTTTTTTTTTCGCGGAAACAAAGGTACCTTTGCGAGAAAGCAAAAGAAACCACTATAAACATAAACATCTGGATATCTTTTTAACAACGATCACGAAGCCGTGAGACAGAATATTATTTATTATATGAAGCATAAACGATAATAAAAAAAAAAGAAAAAGAAAATCGATACGATGTCGAGTCATTGTTATTATGATATTTTTCATAAAGTCAAGTTTATTATTCAGAAACGTGTAACTTGGCATACATATATACGTATCAAATTGAGTATGTTCGGTTTGTCGAAGGGTGTTTGCATCGGTAAAGTGAAGAGGGACTTTTTCCAAGACTTTGGTCGTTCGAAAATTCACTGAGAAAACAGAGGGCAAAGAAACTTCTACGAGCATCAACATAAACGGCTGAACCTTGGGCCATTTAAATACCGCTTCTACTGCTGCTGCTGCTGCTGCTGCTGCTGCTGCTGCTGCCACCGACGACGGTGTTTCTCGCGCTGCTTTTTGCTCGCGTCAGCGCTGTACCAGCAACGATTTTCACGATGCTTTGAGTATCCGAAAAAGCAAACAGAGCGGATATCAAAAGATGGAGCACGAGCATAATAAAATAACTTTGCGTAGAAAAGTAAAGGGCAGAAAAAGGAATCAAGTCTCTTAAGTACTATACACAACCGGATCAATCCAAATACAAACGCTTGACTTTACGGAGAATTGCGAAAAAAAAAGAAAAATACGCAAGTGTTTCCGCGGGTACTTTTATCGCTTTTTGTCGAGTTCCCTAGAAAATCCGCTGATCCTCAGACCGCTATATGCAATTCAGCGTTTATCCAGTTTATGCTATAAGCGCCTGAAAGAAGAAGATAGAGGAGGTATGAGGGGAATGAGAGGAGGAATGGATCAAGAGCTGCTGAACGGTAGGCATTGCCCGGACTCTGGAATCTTTCCAAGTATCATTTTAGGAAATGAAAGTAACTTTTCGTGTGATGCAAAATTCTCTTGCAGCCTTTGTTTTCTCCTCTTCATTCTTCTGATCCCTGACACGTTTCTCTTGTATTTCAGATCACTCGCTTCGTATTACGCACATTCGTTTATAGTATATCGAGAGATATAACACCACACAATGGCTACGAGGAGTGGTGACGATACACGTCAAGAAGAAACTCTCTAGTTTTCTTATTGGACAACTATTGACCTTTATTCGCAATATTACATCAATTCGGTAGACAATTTTCCATCGTTATCACAGAAAGTGGCCTGGGCGATAGATATATTCTATGTTATCGCAACAACAGCGCTAAAAAATTGCAAGCCATAGAAATTTGTGAAAACCACAGTTGTAATTAGGTCGCGCTCCGATCGAGGCAGATATTTTAGACCTAATCTATTATTTCGTTCTCTCTAAAATTACGAATATTTCCAGTCGAATATTTTTGGAAAAATGTTGAAAAAACCTAAATTTAAATTGTCGGACTTGTCAGTCGGTTGGAAAGTGATAGATTCTTTTGTATTCCATTGGATATCATTAATTATACTGAACCGAGCATCAAACGTAAATGTATAATTGCACGAGTGGAGAGGCTTCCTGTCCCCTCCCACCGAGCTTTCGCGGGAATGGGGAACCACAGAGATCTATCGCACCGGGTTGAAACCCCATCACTGGTTTCTGGTTTTCTGTGCGGTACGATGTGGTCTCGCGGGGGCGCGAATATTCGGTCACATACGACCGTTTTACAACCGCAGTGGCCAGGCGAGCATAAGCTAGCAGCGGGTACGAGAGGGATCGCCACTGGATGAGGTCAAAACTTGTAGTAGCAGTCTCTCTATTGGAGCACTGGCAACCTGCACTCATCCCTCGTTCCTCTGATGGTCATATCCACACTACGTAGCAATGCGTTTTATGACCATTTTGGTGGTATCGCGTACCAAGAGCTTATCCACAGTCCACGGGGACCACTCGATATGCTGTAGCATAGTCAAAACTGTGTTGGCGACCGGCTCAAGTTGGATCGCAATATGCTTTTCAATTTTTTCAAAACATTTCGCTCGGTATAAGTTACGTTAAGAATAACGCCATTTTTTCGTCTTCAACTGTACATATTTTACTCCTTATAAAATCAGCGAGACATGGATCAAGTTAAATCAGCCACGGGGCAACTTGAGTGAAGACAATAAAATCGGAATTTCAACTTTCAAGAATACGAGCCTCATCAGCGTTGTAATCGACCGTGACGGTAATTTCACTGAAAGTTGTACGTTAACGATATAACCGTAGCTTATTAACGCGTCTATATACAGTTACTTACGTCTACGGCTCTGAGCCAACTGGTCCTGGTGTCCTCTTCGTTTCATTCGAGTCCAGCACAAGTGAAAACTCTATCTTGCTATTCCACTAGCGACTAAACTCGTAATCTATGAAAACTACGAAATGAAGAAGTATAGGTGGTGGACAGAAGTTTCGTACGCAGATATAAAGTCACTGAGAGAGAAGAGAAATACGTGTGTTTCTGGAAAAGTTTGCGAGTGCGAGGAGATCGATCGAGCATCCCTCGGGTGAGACAACAGCCAATAGAAGTTCACATATGTAGACAAGCCAAAATGCCACTGTCGCCGAGCTTCTTGGTCGCGTTCTCCTTCTGGATTCGCCAAAGACTTTTCAAAAGAGCATGTATATACACCGCATTGCTATGTAGGCTGCAGTGTGTATCGCAATAGTCTCGCTGGTGCCGCGGGCTACGTTTCTTCCAGCGCAGCAGCAGCAGCAGCAGCAATGGCATCGGCGGCAGCTCATCCTCAACCGAAGAAGCGATGGGAAAAGATCGTACGTCACAAAGAGACGTATGAAACAAGAGTAAACACGATAGCTACTCGCTTTGTATATAAAACTTTTAAGGTTCACCGAGGTGTTCTCTGGGTGTGAGCAACTTGAGCATTGGGATGGGACGAAAGAGAGAAATAAAGAAAATGAGGAAGAAAGAATGAGGTGAAGATAGAGAAAGAAGTGGAGAAGGAAGCTTCAACAAGGGAAACACTTGTGCTTCTTCTCGCCTCTGACGTGATTCTCGCGTGTATATTTCGTTCTCCAGCGAACGAAGGTGGAGGGAGAGAGAGAGTAAAAAGAGAGATAGTCCCCGAAGGCACTCCGGGGTCGTCTGGCAAGTTTGCCACGCTCGAAGCCTCGACGCTCGAAACTCGAAGCAGACCCCCCGTGACGATGTGCGCTCATCTTGTTCGGCTGCTTCACTATCTTCACTGACAACCCAACTCCCACTCGCGGTATAGGAGAAACGACTCTTTCTGTCGGTAGCTTCGGGGCAAATCTTGTTTCCCTTAGTTTTGCATATTGCTCTCGGATGGTATGCTGAGGTGTTGGGTGAAAAGTTATGCGCTCGATTAAGTGGCGTTTAGCGAAACAGGTAAGGGTTTATGGGTATATATTCCGCTCTGAATAGCATATCGTCGTATTCGATTCAAGCAGTGAGAGTAAATCAACGATCGTGACAAAACGCTTTTGGCAATTTTGCGAAATGAAAAACGTTTAGGCGAGTATAGCTATGCTGCGTTAGGCACCAGTTAATGTACTCATAATTTTACAGAATTTCCACGAAAATTTTAATAACAAACATATGCAATGTAGAAACTTGCTCAATGCTTTCTTATTAATTTCCATGCTCATGGAGAAGGTTGTGCGAAAAATGGAGATATTTTTTCTTGTTTTTCTTTAAGTCACGATAATCGTGATTATATACAAATTTAATGCGATGAATAAAATAAGAAAAAATAAATGGAAAACCCTGCAGCCTCCGAATGCTTTATGTTCCACATGCAAACAAGACTTTTCCAATTGCGCGTTATTTTTTATTTTTTTCTTTTTTTTTTCTTTTTTTCTCAATAACTGTCCTCGGCTCTCTCGTATTCGTATCGCTCGGTCTTTTCAACTTTTTTTACAGACTAGTCGATCAGGCACACGTCGGATGAGTATGATAAACGCTTGTGATTATCCAGGCTCGAAGTAACTTCGCGGGAGAATCGCGGAAACTGCCAGAGTGGAAAGTAGAAGCAGCGGTAGAGAGAAGTTGAGAGCCGAGGCTGCACAGAGGCAATGAGCCACCGACGATTCTACTTCGCGAGGTTCCACCGTTGCTGCTGCTGCTGCTGCTGCTGCTGCTGCTGCTGCGGCTTGCAGTTGATAGGCTCGTTAGCGCGCCAGTGGAAGGAACGTTGGGCGCGACGACGATTTCATTCTGCCTTCCATGCTCCACGACGAAGCGCACATGGCGAAGCTAGTTCACACTCTGTGGTCTTGTGCTATTAGGAGCCGAGAAAAACAATACCCACACAGTTGAGCATAGAGAACTCGGTGGCGAAGCAACGCGCAAGAAAGCGATAAACTGAGGCGATAATTCGGTGTAGATTTACCACAAATCTGTCCTTTATGTAAACGACGGTTCGCTGCTCATTTCCGCTTGAGATTTTCTCTCCTTTCGAGCTTTTCCCGAGCTCCTTTCTCTCTGGCGCACCTGAAAGCGACAGATGTCACATTTATCAACAGTCAACGCCGCAACAGCGTATAAACTCTACACTCTTGTTATATGACATATTTTCAACGGCTTCGCGAGATTACCTTGTAATAAAATAAGCTGTAATATTTTTTCTTTAAACTCGTAAGGCGAGTGCAAGTAGGTCGCGACATATACTTATCTCCTACGTAGTCGTTAATTTATCCTCAGATTGTAGTCGCGTGAAACATCAGCTCGTACATACGCCTTTTTCTTTTAATCTTGCAAAATATTATAGATCAACGAATATATATATATATAAGAAAAAATACGAGTTTAGAAAAAACGAGAAATGTATAAGAATTACAATGTCTCAATGCCTATTTATCAATTTACGATTGATTGTTTAATTAACCGATCAAACAAACTTACCCGCAAGTGAAGTTCGATCGTAATTATATGCCCGATTGGATGCAATATTAATGCGATGGAGAGTTTCTCGTTTTGGGCAAAGTCCAACTTCCTTGTTGGCCACTGATTTACGATATACTCTACATACTATATACACACACGAAATCTACCCAGTTCGAAGCAATAGAATAGTGGAGGTAGCACTTTCCGTTCCGTGGGATGAATAACGAAATTGAATCTAATATACGCGGTACGTAATTTCGAGATAAGGTTGCCCAGAGAGCGTAGTCCTCTCAGAGAGGTGGAAGCTTGGCCTCTCTCGGAGTATCCTCTCCGTTTCTCTCTGGCTCCACTCGGCTCGGCAGCGCCGCTGCCGCAACCCCCAACCCCTTCGCGCATTAATAGGAAATTGAACCGATAAATCAGACACTGGCCCACCACAGCACACCCGGGCTAAATTACGCTTAACACACACGTTGCGGTCTGAATTAATATCAACCAGAGCTGTTAAGGAGCTACAGTGCATCTCATCCCATGCTTCGTTACACTAACCCCATTCCACATTTCTTTTCTCTTCGTTCGTTTTTTTTTCTTTTTCACCCTGCGACACTCAATCTTCCGTTAAATAATTCCGCTTGGTTTTCTTTCTTTTTTTCGTTAATGGGGACGAAGCTTTGTCATGGCAACATTTTTATTTTCAGTTTTCAATGTCAGTAAGAATCCAATTATCCAAGTTGATCTAGATTCTGTTGCACCAGTTTTAGACAACGACTTTGAATTAATCAATTTCCTTGTCACTGAAATTTCGTTAACTTGTAATTTGTACGACATTTAAGCAAAAAAAGGACTACAAAGTAGAAGCGTGCATAAATTGTTTCCTCATTGCTTGTCAATTTTCACTCAGCACTACCTAGGTGGCGTTAAATATATAAATATAGGGAAAAAACATTAAATTCGCATCGTTATACGACGCACACCGTTCGTCTTCGATAATAACGCTTCGCCGAGGGTAATTGCCTTATCGGGTTATTTTTTAAATTCACCTAGTTATCGAGTAAAAGTTAAAGCCATCAGGCTGTGCTGGGGAATGAGGCGAGCAAGAAGTATCAGCCGGCGGCTGTTGCAGCTACTTCTGCTTCTATCTTATTGGTCCTCTCTTGACACCCGCGAATGATCGATACCCTCAGGAAGAGAGCTTAAGTTAGTCAAGCAGCTTTCGCTAATGTCTCATCCAGTTGAGAAGCCAAGAGCTGAGCGTTATCCACGGCTAACTTGTACTCCGACACTTCTGTCGAACAACTTAACGGTTCTCTCCGTCACTAAGCGCGTGTCCTTCCTCCGTCCTACTCAAACGTCGAAATTATTAGCCGAGTGATGAGATCCTAGTGCTTCAACGACTTTGCACTTGGTTCGTCGACGCTTTCCAACTCTTCAATTTACCTTTCGGCACTTGACAGGGGCACTACATTTAATTTAATATTATACAAACTGATACACTCTAATGATATATACTCATTCATTTAAATTAATTAATTCACCTATATTTGGATACATGAATATACGAAAAAAAAGAAAAACTTGTTAAATTAAAAATAAGTCTCGAATTTCCATACAAATAATCTGATTTTTCAAGACAAAAATATGTTGTATTCACATTGATTTAAATGAATGAATGTATTATGAAAATGGTAATATCATTGTTGAAATAGGATTTTGCAGTGAAACGGTGTTCGGGTAGCGTACATTTCCTCAGGCTCGTTTTTCAATATCTCTTGGAGCGGCAGCGCTGCGGTGCTACTGCCTCTACGAAAGGGTGATAAAGGACCGGCAACGTTTTGGAATATCGAGTGAAATGCGAGATCACGAACATTCGACACTCGTTGATATATACATATATACATATAACATATCTCGAGAATGCTTGCTCACCGCCTTGCCGAAATACGGCGACTTTGATATTACGTGCACACTGTTTCTAACATCGAGCGAACGTGAGGAAAAGGCTTTTGCTCCGAAACGAGTGATTCGGGCACTCGCGTCAACAACCGTAGACGCGTTCCCAACCCACCTATAGACAATGCTCCGAGCGCTTATATACCGCAACTCGCCAATAATCTCAATATATGTAATAATATTTGGTATGTCTTGAAAGAAATTATTTACAGCTATTTTTTGATTTCATGCTCGAATTTATGTATTTTTTTTGTATTACACCCAATTACAATTTCTTTTAAATAATTCGTGACAAAAAATCCGTTATTAAATTTAATTATTTCTTCGAGTTAGAGTTTGTTGCTCTCCTTTCCATTATTTTCGAATTCTTGGAAATTATTTTTTCAATCAAATCCCTTTGAAGTAAAATGCAGTGCGGTGACCGTCGAAGCAAATTTAATTTTCAATATTGCAGAATTTAAAGAAAATTACGGAGTTATTAAGACCCAGAAACTGGTTGTGACAAACTTAATTCACAATATTATCATAAAATACAAAGAAAAAAAAAAGCATTTTCAATACTATTTAATAAATTAAAGCAAAACTGGCAAATGGTTGTAACGACGTATCGCATACTAACGCAAGTATTACAGTTAAAGTTTTCTCAAATCCAAGTTTTCCGTCCAACCCATTATTTTATATTATTTCATATTTTTATAAATTATTTTTTCATTCGACCATACCTCAATATGTTTTATAACGTGAGTATAAAATCCTTTTGAATAAAATATCAAAACAGCGATCACAGGATTAAATGCAATGACAATATTGTAGGGATTATAGAATGATAAAGGCGAGTTCAATCCGGAAAACGGTTGTATCGGGAGAAGTACACAGAGCAGTATTATAATGTTTGTAGTTGAGTTTTTAAAAATGTTTCACTGTAGATTTTGGTCTAATCTATTATTGAATATTCCGATAGATTTTTTTTTTTCACTCGACAATTGCTCAATATATATTTTTGTGCTATTTGAGTGCGGAAACTTGACTAACGAGAGAAATTTAATGAATAATATTGCAGAGAATAGAGAATATCAAAGTGGCGAAAAAGCCAGAAAATAGTTGTAACAAAGTAGCGAAGAATTGTCGAAAAAAAAACAATGTCTTTAATTAGCCACAATGAAAGTTTAGCGGATTAAAATGAGATTGAAAAGTTTACTCGAGTTTGCGGGCTCCGAAGCGACGGGAATGGGGGCGTCAGCGAGCGTGGAGTATGGCTAGCTCGTAGATCGCCCGAGTTGCGGTTCGCCCGAGGAACAGAGTGTGTGTGCAAAACGTTTTGCGAGTACGAAGGAGAAGGAAAATGCCTAAACGGCACATCTGCCGCTGTTCGCTTTCTCGTCCGCGTCCCTCGAAAGCGAAGAGACTCTCTGCGGAACCAGCGGTGGAATCCACATTGAAATGGCTCGGGAGAGCGCAACCATAAATTTACAAACTTCGCTACATCGTGTTCTTGATGGTCTAACAATCAGTGACGTTGTTCGTGAAAAGTGAAGGCGGAGAGGCAAGGTGAGCGTAACTTTGAAAATGTCTTTGAGGGTCCATAGCTTAGCGTGCAAGGGTTTGCCGCACAGCCATTGGCGCGAATCCCCGAAAGCTCTCGCCAAAAAGAACTTTTTTTTTGTTTTTTTTTCTTTCCAGCGGGTTTACACGGCTCTTTTGTGTGTGTGTGTGTGCGCGCGCGCGCGCGCGCGCGTGTTTGTAAGCGCAAGAGGCACTTGGAATAAATTTAGAAAGGACGCGAGACGCGAGAGGGAGACAGAGAAAGCGAAAGAGTGGCTGCGGCTCTCGGTCCTTGTTCAAGTTTCCGGACTAAACGACCTTTCGAAATTAGCCGAAATTTTAGCATAGCTGGTTCGCTAAATTCTTTGATACGAGAATTTTCCGCGCTAAAATCGCGTAGCTTTTTCCATTGTAAGAGCGTCATAAGAGAAACTCAGTGCCTGCAACTAGAGAACTACTACAACGAGCCAACCACCAGTTATCTCTCTCGAAAAATCGCCGGGCGCACCGGAACTTGAGCCTTCTTTCTTGCACTCGAGCGGTTAAAGCGCGTGCATTCGGCCAACTTTTCACATTATGGCATTGGGTCGCGAGTGCGCTTATTTTTTATTATTATTTCAGTGGCTACAACGCGAACCGCTAGCGGCCAGAGAAGCATTTATTGCAAAGAGAGAATGCACAACGCGCAGAATCAGCACCCTCAGCCATACCGGCATTTCCCAGAGCACAGCGTCATCCCCTTTCTGTTATGACGACTCTCGTTGTTGATCACCATTAACTATTCGCCAAGTTGGCACACGTGAAAGCCCCGTCGACACGTTCGTTGGTAAGGCCAAACTGTTATTGCATTCATTTCGTATAGAATTTTATGAATGCAGTGGTTTTCACACATATATATATATATATATATATATATATATATATATGCACATACAGGCATCAACACCGAGAGCAGAGGGTGATTACCTTTAATTTAACATCTCTGGCCCAAACTCTGCCAACTCTACCGAGATAATTTATCAATTACCCACATAAATAAGATAATTAAACTGGCGTAAAAGTAAAAAAAGAATACCTCATAACGCCTCATTTTCACCATAAAATATATGTCTGCAAAAAATATATATTCTTTAAAGCCCAATTTTTTCAAATGACTAAGTAAAGTATGATAAAATGTAGGGAGAGGTCGGATGTGCCGAGTCACTGGGGATGATATATTTCGTAACAGATGCGAAATTTATGTTGCTCTATATTACGTGCTGTTGAGAGGGGGTTGCCGGTCGCGCTTCTTCGCTGCGACATATACCAACGCAGGAAAAGTGCTGTACGCCAAGGGAGACCGGGGCTAGTTGGATCAGAGGCTAGTGGAGTCAGGTTCGTTGAAAAATCAAATGTACAACTTTCAGTCAATTTATCAATAACAGCTTTTCACTTTAAAGCTGATATTTGTTATTTTTCCCGCTAGTAAACGTATTTCATGCATTTTTTTTTCTTAGCTCATGTCGCTAATGACTTGTAAATGACTGCTTGTCCCAGATAGTTCTGCGATTGAGTAAGGAATACAAATTTACGTAGTTGTATATAATAACGCGAAAAATGGTGTTGTTTTTAAAACCGTCGAACTTGGGAAAAAATGAATCGACTTGGCCCGGATTCGTCTATAAGAAGGAAAATGAGAAAAAGAGCGCACGACGAGGCGCAACATTGTGGTTAACGGGGTTGTCGGTGGGCTCGAAGCGACATCTCGGGGAACTCGAGGGGAAAATTGTCCGAGAACGTGCATACCGTTTGGCCCGACGTGCAATTTCGCGAGTGCTGGACCCTCTCTAAGAGTGGCGATGCTGGTTGCTCTTCTTACTTGTGTGCTACCTGCAAGCAGCAACTTGTATCCGACATCACACACGTGTACACCCACTGTTGGAACGTGTTCCATCTCAACGTAAAACCTCCATATAGTATAGAGCATACATATAAACGAGCACGCTTCATCGTTCGATCCCTTATCGTGCTCCCGCTTCATTCGGTGATAATTACGACGTGACGAGATTTATCTATGTCGATGATCCAAGTAATTTGCGAGATGAGAGTGCTTTTATCGAGTGTAAGCGCGAGTTCTGCATAACGTGAAAGGGGCGTCGTCTCAACGGTTAAGCGGTAATATATAAAAACAATAAGTGTAATAGCGATCAGCTTAGGGAACATTTTCTCTTGAAAATTTATAAGAAAAAACGCGATTTCCGATAAGATCCGAATAATTCTTGACATTTTCATTGATCCACGTGAATAAATGTTTAATAATATTTATAGTAATTGGATTGAAGATAGGATGAATTACGCTTTTCCAATTGCTATTTTAATCGTTAGCATTTTGCAAAAAACAAAAAAAAGCTCAGTTAAAATACTGAAAATATATTTTACGACAAGTCAATCGTAACTGAAAATATTACACTATTACACGAAGCGTCGAGAACTAAAAAGTCAAAGATTGGGGGAAAAAACGAATAAGAGGTACGACAATCAAAGATAATGAAAGTAGGAAAATAATGATAATAATAATAACGACAAGAAATAAGAGTAATAATAAGGATAAAAAGAGCGGAAGAATGAGCAACTTGTGGTTGAAGAGAATATAACGTGGCCAAGATAAAGGACGCGCCATAAGGGCAAATGTTCTCAGAGATTTTCCGGGACGCACACGGGGAGGTGAACTAATCAAGACATTAATCTCTCTTATGCGCGTAGGTATGTAAATTAATCTAATTTCTATTCTCGTCGGTGCCTCTGGTAGAAAATAGGTGGCACCTTTCTGTAAGGGCAGTTGGTAGAGAGGGGCGGGTGTTCTTCGCCCTTTGCTCCGGGCTGCCAGCCCGTCGTAAAAATGTAAATCTTGCTTTGAATATAATATTCCGCCCGGTTAGAAGGCAAACGTACGCCTCGAGGTGTATATACCGCTGGCGGGTGGTAGGTATACCCGAGGGCGAGAGCACGGGTGGGCTGGAAAAGGAAGAGGAGCAAGAGAGGAGAGCAGTGGGTATAAGGGGCAGCCGCGAGCTACCTCGCCCAGGTACGTTATGCGACCAAGTAGTTTAGGTATGTATAAAGTGCCATCTCCCCGGGGCGCCTCAGCCACATTAAACACTATCGACAATGGGGAACTGCGGCGTGCACGCCTCTACGGTGCAGTATGTATAAAACCATGGAAGCGACTCTCTCGCTATTCCGTGTCGTCCTCTGTCTCCTTCAACACACCTTGCTCGCGCCTTTTCCTGCCTCACTCACGAGCCACCTAGTGGTACGTTGCTCTCTACCGATGAACGAACGGGCACAACCAAAGAAAAAAGAAGCTTTTTTTTCTCACCTCGTAACTCTTTTTTCCCCTACTATATACACAACACATTTCTTTTTGTGGTTTTTGCGCACCTCGTCATTGCGCATACATCCGTCCACGGTATAGATACACAGAGGGAGCATCCTATATGAGGTTCACCACACAATCGTATTTGCTTTGTCACGGTAAACGTGTTATGCTCGCGCGAGTGTATAGTTAAGCGATACGAGAGAGTAGTCTCACTGTTAAGGACAAAAGTTTCATAAACCCTATCTCTTTTGATGGTCAATGCGATCATTCGAATATGAACAATATCCATAAATGGTTTAATCTCCATTAATATTCCTCAGAGCGGGATTTTCATGATTGAACGATCGAGTGCGAGCTCGAACGTTTTCAGAATGATAAATAGGTGCAATATATTTTTATATGCGTTCCAGAGGGTTTACCAGTTGAGCCTGCTCGATATCGAGAATATTTATTTAGCGCTTCGGAACGCTTGCTAACTTATTACTCTAATATGGCACTATGGTATATCGAATAACGATCGGTTTACACTGAATTTCCGATGTATACACCTGCATATAAGTATTGTATATCGGTCATTTCACCAAATATATTTGTCCACTACTGTTCCTCGAATCGTTTGGCAATTTCGAACAAGGACAATGATAAGATGCAGACAAACACGCACGAATCCTATTCATTTGAGCTGCTTAATATTTAGCGAAATCTTCCCTCTATACTATAGTATATGAATTCAACGAAATTTGTAGAATCAATATTTCGATGTACGCTAGAAATCTGCAATTTCCACTGCTGTTGGATGGGCTACGCGAAATCTAAGGATAATAGAGGTGGTAGGGGTGGTAGGGAGTTAATTTATCGCAATTGAAGGCCAATATACCATTTACTTGCGCTTAGATTGCGTTAGATTACGCCTTCATTAAGTATACTAATCCGAATGTAACCCACGTTATGCAGTTAACAAAAAGTCATTGTCCAAATTCATGAAATTAGTAAAACCCACTTTGATGTCGTAGCATATTTTACTAGCACTCATTTTTTATGTCTTTCACGAGCTTCTATCGTCAACATTAACATTATCAAGAATCAAGACATTAACAAGAAAAGAGAGCCGCCAGGCGCGAACGCATCTTCTCCAGTACAGCTGCCGCAAATGACACGCTATATTAGTCTAATCAGGAATTCCTTCTTAGGTTTCTAACTCGTTCGATCTAGAAGCTTGTCCTTTAATCGGGAGCCCCAAATTCACGGACAGTGGTTTACAATAATTGGAAGGTGAGTAAATAAGAGATAACGAACCGCGGCTGATTCATCCCTCCTCCCTTCTCCCCATCGATCGACAGACCGACCGACCTCACCGTTCACCGCACGCCTTTCTCGCTCTCTCTCTCTCTCTCTCTCTCTCTCTCTCTCTCTCTCACAACTCCAACAGACACCCCCTCATATAACCCACACATCTCTTGCTGGGCTTTCAATTGTTATGCAAACCATGACAATGAGAACGATTTGGTGGTAGTATATCGCGGGATGAGGTTTGCTACTGCGGCACGTTTCCCACTAAACTACGACGGGAACGTTTATAGTGATAATGCTGCCTCTGCAGTTACCGCGGTCGGTGGGTGCGTAAGCCGTACAGCGCCACTTATCAGGAAGAACTCTCAAATGAGTATCTGATTGATTTATATGACATAGTCAAGATACCAATCGATTTATAACGATAATGCTATTTCTGCATAATTATTGCAGCAGTCGGTGGGCACGTTACATTATTGAAATTTATATTTTTTAAAAATAGGGAAAACCTTAATTCTGAAATAAATGAAAATTACTTGAATTTTTTTAACCGTCCATCATATATTGTGTGTAAAGAAACGAGTATAGCTTTTAGCAACATAGAAATAAATAGAAATCAAGAGTTGGGAATTTTGATGAATAGCAATTTCTTAAATTCACAGATGGCTTATTGTATACGAATAAGTAACGGTGTATAACAACTCCTTGATAACACGATGAAATTATTAACATTGATATATTCAAATATATGTACATATTTTCTCATCAAAAACAAGTAGAAAGACATTCATTTATTTTTTCTCGGGGAAAGTCTCAATGACACGGGTTGTGGGTTCATCAACAGTGCACCGAAGGACTAAAAGTACAGCGACTCCGCGATTTATCATTAGAAATCTTTAGAATTTAAACTCGCATATAGTTAACGTCGCTGTAATACAAAAGAAAAGTTTAATACTAGGTTGTGAGATGTAACCTGCTGAAATCTTGTCTTTATGGACTGGCCTGGTTGATTAAAGAAACTTTTTGTAGCGAGGTAAGCGGCAAGTGCTCTACCGACTGATATTCCCATCAATTAGGCAAGCAATTGCCGTCTGTCGACGAGAACACACAGACAAAATAAAATGGGCTGGGCGAGTGAACCAAGAGCTGTGCATATATAGTTAACGAGTGTTATGCTCATATCGAGCATTAATAGTTGTTCAACTTGACGATGACAGCCCTAATTTGTCAGACTAATGACCCATTCCGTCAAGCAACTTGAATATTTGTGCGGCCCAGAAGAAACCCGCTCCATGACCAGACACAAACCTACCAGTGTATGCATCCTCCTAAACTCTGCAGTACATTATTTGAGTAATGCAGCGAAAAGACGGACAAGTTTGCAGCCTCGGAGCTATCTCATCTAACGGGCTCTTCTTTTTCTTGTTGTTTTTCTCCTATATTCTTCGTCTTCAGCATCTTCCCGGAGATTCATTTCTCTCCGGTTCTTGGTGCAACGCCATTGCTATACAATCGCCTACAGCATGCGCCGTACCTAGGTAAAGCCTAGGTTCGAAGAAGATCCGGGAACATCGATATTAATATGAGAGATATTACGACGTTACGAGTATTGGATTACACGGAGGGATCTTTCGTCAGGCTATAGCTTCATCCTGATACGTTTTCGCCTGTGATATACCTCTGAACCATTCAGCTCAACGGGACTTTCATAGCGAATGCTTTTCTTATTTTTCAATTCATATCTAAAAGTAACGTTCGTATGGCACACATTGTTTGTTTGTTTTTCTGCGCCGGATGCACCCGCGTAAAGTTATAACCAACTTTTGTATAAATTCGTCAGACTCTACATGTTCACCGATGAAAAAACACGAATGAAAGAGAGAACTAACTATTTTGTTCAATGTGATGAAAATTGAAAAGCTTTGTACTAGCAGCGATCCAATTTTTTTTTTTTTATAACAAAATCGATAGACGTTAATTAATTTTTCTTTACCATTATGAATACCTTAGATACCTCAAGGTTATGTAAAGATTATTAAAAAGAATAGACGTATATTTAGAGCGCTGGTATAATTTAATATATTTAATTATAATTTGTCAATGAAAAAAAAAGTTTTTTGGAAGAACGAAACGATAAGATCTTTTCACTTTGGTAGATAAGAAATGGCCTTTAACTGGACACAAGATTTTTCTTATATCTTAGTTTGAATTTTTCTGCTTTTCTCTATAAAATATAATATACTGATGGACGGTGGATTATAATATATTACTTAGTTGCTTAATTAAAGTATACGTTACATTAATAAAAATAAAACGTTAATGTAAGAGACTTGGATAGAGTGAGTTGGAGACTGAATAGAGAGCAAAGGAGATATTGGTGAGTTAATAGGAAAGTGCACACGTACAGCGTGGTAGACTGTGCTCACATATACCGTGATATGTATAATCTCTGTGTATACGCGATATGTCAAGCACGTGATCCCAAACGTGCTTCCAATACACTGCGCCGATATTGGAAGATCCATCGCAGTATTTAGATCGTCCGAGATACGTAGAGAGATGTGTAAACACAAATAACCATGCGTAGAAGCATTATATTAATTTGCAGAGAGAGAGAGAGAGAGAGAGAGAGAGAGAGAGAGAGAGAGAGAGTTACATGACGAATCCATCCAATTAAATCTTCGCTTGGTAAGGTGTGCTGTCTACATCATGGAATTTATGCGCATGCGTGGAGATGTGGATGCTCCATTGTCGGATGGGCATCAATGAATCGGCTACGTGCAGCCGGACATGCGGACATGCGAGGGATCAGTCCAACTCGATAGAGCATGGAACTTTCCGGTGTAACCGTGAGCATGCAACGGATTCGCGGTATTGCACGATAATGCAGAACGGCGCCTCTATAGCCTACTTACGTGAGCTAACTGGGATCGTATTTCCATGTTCTATACTACAGAATATAATGCAAGCACGAGGGAGGCGAATTCGAATGGCTTCCTTCACCGATCCATTATACCCTAGCGGTGTTGTCAGTTTAGTAATTTGCCGTTTGGCTCATGCGCTGTATAATGATGATCTGCTCACTGGAGAATCCTAACAGGTGCATTAATAACGGATCTCCGTGATACAGTTCCAATCTGTTGCTGCTTCTGCAGTTCTCTTCAGAACTCATGGTTTACGATGCTATGCGATCAGTGACATCGAATTCTATACCATCAAACATTCATATTCAAGGGAATAACTTTGTTTTTCCACAAATAATTATGATTTATTAATGTCTATCTCTTTTCATTTATTTGCTCCATGAACATATTTTAAATATATTTCTATATATTAACATTATTTCTTTATCTTTATTTGATTTATTATCAAATTGATAACGAAAGAAAGAATCAAGTGCAGTGAGATCGAAAAAGTAACGGCAAGATCACAACTCTGGGAGAAATAAAATTTACAATAATTTATTAAAAAGTATATTTAAAAGTACTTTGTCATTTAAAGAGTTATGAGAGTGAGGAATTATGAACCTCAGATGGCAGCAGCCTGTTTCGTTTGTTTATTTTTTGCATTTTTTTTTCTCCGCTTTTGTCAAGCTATCACGACGCAAAGCTCTTGCAGTAGCCAACTACTAGCAAGCTCTCTGACGCGTCTGGCGCCATCTCAAGGAATCTAATTTATTGTAGTGAGGGCGTCGCCTCACTCACGCTTGGCTCTTTCTCACGGGCCAAGAAAAATAATTAAAACTCCGTCGACCAGGTCTCGCGCGCGCCTTGGTCATATCTTGCTGTAGTAGTCTCTCACGCTCTCCGCGCTGCTGGATCGCAGTTTGCACACACCAACTCCGTCGCCGACACGGACCTTTAAGTTTGCTAATTCTGTAAAAGTTGCGACGCCTATTTCTCGCCTCTTTTTCTTTTCCCTTTTTCCCTTTTTCCCCTCTTTCTCGCTTCAACTTGTCAACGGAATGAGCCCCGGAAAATCATAGTTCTCCCGAGAACATCGCCACTTCAATAGTCTCATAATCTCCATTTATTGCCAGCATAGAGATCACTAATGAAAGTTATCTTTCGCCACACCGCAAAGGCGGTAAAGTTATTATCACTTCAGTAATGCAAAAATATCAAGTTGAAAATATTACCAAGACTCCAAAAGAATATTATTCAATAGTTTACAGGTGAATTATTTATTTCGGACGAGTCAACGGAAATAATCTCAAGTGTCACAAAGTTGACTTTTCTCCCTTAACGGTCATCGATTACATTTATATTTGTTGAATTGCCTGTAGAAAAAAAAAAAACGTCAAGTCATCGGTCAGATAGATTACAACCCTGGTTACTCCGTCGATGTTTATTTTTTCCGAATCAATGTGAATGTTGAGTGATGAAAATTCAATTTATCAGCATCATCGATCATTTCCAGAAACGATGATGGGTCATAGAAAATTGAGCCACGACACTAAAATAATAATTATTTCGATGATTCGAATAACGAATAAGAGAGGAGCGAAATATGGAGCGTTGTCGACAGTCAGAGATTCGGTATAGGCAGTTGAATTATTAACAAGCTCGACTTATCTCCATTAATGATCACCACCGATTACATCTACTTTTATCGAATGCCCGAGGAAAGGAATAAAATAAAAGCAGAATATTTAATTACCGAGTTTCCGGGAGAGTGAAGCGGAGTAAAGTCAGCCATTCTGCAAAGGTAGTTACTTTACAGATGAGAAATTTATTTTGCCCGAGTAAACGCAGAAAATCGGAGGTATGTGGCATAGCTGGGAAAATTTGCCGGGTCAGTGAAACGATAGCCGCGGATATGACGTTATTCATATTCACGTGCATGCCGGCTCCGATACGCGTGGACGGGCGGCCTCTATACTCTTCTGGTTGCATCCTCTTCCTCATTTATTTGATCCAGGCTCGGGCAAGCGCCGCCACTTCCTATTCATTTTTACCTCTCTGTCAAAAGAATTATTACACGCGAGGATTATCCACTTTGTCCGAGTTATCTACGGGCGTGCAGGGTTCACTCGTGCGCTCACAATAATTTCTTCCACGTCCGTCCGCCGTTGTGCCTTTGGGTATTCTCTCGCACATCGGGTGCCTCACTTGGCCACATTGCCATTTTGCTTCGATTGTCGGCGCTCTCTCTCTCTCTCTCTCTCTCTCTCTCTCTCTCTCTCTCTCTCTCTCTCCCTCGATCGACAGGCTCTCCAGTCCGAGCGCGAAAACGAGAGATGTGCCGGATGAGAAGGAAAATAATGTCCCCTGCTAAATTCCACATCCAATTTGCCTCGTGTCATTTGCATTTTCGTTGCAGGTTAAATTCCCGGCGATGTCGAACTCACGAACGCGCCTCCAAAGGACAAGCGCGGTAGGAAGAATAGGAAAAATGAAGAGAAAGAAGAAGTTAGTAGTACGCGGTTTGCAGTGCCAATCGTCGTCTTAGCACAGCCAATACCGTTAGCTTGAGAAAAAGCTGTGGAAATGAGGGCCGCATTCACTTTCTGCCCCACAGTCAGCCTCGTTCCCTTCCCCTTGCGATCTCGCGGGCATTTACCCTCTTTCCACGTCTACCGTCGACACCCCAGAGCGGTGGGGCAGGCCACTTCCGGGGAATACCTCGGATGCGCACGGCAATCCCGGAAGAGCAAATAACGCCTAGGAGCGAACGAGACTCTCGCTTTACTTCTTTTTCTTCGACTATCATCTCACTTCCTATTCTGTGCTCACAGCCAGTGTGGTATACAGGAGGCTTCGATCCTCAACCCATCGGTCATTCTCAGCCAATTCTTTTTCGCTCCAATCTCCCACCAATTTCAACTCATTATTATTACCAACAAACTTGACGGGGGAATTGTTAACGACTATTTGTTATCGGGATTTTCGTTAAATTAGGTGAAATTTCAAAAATCCGGCAATGGGAAGCCGAAGAGAAGTATCGCGCGACGGAGATCATAATAAAACATCTTTCGCGCCACAGCACAGTTTTTCGACGGTATTAATCAAATCTACGATAGGTGTTGTTTTTATTTATTTTTTTCAACGTTTACGGTGAGCAGTTACGATAGTTGAAACTATAATTTTCGAGTTATCGTAATTGCGCGATAGTTGTGAAAGGCTAATTTGACTATAGAAATCGTTGGATAGACTAACAATTGACGATAGTTCAACTGTAATTATGTCGGATTTTCTTAACAAACAATAAAATCAACAAATATATACTTGAAGTTAGATGAAAAAAATCCAACAATTTTTCGTGTGACCGACTGCGCGAGCAATGACCAGAGTGAAAAGAAGAAAAAGATCGTGCCATCAAATCCCAGTATTACCTAGAATCGTCGGAGAAAAGGAAAAAAAGAAAGAATTGTCTTGAGAAGCTTTCCAATATCTTGACTTCTGCTCGCCACCCCGAGTTTGAAGCACACAAGAGCCGGATTCAGGGTCGAATATCTTGAATGTCGTGATTCCCTTCTCAATAGCAAATACCTCAAAGCTGTAAGTTTTCGAAAGAAAATCTCGTTTAAAGTAATTTATCATCATGATAAAGCTGACAGAACTATGTTGATTGAGATTCACTACCGGAGACTATTGCAAGCAGGTCAACTTGGTGTAAATTCGTGACTTATATAGCACGCATGTTTATAGCATAATCTGGTAGAGTTATAGCGATAGGTGTGGTTAGTATACGTTGAGCTAGCTCGGTATAGTAGCAGCTACATTCGAGCCCCTGGAGACTGCGTCGACTCTCCGCTCTCGAGCTGCTTTGAGAGAGTTTTCAACGCTCCGCACTCAACGTTACAAGCTCCTCCTCGTTCTCTACTCTCGCGCGAGCTTACCCATCGGTAACTTTGTAGCCAGTTTCTCGCTGACTACACTCCACCACCCGTTCAAACTCGCCATCATCGTAATTGCTAATGAGCTTACCAGTTAATTCTTACGACCCTTATATTAACACACGAACGTCGGAGGAGAGCATCATCTATATGATGCTGTGCAGCAAGCCTGTCTACCTTCTCAAAAGCTGAGAGTCGCCCCAAGGGAAAAGACGAACCTTCGGCTATCATTTCCCTATGAAACTTGATGTCCATGAATGCTGGGAGCTGCCAGAGGATTGGAAACTGCTCTGAACGAAACCCAATTCCGCTGCAGACTTGCCTATTATGTACTTTAAAGCATGTTACTTCAGCATACACGATCCTCAACGGAATTATAACTTTTATAAATTATAAGATGCGAAAAAATGATCACCAAATTCGATGGTATGGTTTTTTTTTTTCTAAATATCCAACGACGTGTTCTTTTTTTACAATTTTTTTTGGCTGTTCTCAAGTTTTCAGAACGATTGTTCAGTGATTTTTTACTTTTTTATGTGCGATGGAGAGTTTCTAAATTTTTTTACAAATTTGTATTAAAAACTTTTTCGCCAATACGAATCTCGGAATGATTAGAAAATTTCAATTATAGAGGTGACTCGATACATTTTCATGATATGTCATGACTACTCTGGTGAAGCAGCATTATATTCTCATGAGATTTAAGAAGCTTCATGATATTTGAGGTGATTGGGCAGCCTGATATCGATTATGTGTATTTGTACATCGTAGATAAATCGTGTATAACAAAATAAATGTTTTACTCCCTCGGAAAAAACGTCGAGGATCATTTACTGCCCCATCATGCTTAACGTGTCCACCTTTATGCACGTTTCACTTGGACGAGTATTTCGATATCGTCATAGAACAGACAAGCACGACCGACCACAAGGATCTCTGCGACCACAAGGATCTCTGTTGAATGTTCATTTTTCTTTGATTTCAAACATCATATAGCAATTCAAATGCAAATACTCAACTTGAGCAGCGTTATATTGTTATACAAATCGTTAAACAAATTCATCTGAAATTGGTATGGTAGACACTGTACGCACTTGAGCGATTCCTATATACCTATAGCTCTTCGGGTGTCGATATATTTTCATCGAGTTTCCACTGGTGACATAATAATACGCACTATGTGTGTTCTCTGTCTCTTTTGCTCTTGCGGTGTCTTTCGTGTCTTCTCACTCACGAGCTTGCACAGAAGCTTGTCTCACCCACTATACCCACGTTCAATATTTATTTAGCAATGTTTTCATTCTTTATTGCGCCCTCAAGGTGTTTATGTGCGCCGTAGTAGCTCCATCACCTCTTATTGCGTCGGTACGTGCTGTCACGCTCGCCAACTCACCGCTATTTTTACTCTCTTCTCTCTCTCCCTCTCTCTCTCTCTCTCTCTCTCTCTCTCTCTCTCTCTCTCTCTCTCTCTCTCTCTCTCTCTCTCTCTCTCTCTCTCTCTCTCTCTCTCTCTCTCTCTCTCTCTCTCTCTCTCTCTCTCTCTCTCTCTCTCTCTCTCTCTCTCTCTCTCTCTCTCTCTCTCTCTCTCTCTCCCTCCCGCACACAACCCTCAACAACAACAACAACAAGCGGCCGACAACCTACTCACTCGCTGTATTTGTCCGGTTTTCATATCCGTTGCCTTTACGTGTACTCTTCACTTCATTTAACGCTCGTCGGGCCTCGTATATCGTGTCACACGTGTCCCGAGACAGTCACAACTAGATTAAACTGCAATGGCGATGGTCCGTTTTTTTTTATTCTTTTATTCCTGTTGTACTATCATTCTAATCATTTTTTCTTGTTAAAAAGCATTTTTCGTCTACCTGGAATAACGTTTTATTTATTTATTTATTTATTTATTCTTTTATGTCTACAAACTCAATTGTTTTCCTTTAATTGCGTTCTCTACGCAATGAAGGGAAAAAATCCAGTTTAGCTATAACGTACGTAAATTGTCCGCTATAATGTCAAATATTTCTTTATATTTGCAAATTATATCGATTGAAATTTCACTAAAATAGTTCATTAAAAAGGCTAGGATCTTATGGGATATTAAATTTTTCGAAAAATTCCCGTTGTTGTAAAAAATTAACGTAAAACTTGAAACAAGTTTCGGCGAAATTCTATAAAACGGTTCAAATATGTTACTTTAGATGAAATGTTTTACTTTGATATTTGCAAAAGTAAAAGGTCTGCGAGTCGAATTAAGGGACAATTTGTTTTCAAATTTTCGACAGCAGTTTCATGTAAATACACGAATTAAAAAGTTACGAAGTATTTTGAACATTGCTTGCTCATTGTAGTAGTACGTAGAGCACACAGCTTCCTCTGCGAGGAAGCTACAGTTGATTAACTTCATAAGGCTGTCTAGACGACGAACTAAAAAATATGGAACGAATAAAGTTTCTACTTTGCAACTTTTTACTTGTCCAACTCTCGAGTTTCACGAGTTTTATGGATTATAAGCGTGAGCTTTTTTGCGCGTTTCTAAACAATTTCACACTTTTCAATGTGATTAAACCGAAAATGGATTATTGAGTAAAGATGGCATTTTTTTACCCTTAATTTCATTGATTCCCTTTTTTTTTATCAAGTTTGAGAACTGAGGACGCTTTTATCTCTTTGTATTATAAGAAAAATATATCGCCGCCGACACCGCTGTATAATAGAATCGAGGGGGAAGAGATGGTCATCCAAGGTCAGGCTCACACTTTTCCAAGTGCCCTATGAATGAAATTTTGTAAATACTCAAAACGAAATTTACAATTATCGTAACACGGGGTATGGCATGGACCTTGAAACTCTATGAAAAAAGAATTGGCATATTTTCGTTATGATTGTGCTATTTTTCCCATTTATAAATATTTTGAATTTATTGGCTACTGGAGTAATGGAGTATCAAGTAATGGCTTGTGTACCTTAACACAGAGAATATTGTAGCAAAATTGTAGATGGATGATGAGAGAACTTGGCGGAGAATACGTCAGAACAGCGCGGAGACTTGGTCAACTTGGCGATGCTTGATGATAGTTACTAAGGCGGGAGTGAGTGAGCGACCAACGCCGTCGGGAGGAAGGCACGCCCCTTCTCTAATCACTGCTCCGATGATTAGAAGGAGCCCTCTGTGTACTCTCGAAGCAGACGTGAAACCACTCGGAGACTTGGGAGATTAGAAATCCGTGTGGGAATAATACACATCAAGCAGGCCGATATGGATGCGATTATTAATTTCATGAGCCCCGTTTCTACAAATATCGTTTTCGTTGATCAAGCATATAATACTCAAGGAAAAAATGTTTTAGCTGTAAATTGATTTTTTATTGATTGTTTTTCCATAACCAAAAACATAGAATTTAAGCAATAATTTTCGTATTTCCGGTCATGCACAAAATTCTGCGTGTCAATCTCTATGTAATAACTTATTCATTTTATTTGGTTTACCATACAGTTTCTAAAACAGAGGGTATAAAACTTGACAACTGAAATTCCAGGCACAAATTGAGAAAGCAGCGACATATCGATCACCGTCAATAGGATCTGACGAATTTTTTCACAGGATCGTTCAATTATTTTTATTCCCTCAACGAGCCTTTTGGCGCTTTCAACCAATCTGTACTCCCGTTTCACACTGTATTTTTGATTTGCAGTTGAAAATAACTAGTTCTTCATGAGTTTACATATAGCTATGCATTTGGTGTTTTTGAGGGTGAGGGAGAGTTTGTGTTGGCGCAAAATGTAAAGCGCACGCTGTCTGCACACTCTTTTCCGGCCAAGCCCATTGTCAGTACTTTACTACCGGTGTGTACTGTACAATTTAAATTGATTATTGGCGTAAGCGCGGGTTGGAGAGCTTGCGCGTTTCATCGTTTTGTTCCAACAGCAGGCATTCCAGTGGAAACTCGAAAGCGTCTCTCATCCCATTTTTTTACCAACAACCTCGTTCAAGCCCTGCCTTTCATTTTCGGTTTTGGGCGCTTTACTGCTACTGGTACATGTATAGTCTCCACGCTCGTTGTCATCCCTTTAACAAGAGACTTTATTTATAACTACGCTGCCCACTAGTCACAGCTACCATACAGACAACTGCCACTGACACAATCAACGCACTTCATAAAACATTAATGCACAATGGGGGCATCGTTATCGCGGTTGCTGACGAAAAATTCTTCAACTCCATTCAACAAATATTATAACGTTAAAGTAGTAGCAGCCACCACGCACAAGTCAAATCACTCCTGAATCTAACAAATTGCTTTAACCACTTTTTTCTAGATCCATTGTATTGTTAACCCTTTAATGAATTCTCTAACATGGATGGTTTACATATCACAATTTATATGCAACACCAAGTTTATCGTTTACGAAGTTTACGTAAGAAGTTTCGAGTAAACATTTACTATCCTCACTGATTTCATTATTGTCTGGAGAGGCAAAAATATGCCAATTTATTTGATCTAATTTTCATTTCTTATAACTTGGTTTATTCGTAGATATTTATACCATAAACTCGACGATAAAGATTTTCGATAGTAGCCATTACTTAAAAACCTAAGTCCTTTTATTTCAATAAAACTATTGAGCTACAGAATAAAATCTAATTATCTTTTAATTGAGAAATTGAATAACAATTTGATACGACTAATTGGTAACGCGTCAAGAAACAAAACAAAGTATCAAACAAATTGAAATCGTACAAAAGTATTGATGAAAAAAAAGAACCAGTGTTTTTACGAACAGGCATAAATACCTATTTCTTAATGAATTCCTACTGTTATCTTTATTATAATACGTAAGGTGCGCACACACACACACACACTTGTTGTATTTCAAGGCATCAAGTATTAACTGTTGATAACAATTGTGTGTTTCTGTTTTTGGTTTTTTTTTCAACTAATACGCAGTTTATAGAGAAATCAGTTATTTCATTGTTGAATAATAAGTTTTACAAAAAACATGATATACAAGCCAGAAGTGTTTTCGTCGAAAGTAGCTCATTCCAGTCTGGTGGGTTACCAATTTTAAACGAATGCCTCATCAAACTTTCATTGATCGACTGACTCGACAAGCCGCAGGGGTTTATTGAAAAACACTGAAAAAAAATCTCACGTTTCTGTAATCCGCGTACTAAAAAAATCTGCACGTTTCGTCAGCCATAAACGTTTGTAAAAAAAAAAAAATACGAAAAACAAGGTATGCAAAGGGTGCGTGAATGAATAAACCATTATTCACAAAAAAAAAAGAGAGACTTTCGCATCCGTGAATTAAATTTTCGATATGACGCACGGAAGGATAAAAATTTGCCATAAAAGGGAGTGATATAAGGCGATTTACGTGATTTTTCATAAGCTTATACATAATTGAACTTGCGGTACGCGAGTACAATTTTCAAATTAAATATTATTCCGAACATCATCCAATTTTCTCTTGCCCATCTCGTTTGTGATTACATCGCTCCTACCAAAGCTAATAATTAAGAAACACTACTCATCCGAACAACATTTTTAATTTTTCAACATTTACCGAATTGATTATTTTCTAACACATTACCGTACACATTCCGAATAAATATCTTATTATTTCTCGAGTTAAGATAATGTCAACCGTTTGGATTTCAAAGTTAGAATTATCAAAGCCGCGAAGAATGTGATCCATAATAAGATAAACCCCGGAAGCGTGTCAATGAAAAAACAATAAAGTCTTTTAATCTGGCATTTATGATAGCGCGTACATCAATTCACATTTTTTTCTTTTTTGTTTCAGGTTGCCTTGGTTGGTTTTATTGTTGCTCGTGAATACAGCGTAGCGCCCTCGTCATCGTTGCATTAAGACAGAGCTGAGACCTCCCTCGGCAAAATAGCGAAGCTTCGCGCTGCACCGGTAAAGGACGTTATGAGTCTCGCGGATGCCCGCATCTCTTCTCGTCTCAACGGCTTTGTATTTATACTCTGTTCTTCTACTTCGTATTCGCGAACAGAAGCATAGCAGAAGCTGCTCTTTCGAACTCGAATGCTTCCGAGGAGAGCGAAAAAGAAAAAGAAGATGACGATAAAAATAAAAGCTAGTGAAGTGTTGGTGAGATGGAGGCTGAATGAGAAAAGTAATGCAAGAGATAACTGGAACTCAACTCGAGACACCTGGATGCACCTGCAGCAGTTGGACTTTGGCCTTGATCGAATAAAATCTCAACAAACCAGCTCGGATAATGCGAATCCCTTTCTCTCTTTTTAATTTCTTTTTTTTTTCTCCTCTTGTTCTCCATACGCGTACAGCAGCATTCGATGCCGTTTCATCGCCCAAAAGTTAATCGTGAAACATATGGGCGCGGTTGCAAATCAAGCGCACACACATTTTCTGGCTTTGCCTCTCGACACGGGAACAGAGAATTCGCCAGACGCTCACGTTTGTTAACTCGATGAATTAATTAATCGGATTTCATCGTGTTTGTCTCGGATTGGCAACTAAGAGGCAGATGGAAGGATATAAAGCGACGAGAGAGAGAGGTGGTTCCGGGTTCGACACAATCCTGATGCTTCCGCGGTACATTGAACAGACAGTTAGACACGAGGGATTATTCTCAATTGTTTTCTAGCTCGCTCTGATCGTTCACTCGCTCACTCACTTAAGGACTCGGTGCGCACCGTGATTGCGATCTCCCAATGCTGGCTTCACTCGAACGTCTCTCCTTGATTATCCTTTCAATTGTAATCAGAGATACTGGGTAGAAAGATAATTCGATTCGTTTAATATAATTATCTTACAATTGAATACCAGGCATTAGCTACGATACCGAGATTCGCTCTTGTCTCGTTCGTCATGTATGGCTCTTTAGTTATGGAATTACAGACTGAATTACTGCAAAGCGATCGGATAGTGTCGGCTGCTAATAACACTAAGTATCTAAATGTCGCGTTTCATAATAGGATTTGTTATAGCTTTCCAGTTGAAATAATAAGCCAATAATAAGCAGTTTATTATCATCGAACGGACAATTTTGTTGTACCAAAATTACTTTCTCAGTTTTGGTTAACGTAACATTTTTATAGATATCTATAATAAAATGAAATTGCAACAAATGACATGTATTTGAATCTGCAGTTTGGGAACGTTAGCTACCTTCTGATCATGCAATGACACAGGTAATGGAAGACGTATAATAGTTATAATGAACGTCTCTGTGAGTTTGGCGCGCGCAGCGGTTGCGCGTCTTCGTCGATCGTTTTCGCCAGTAAAACGCTCGAGAATGCGGACGGGACTCTGGAGACAGATTCATCCTAGGTAGTTACGTCCGATATATCGTGGCTAACAGAATATAGTAGATCCTCATTTAACTCTCGGGTAAACGTGGTAGGTAGCAATGTGGCTTCCAACTAGAGAGAACGCCTATCCTGTCTTGGATGTCCCGTCACTCGACAGTCAGATAAGACACACTTTTAAGCATAAATGTAAAAAGAGAACAAAGAAAAGTAGAATGAAACGTGGCGGAATAATATTCGCACAACACCTCGAAGACGGTAATAATCCTGAATTTTTAAAACAGCAACGTGCATTTACCACCGTACCCCGAAGCGAACATTTATTAATTAAAAAAAAAAAAGAAACGAAAAAACGAAAAAACGCGGATGTTACTTTTCAGTGCTGTTCTCGAGCGCTTAAAGTAGCGGCGATATATCATTGACATTCGTTTGGAGAGAGAGCACGGTAGAATCAGCGCCATTTAACGCGAGGCTAGCTTGCCGTTTCGTCGCTCTTGTGTACGGCGAACAAAACAGAGAATAAAAAAAAAAAAAAAAAAAAAAAAATAAACTAATGCCGCGAAACGAGGATTATGATCTTCGTGGCATATAAAATGGGGCAGCGTGAGTATCAGTGATGGTACATCGAGGGCGCGATTTTCGGTTTCATTTCTGAGGGCAGGTCGCTTTTGAAAAGGGCAGAGGATAGTAGCGGGCACTCATACAGCTCCACGATCGCACTCAATTCAATGGACGCTATCCTCGGTTTGAAAAATACTAGAACCGCTGGCTCGTCCGCGATTGTACAGAGAGAATTCCCATTCATATATCCGGTTGGGAATCATCCGAGGCTCGCACATAGCTCTGCTCTATAACAGAATATATACCTGAGCAAAATACATGAGAATTTTCCAATGCCTATAGGTGCTAATGCTCGCGGTTGCATATTAGCGCGGTATACATTCCAAGAGAATATGCCTACAGCTATTATTTATATACAACCAACTATTCATCGTATTTTGTTTTTGGAGAAAATGAATTAAGTCATTTTTATGAGATGAAAATTCGGTCGATAGTTTTGAATAGCGAAGTAGTAGCGTTTGTGATCGGTGCCGTCCATTCAATCGCGTAAGCGTTTTCAACTTTGTTTATCGCCGATGGATTTTTTTTCTTCTTCTTTTTGTTTAAGCAGGTTTACGATCGAACGGAGATTCTACGATCGTTGAGTGGAATCCAACAATGGCCAAAGCGCGAACGAGCACGGGTGTATGTAACACAGCACACAATTCCGTGAAAGATTTCTTTTTTATCGTTTCCTGTAGCACGATTGTTTTTTCCTCCAGCCGTGAATGCATGTGTTACTCTGACGCACGCAGCGATAGGACGACAAAAAAAAAATTAAGAGCTTAAGTAGCCACTTAATCGTTGTGCTGTATACCTCCACTGCTTGCGGAGGTACCGGAGTAGATAATAGCGTACGCGCACCAGAAGGTTCTCAATGAAATTAATCTTTTTGGTCGTTCTGTCCCGAAGGGCGTGCGCGGTGATTAGCGTTAAAACAGCTGGAGACAGGTACCGTTGACCGTGTTTCCAGGTTTGAGTCGCGATTATGACCGGCATCACGTTTCTGATGAGCCATTAAGAATTGTCGAGTCGGCACAGTCGCGTACAATTAGTAGTCAACACTTTTTTTTAGAAATGTTGATCGAAAAATGTATTCTCAATAGGAATTAAACATGCAACATTCGTTAATTTTATCCACACGAGAAATACAGATATTCTCAGTTAAAAGCTTATATTTTGAGTTAAATCTAAAATTTGCTAAATTATAGAGAAAATGAACATAAAACAAATTATAATAGGTGCGTTAATTTTATGCGCCCCAAGTTTTTTTTCCTTTCTTGTTTTTCAATGAACTTTCGAGAGTTAAAAAAGTAACTGATACACGCTAGCTATGAAACTAACTGAAACAATTTGTGTACGTTTTTTAATAAGAAAATCAACATACTTTTAATTATTACCAAACGTTTAATTAACTTTCAAGCAAAACTCGACAAAAGTTAATATTATTTGAAAATGATAAAGAATAGAAAGAATAGTGGTGCAATAGAGTGGGCTGTTTCGTTTGAAGGTTACTCGGAGTAAATCGATTGAGGCATTCTCAAGGAAGGAGCACTCTTCGAAGCTGAGAGGCCTTCGATAATTTAGCTCCATCATTTTTCCCTTAGTCACTAATTATTTGAATAATTTGAATAATTTGTGAGAAGGCTTGTGGACGGATAGTTGCGGTGGTAGGGTAATATAGAGTTGAGCGCTCAGGCTTGACCCTAACCCAGGAGAATTCCCGCTGGGCTACCTCCAGCAGTGAGTATAGTGGCCCAAGCAGCACGTAGCACTTCTCTCTTCGGGTTCTATCCAGCCGAGCGAGCGCGTCGCGCGCGACGCCAATTGCATTAATTAAACGTACGTCCCACCTCACTCTTCGCTCCTTTCTTCTTCTTCTTCTTCTTCTTCTTCTCACTTTCTATGTTTCTCCTGCGAGTTTTGTGTATCGCCGCGCGCACCCACCACGCCTCGGATCACCACTCTTAATACCAACTTACTCTTATTTATCCAGCAAACAGAACCTCTCGTTCTACCGAGTCCTTTTCCTTTTCTCTCTCATCCTCTTAAGTATATTCTAAAGATCTTTTTGTATAGATTGCACCTGCATTCGTCGTATCTCGTACCTCGGGCCATTCCAATTAAGCATATATTAAGGAAAAGGAGTCAGGACAATTTTTTACGGGTATCCAAAGACTAATATATCTCATTTGTTTCACTGCTAATATCACTTTTCAAAAATATTTACCGGTAAGCCAAATATTCGCAAATAATTGTCAGTTGTGCTCGGGATTGGACTTTCTAGCATGCACGAGTGTAACGATTGGAGATGGTGAAAATTTATGGGTTTTTTTAAAACCATAATCGACAATTATTTGGGAATATTTTTGGCTTACCGGTGCCCGTTCTGCAATAGTCTGCAAAGTGTCGAAGTAAGGGAGCAATCGGTACCACCGTGGTGGCATATAATGAATATTATTTGAAAATATTTAATACACTCCTCGTGTCCAAAATGAGAGAAAAAAGACTTGGCATTGATCTCATCCACACATTGACATTTTCCTACGTGACGCATAATACATCGTCATGAAATATAATATACGGTCCCGCGTATCATCTTCGCAGTCGTCTTGAATGCGCAAAAGCTCGATTCTTCTCCGGGTCTACTCCCGTCCTGTTCCGGTGTGGTACGAAAAATTCACTTGTTTGCATTTCACTTACGCCTGAGTGCTGACCTAAGAACAGAGAGTGAGAAATCGTTGGCACACCCAGCAGTACGGGTGTCACACTGTATAGAAGCGAGCGAGAGGAGCTATATACTGCTTCCAGCCAAAACGAAAGCTTTCTTAAACTTTCGAGCCACGTATACGAGGATCTCGCCCGACGAACCATATAGATGTACAGCCTCATCCAAAAAGTCAATTCTTCTTGCATCATCGATATTCTCGAAACGAAAAATAAGCAGACAGCATTTTCTCTTGACTGCTTATTTATCATTAATTTACTGTATTCTCGTTATAAATTTTACTTTTTATTTTATTTATCTCGAACCATTGTTGTCATTTCACTTGCCCTGTGAGATTAGTCTTAGCTGTCACCAGACACTCTGTAACCCGGAGCAAATCTACTATTAATAGCAGATTTCATATCAAATAATACATAAAATTTGAATTTAAAAAATCGAACCATTGGTGTCAACTTTGTGGCAATTTAACAAGAAAACTTGGTAAAACTTTGTTTATTATGTTATCCGTACATGCGACTGTGACACCTAATAGTTCCACAAGGCCCACTAAACAGACTTTAAGCCAGAATTTCTCCACTTTCTGAAAAGCTCTGCACATCACCCCTTGAACATATATTTTTCCTTTTCCGCCGTCACGTAGGCTCTACATTTTTTCCCCTCTACTCTACGAAGATAAATATTATCTCAATAGATGCATAATGTTTACGTCGATCTTGATCCGTTAGCGTCGGTTAGCAGCCCAAGATCCGGCGACAGACGAGTGGTCCTTTTCCTCCTCTTTTTACTCCCCCGATAACGTTCGTGCTCGTGCCAACCTTGAGACGTCACGTCGACAACCATATTTCTCTTTATGTAAACTCTCGATAAGTGTAAGAGGTAATACATGTGTTCCGCGTCTGACGTAAAACATTTCAACCAGGGCGAAAAAGAATTCATCGTGATCGATATGTCTATGTGAATATATTATTATTATTTTATTTCATATAAAACTGTAGAACAACGTCCCTCGAGAGCTGATATAGCTTTCGCAAAAAGATACCATATAATCGAGCATCGACTCTCCGAGTAAAAATCTCCGAAGAACGGGCGCGTTTAGAATTTTATTGGTTTCCTTCGTCCAAGTATTCCAACGATCCACTACCGCTCGGTTGCCGAGTATTTCTCTCTACAGTTTCGTCAACGACCCTTTGCCACGTATCAAATTCTAATTTCGGATATACCTCCGCTCTCAACCGGCAGTTTGCCCGGTGTTGGCCATAGAATAGCCAAATGTATATCTCGTTCGCTTTCGCTGACACTTGACATTCTGTGAGTGTGTGTGTGTGTGTGTATCGAAAGGGTTCGCCATAGCTGTGCGAGAAAAAGAAAAAAAAAAAACGAAAGAAATGGTATAGGGGTTGAAATAAAATAAAAAAAGGAAAGTCGTGAAAGAGAAAAGGGAAACGAGCAGCGGTGGGGTTGGTGGATATTTGTGGATCGTCCAACACACAGCGTCCTATACCGCTGCTCTGATGCTACAGCTGCGCTACCAGTGGGCAGAGTAGTAGTGGAGTTTATCGGTGATAAAGTAACGTTGAGACAACACCGGCCTCGCCAGCCAACAGATGCGACAAACGCCCGTTGTTCTTTACGAATCGGTCCATTGACACTCGGCCCCATCAATTACGCCACGGCATGAACGAGCAAGAGAATTCTGCGCGGGGGGGAGGACTTTCGTTCGTTGATTCGTTCGTTTCGTTCGACGTCTCGCCCACTCGCAACCAGGAACGGCGCCTACGGCCACACCAGCATATCAACCTGGTTGCATGGCGTCGCATTGCGCGAAACTCCCGTTTTCTTTCTCTTCCTCTTTCGCGCTCTTTGCATCCTTCCCTTCTACTCTACTCCAGAACATAAAGTTTTAGTTCGCGGGAGCCCTTACGAAAATAAAACCTGCGGTACTATTTTTGCATTTTACCAGCGGCGGCGCTATACCGCTTTTTCGCACGATTATCGATTTCCCCGGGGGCTTGTTTTCCAACATCCGGAATAGTGCATCCAAGCCTCCCTCCACCCTTCTACCGCTGGCGACTGTACGAGTCGGCCAATTATGCCCTCTAGCACTATGCAGCCAAGCTTTTCTCGCGACGAACCACTCTTACTCGGCTTTATTCCTTTTAGTGTCCCTTCGAAGCTCTGCCACGCGGATCGAGTGCTAAAGTTGATAACTTTTGCTACTACGGACCGTTCTTTATAGACGTTTGCGTGCGCGTGTTTACTCTATGGGCATCCTGTGAAATCGAACTCATAATGCGTGCACTCTCGCAGTTGCAATGCACGGTGGGGATATACGCGTTTTTATTGATGCAACCGCTTTTAACGGAAATTCACTAAAGTTTTCATAGCTAATTTGGAGAATTACGGTTTTTGTCCGAGTAAGGAAAGTGCAGAGACTACTAAGGAACTCGAATTATCGTATAACGGTAATGTAATATAGGGTGACTCGCCCGGTGACTCAACACCTGCGAAAGAATTAACAAAATTCTCTTTAACGACAAATCTCAGTTGCACATCAACCCAACGCCCTGGTTTAATTAATATTCAAACTGTATTAAAAGTGCCAATATGTGAAATGTCGTGAAAAGATGCCAAAAAAAAAAAAAAAAAATGCTCTGGTTCGTTTATTTTCTCCGACAACATATCAAAAGGAAAGAATTCACAAAAATACGAGGGTTTTGATGATGTTGATTCGACCAAAAATGCTTCGTTTAATTTCATTGAAACAATGGTAAATGTGTATTAAAATTCACTATATTTTATAAAGCCTTCTTACAATGGAATGTCTTTGTTTTGATAAAATAAATTATAGTGCCGGACGAGTAATTAAAAATTATATTTTAATAACCGAATAAAGCTCATCAATGAGCACAATCTGTTATGTGGAGTAAACCAGGTGAGCAATGGTACATTTCTCGTCCCAGGACATTAATCACTCGATAAATTTTTTATTGCCTCATACCACAGCTATAACCGACTATGCGACAACTCTAATTATCGTTGCCCTCTCCCTCGTGCAACCTATTTTGCTCTCGCTCCCCTGGTTCTTCACAATTGATGAAAATTGCGGGCAATTATAATTGCATGGGAAATCTGTAGTGGGACATTCCGTGGGGAGCCACGTAAAGTTGGATGAGAGGGTTGAGAGGGGCCGGTGATCGGGGTAGGGTGATGGCCGCAGTGAAGCTCCAACAGGCGAGGGCAATTTCACGACAGGTCGCCACCGCCCGGCCAGAGTCACGCCGGTATCAACTGTAACAACGCTTTTTCGCACGAGAAAAAAAAAACCACATCGGCTTATCGGAGAGAGGATTCGAAAACTGCTGGAAGCTTCACCGTATTACGCACTGATGTTGGCTTTTCGTTCCCAAATTACCTTCGCAATTAGCACACCATCTAAAATTTTGTAATATTGCCTTATGCTAAGAAAAATTAGAAATAGTTGATTCAATCAAGTCCGTTAAGTTGACAAATAAATTTCGGTGCGAACAATAATATTTTTGAAAGGTAAAAAAATAAGAAAAACTATAGAAATAGAAAGGAAGATTTGGGATTTTGCAAAAACCGGTAGAATTAATATTTGCGCGGTTATTGAAGACGTGAAGTTGCGCCAATACTGAGCAGGTTTCATTATTCCCGCAGTGAAACCGAGAATAAGCTTGCATAAAGATTTCTGTTTTGGCGCACCATCAGCAAAAGGAAGATTGCCGTATGCTTATTTGGGGCTTACTCTAGCAGAAGAAAAGGACACGCAGCAAAGGTACAACGACTGCTATTTATCGCTTCTACCCTTGATGTTTTACTCAAGAGATTGCCAAGGCAAGGCGTTAAAAAATAGAAGGAATGGTATAATACTCTGCGACGCTTGTTATTACAATAAAACATAGGTTGAAACTAGGAGAGTAAAAGACCGTGTGTTACGTGACACTGAGTGTCCAATAGGGCGAGTTGCCCGGGTCAACTCGAGTCAAGCATCTGTTTCAAAGTCCGAATTGCGGTTCGAGAATGAAAAAATAAAATAAAAGAGACAAGTGGTGCTTTTTTAGAATCCAGAGGAGCTCTGCATTGTTAGTTAGCGGTAGTCGTCACTCGTTTGCTGTTCACACTGCCGAGAGAAGCCTTTCACTAGCTTCAATTTTGTTTAATCCAGATTATCGAGGAGGCTCGGGCACCGAACAGAGGCGACGACATCAACGACCAATAGGAAGCTCCGGGGTCAATCCCTTGAGCGTGCTGTAGGTAGAGAAGGCTGCAAAGGTTAACTCCCAACGGCGCGGATCACGATTTCTTCATCCTGCGGTTCTCTCAACGAACAGAGAGACAGATCTCTTGAATCCCGAGCTTCTAGTTCGTTGCCCCGACATTCGTTTTCGGCTCGCAACTGGCAGAGGCTTCACAGTTGCGGCCGTAAGTTAAATAGTAGGATTTAACATTGCTCTTTTCGTTCGTTTCGCTGAGTTATCCAAATATGCTCTTCACGTGGAGATGATTTTATAGTAAGAGAGAAAGTGGCGAAACTAAAATAATTGCAAATCCGGGCCAAAGTCTTTTTGTAATAATTTATTTAAGAAACAAAATCATTTTTAAAAATAAATTATGGGTTTAGCAGTTTTTACAAGAAAAATATAAAAATTAAGCCACGCTGATGCCTATAAGGACTGGTCTCAAAAGCGTAACCGAGAATTGTTTGGAAACATTTGACCGGCTGGTTTTCGTTTGAAAAGTGTACTTTCGTTTTAAAGCTGTACTTTTTAAATTCTTTGTTCGATAGGTGAACGGCAGATTATTTTTGAAAAATAATACTATAACGCCCAAGTAAGTGAGACGTCAGCCTTTGAATGTCCATAACATTGAGCCGACTCTCATCCCCTTAATACAATTATACATATAATAATCTGGCAATGAATATTCGCACCGAAAACTACGACCATTTATTCTTAGTATGCAACGACGTATAAAATAGCAAAAGTGAAGATGAGCTTTTTACATTGAATTGACGGGATAAATAAATAAATCGATAAAACATGGTGAAGTAGATACCTCTCGGAGGCGAATGTCGGAGTATTGGGCATATACGTCGCGAGGAAAAGTCGGAGGATATTCGATTGGGCGGAGTAGCGAGTGAGATATCGAAAAGTCATATTCGATGAGGTCTCAACATCGGAATTGCAATAGCCATAGGTACATGCATAGGATTCACGTGCATCTCGAAGCTAGCGTCGAAGCATCTAGGTTCACCCAAACCGACTCTCACTTTGACACATGTCACTGAGCGAAATCTCGCCTGCAGCGCTATCGTCTCATTTGCAAACGGCGCGTGTTATATCTGCTCTTTGCTATTGAAATGCCTCCTCTCTCTGGTTCCTCGGACGGTTCGCGGGCTGTGAGCACTGCCGCGAGATCTCTATCATATACTATTTATATCATGCATGCTAATTACAGTAAAACATATTGGCAAAGTGTGTATTAAGCACACACCAACAATGTATACCGTACTTATAGCTGTATTCTGGAGGGCTAGAGTGTAAATAGAATTAATGAAACTCGGGTACGTAAATATCGGCTCGGAAAACATGTACGATACCCGATATGCACCAGTGCTCCGCAGCGTACGGATCACCAGTCTACAGTACTATAGGCATATCGATGTTGTCCCCGACCTTTCAACTTATAACTCTATCAAGCTCATATAGTCGAAAAAGTACGCCTAAATATTCACTAACAAACTCCTCTAACTTTAGATAGGCTTTTTTTGTATTTCGAGATAGAGAAAATATATGTTTAAACAGTCTGGTTTGTCGAGAATTTATGCGGCCAGAAAAGGATATGCTCGATGCACCACAAATTCTTTAGCTATTTTTCTCTCGTTTTCTCGGTTCATTCATTACCCTCCACCAATCAAGCTGGCACTTGCAACTAAGTAAATTAAAAAGAAAAATACTCCCCCCTTCAACGCGATCACAATAAAAAAAAGCTTTATCCACGTCTGATAACTATTACATACGATTTCAAGGTGAAACATGCAATAAAACAATTTTTTCTTTTCATCACAATTGTTTGCTTTTTTTCGATGCCATATGTTTGTCGTTTAGCGATAATTCCATTATCGGAGTATTAGCCATAACCTGAGGTTAATTATTGAGATTAAGAAAAAAAAAAAAAAAAAAAAACTCGTCTAAATACATACCGCAATCGAAATGACATGTTGACAACTTGTTACGCGGAATCGAAAGATTCATGGTACATACCTGAAAGCAAATAAAAAACTTGTTGATAAATCGATAATAGTTGTTTAAAAAGAAAATTACTATCGTAATCTTATGTTTTTCGCACAACGACTAACAATGCAGTGACATTAGAGAGGATCAACCGTACTGGCCTTGGCGCACGAAAGGAAGAATATGACATACGGCGGGATTACGAATATCGAGAGATTACTGGTGTTTACGCGTCTGGAGCTTGAGTACAGAACGCCTCTGGAGAGTGAGAGGTGGTTACACGTCGGGCTTTGGAAAGCAGAAAGGCACAGAGAGGTGTATAACCTCTGGTATAACTTGCGAGGAAATCCCGGTATCGAGCGGTAGGGGACGATAAACTCTGGGGGTTCATTGGGGGCGTGCGGGGGCTAGTCGATCGGCAAGCCAAGCGAACGCGTGGAAACGGTATAATCGGCCCTTCAAGGCTGAGGTCGTCGTCTATATTTTTTTTTTTTTTCTATATCTCTCCCTTTTTTCTTCTATTTACAGGCAATCTAGGATCTGATAAACGATATTTCAGATTCGAATTCATAACCCACTTTACTAAACAAGATAAATAATAAACACACAAGTACAAGCTCGTGGCCTATAGCTCGTGGCCTATATCCTATATCGCATATAGCTTTTATATTTATACATAAACTAAACATAAATAATTTGTTATTAAAAAAGATAAAGATTGTTGAATCTCTGCAACGTAGAGACAATGAGAATTTGTAACGTTAACGATGATGGACGTGTCTCGTTGAGCGAGGAAAAGCGGCAGTGAGACATGACACGAGAAAGAACGTTTAAGTCGTGTAAGAGATACGTGACTTCTTGAGCAATAAGTCAAGCAAAGAGTTTTCGGAGACGAGGAAATAACCGCTCACGGTGTGTTTAGTTGTGCACACTATATTGATCAGAAAGGTCCGATAACAAGTGCCTCCCTACGAGGAGCTGGTAGATATATTTTATATGCCCCCCACGAGAAACGACCATCCAATATATATACGTCCCGAGTGAGCTTAAATGTATAAAGTACGACGAAAATCTGCGATAAAATATACGAGGGTATAAATATCGTGCCGGAGGCCGGGCTCTACGGTATATCGTTAAGGAATATATAGAGTACAGAGTACTCCTCTGAACTATACTTCAGAAAGCATTGCTGTGCGAGCGAAAGAGCTACCAAACCAGGCTTTACGATCTATTTACTTCGTAAACATGCATTGCGCCTTGTAAAATTAATTGGAATTTGCGATACCTACTTTGGATGCTATTTAAGTGATGCTAACTTGAGTCATTTTCATAGACTTTCTCAACCCACTACAAACCCAATACACATGAAAACATTTGAGACTCATTAGCGTAATATATTTCTCTTTGCTAAGTTATTATTTTCGAATGTTAACAAAAAAAGGTTTATCAATCAAGTAAATAAATAATTAAAACTAGACCTGCTCAAACAGAATTATTACAAAATGTGTTGGAGAAAAATAAGAAATATAATGTCGTCTCCTGATGCCCGCGAGCATGGAAATAATTTAACGCTATTTTTGTTTAATGATAAAAAAGCTCCAACGTTAATAATTAAATGGTACCTAAGCACATCAACGCATACAAGCCCTTGATCGAACGGGAAGAAGTCCAGAATTCTATTATTGTGTAATATTCGAAAAAAGGGATGGCTGGTTAATATCTTTTTAGACTGACTCTTCGCAACGTCATATCTCTGGGATTTTGCGAAACTTCTCAATACAGACATGGTGAAACTTGTTGAAAATATATATAGAAAAGAAAATCTGTAACTCATCGTTTTAGATGAGTTCCTAGATTTTATGGCCCCTTAAGGTTTTCCAGTAGGTAGCTAGTACGTCGCCACACTTTCCTCTGCAGACTGTTAAAATTGTTTATTATAAGTTTCCCTTATAGGAATAGCAAGCTAAAAAACTATATTAAATATAATATGCCAGGTGATTAATCAAATTTTCGGTAATTAAAGTTTGCAAATATATTTAATAGTGTATAGCTCGACTTTCCAGTATGATCGAATACTCTATATATTAATGTTCTCATTCCGAGAATTCATAATGTACATTGCGTTACACCAGTCCCGTTACACGTCACGTTTGTACAACAAACTGTACGCTGCCCAAGCGTTAGGAAGAGAGAGTAAAAGGATATATACGTCCGACGATACGTAATGTCGTACTACTGCATTGTTCCGGAAGCTCGGCAACAGTGGAGAACCCGTACGTTCAGTGGCAGACGCGCTGCCGTAAAAATTCCACTGCCGCTGTTGAGACTTGCGTGGTGAAACTCAAAAAATAGTAAGAGTAAAAAGGTGCGGACCGTGCAAGTTTTCTCTCTCTCTTGCAGTTGTGAGAAGGCGTTCGCGCTCCGCTAAATGGGCCTCGTAATTTACGAGGTGGTTGCTGGCTCTGTTCTCTTCGCGTTCTATGCTCTGTGTGTGTGTGTGTGTGTGTCTCTGCATGAGCTGATCTCTCCTTATTTCGCAGGCTGGCAGAGAGAGAGAGAGAGAGAGAGAGAGAGAGAGCGAGAGAGAGGGGAGTGCAGACACGAGTCGGCTCACGGGATCTGCATTGTTTTCCAAACCACTATCCCTGCTGGCTGTACACTCTGTAATAATGCACCACACCCGCACGAATGTACGCGTTGTAACTCCCTTGTCGCTATATCGTCTCGTATAGTAATATAGGTCAGGAGTGAGAAAGGGAACGAAAATATAGAGCCAAGTAAACTAATAATAGTTGATAGTTAAGTAGAACCGCAGTTATTTAGAGTGGATTTGTACGGCTTTGTTTTGACTGTGTCGGAAAAAAATGAAATATTTCAAGGAATACCATGTAAACCACATTGGTTTCCCTCTTGTGGCGTATAAGCGAAACAAAACGCGAGAGTTACAACGCTTTGCACTTCTATCTGCATTGCATTATATTGGGGTAATACATGGTAGACTAGCGGGAATCCATGAGATTTCCAATTATGGAGGTGCTATTAATTCAAAACACCAAAGCTTCCAGCCTCGAGTTCGGTGTAACACTACGACTATTCACAATAGCTTCAATACGAACATTATTCGTAATACCTTCGAATATCTCCTAATAAAAAAACAATAAAGGCTAAAACGAGTATTGAAAATATTGTTATGTGACAATTGACAGACAAACAGATGATCGATGAAACCGCAATGTCAGTCTTGATTGGACTTGAAAAGAGAGCAGACGTTTGACAGATTCATAAACATAATATCTTATAGTTTATATAATTAATAATATCCGACCAAAAACCCAAAGAGAGGCGTGTTGTGTCATTTCTCCCGGTCGTAATAATATTTCAACGTGTGATAAACGGACTTTGGTATAGTATGGTATATACCATTTGTATGTTGAGAAATTCCAGTTAAAAAATGATGCGATATGGAACGTTGCAAGTTTTTTGCTCATTATTATTACTCTATTCTTCATACAGCCACCTTTAAAAGGAAATATATGCAACTTTTTGCTAATTTACATGTTTTTTTTTTTTTTTTTTCATTTTAATTGTACAAACTACACTTTAATGACACTTGAGTGTACATGGCATTTAAAAAGAGCTACAGATTCTTAACTCTTCGATATATTTCAACAAAAATTACAAATCCTATAAAATCCGAACGATTTTATGAATTTTTCTATTAGATATTATGTATTATTGCTCGATACCTGAAAGTTTAAAACATGATAAAGTTTAATTCGTTAATGAAAATTATACCAATGAAAAGTTTGCTCGGTCGAGTTACTTTTTGCGCACTCTACAGAAATACTAAATATATGTATACTGCGCTGGTGCGCGTGCCTGATGAAAAACTTTTGCGCTACTGCGCTCCTACGAAAGGTTTCGGGCGCTGCCGCGCCCGTCGTCTTATGTCAAATTTGACATCAAACTGATTTTGTCAAGGGCCAGCATTCATATGGAAAAATAAAAAATAAAAAAAACATGGCGAATCCTCTCAAAGATATTACCCCGAGGGAATCGTTATTGGACGAAAAGGCGTGACGCACGCGACAGTGTTGTATCTGGCAGGAGGGAAAATACAAGCGGAAACAGAACGACGGAAATATCAGAAGAGGGATATGTACAAATACGGTGCTACGTGATAGCTTCATATATAGTTGAATTTTTATGGCGTTCGTGTTATTGCTGCATCACAAGATGAATCTCTGATACATTGAGAAGACACAGGAAGGTCGGACGGAGCGCTGGCCGCGAGAGCCGCTCAGCAGCCGTACCCCCAAGCATAGCCAGAGAAAGTTGGCAGCTCAACGAATCGATAGGCGTCGGTGGCGGCATGAGAGAGCAACGCTGAGGCATGATTTATTCGGGGAATGAGTTTTCTCGACAGGCAAGCAAGCCCGTTCTTGCTACTGATGCCCTATTCTATAAAGCTTTCTCTCTCTTGATCTCTACCTTGCAACGTTCCAACACCCTTTCACGGCTCCCTATTTCCACTCTTTTCTCTACGCTCTGATTTTTCGACTCGGCATAAAATCTTTATCTCTAAAACTCTTCTGTGTATATTCTATAGACTGGATCGAGAAGAATGAAGCAGTCTATCCTGCATCTATTATATCTATCGAAAAAACGAAAGGGATGACACGATTGACAGGAATCGTCTAGGAGCGCTTCGGACTAGTGTGTACAATGCAGTTGACACGGATAAAAGGACCAGGGGATGATTTTTCCTAGTGACTGTGGGGACAAAGAAAAATGAAACAATCACCGCTCGCATATACCGAGGTGGAGGGATTTGGAATTCTAAGAAGCTAAATTAATGCCTATACCAAATTAATTAACGATACGGGTTATATACGAAAACACATAATGAACCGCATCGAAGATAGTGAGTGTCGGCCGGCCGTTCGTACTCTGTCATGGAGTACAACGTATATAGATGCCTACTGTGATAACAGTACCAGTGTAATTTATCGTGGAAGGAATTAAATTGTGAGTCAGGCGTTAAGCCCCGAAGTAAGATGATCTCGAGTAGAGAGACAACTCTTGCACTTGTTTTTCTCTCTCTTGCCAATAGCGATGTTGTTGGAGAGGCAGTGGTGGCAACAACGCTAGTTCGAACAGTGGAAAGGGTAAAAAGAGAGTCCTACAGGCGTAGAAGTGGACGAGCGCTCTCCAGTGCACACCAAGCCCATAAAGTATCTCGGTACTTTTGGCCTGAGAGAAATATATCATCCAGTATCCGGAGTATTGGCCTCGACTATGCACCGCCCTACACACAGAGCTTTCACGCGCGCACACTGACCAGCCGGTAACTCCGTTTCCACCTTTCTTACTATACTTGTTCTTTCTCGAACGCAATGCCCCTCGATCTATGTATATCCTTTTCTCGATTCTCCCTGGAAGCTTCCTTTTCTCGTACATACGTGCATATTGGCCTGCCAGTTGCTGCTGTCGTTCTCAAATGCTCTGGTAGAGGAGATCGAAGCAAAGAGCAAGAAGAGGGTCTCGCGTGTGTTCGCTCGACCGCGCTTAGAATCGTGTTCGAGTCTCTCTTGCACCACAGACGAATCGCGCGGGCGTGTTCGCCACCTTTTCCTGTCCTCCACCTTCGCCGCTATTGCCGTCCGTTATTCCTTGTGTATATACCACGCTGCTCCTCGTTGTTACGCGCCTTGTCCAAGTATATACATAACCTTTCCTTTCACGACTCTCCACGCTTGCACATCGAGAGTTGGCCAATTTTCCACCGTTGGAGAATCTTACCATCGTTCTATTGTATAGCGGCTTTCGGTCTCCTCGCACTTGCACAGAGGACCAAGAAAGCCCTCTTCTCGGCCATCTCCAGCGTAAGTTCCAACCGAAAAAACCAAGTAAATGAAATAAGGCGGCTACTGTGCGTAGAGACGGGTTGAGAAGAAAGGAAGGAAAACGAGTGGAAATTGGTGGGAAGGAGGTCAACGAGTGAACAACAAGAAGCCAATACCAAGACTTTCGCTCGTATATGAGCTTTATCAACTATCATTTTTGTAAAATATTTTTCTGCCAATTTTTCTATAGCTTCTGTACATACCACTGTGGGTCAAGTAATATTGAGAGCGAAACAAAAAATCTTGGAGGTAGTGAAATTAAATATAATTTATATTGTTTTTCTCCTTGTTATATGTTGCAGAGCGAAATGACAAAACAAAACATATCCATTTTGAAATCTTTTCGAAAATGTTCTTTACTCAAATTGTACTCTATTTTGAATATTTTTCACTTTTTTTTTATTCCTGCCATCCTAGTTTCACGCCCATCTATCAGTGTTATCATGATGAAACTAAATTTTGAAAAACCTAGAAATTTTTTTTTTTTTTCAACTGCTGTAAATAATAATAAAACGGAAACAGAAATAAACGAGCGACGCGACCTTATCGATTCAGCTTGGAATGTCCCGTATATTGAACATGTGCTAGTTCGTACAACAGGGCAAACGTCGAGTAAAGTGGCTCCTTTTACTCAAGTGGACTGGAAAGCCTCTTTAGCTTTTTCATTCTCTCTCTCTCTCTCTCTCTCTCTGCTACGAGCAGAGCTCCAAACACCTTAGGTCGACATCGTCCTAGCTAAATTCCCTGCGATCCAACGTGGAGCATCAGGGACTTTCCACTAGCGTAGTCGTTCGTTTCTTCTTTCAGCTAGAGTACCAGCGGCAACGGGGTATGTCGCACAGCTTGCAGGAATCTGGTATCCCTCAAAAAGAGGATCAAAACCTTTTTCCCTTTGTTCCAATCTTATTCTTTACGTTTGTGACGCTCGTTTTCCTTGCTTCCTCGACCAATCATGAGAAATGCGAGCCCTCTATCACAGAATTTCATCACGTCTACATGTTCAGTTGAATATTTCTAATTTCGATTTATCCAATGATGAGCTATAATTATGGCTTGTGGCTGTGAAAGAAGCATTAAGACCAGTCAGCTTCATTAATAGACAAAAAGTAAAAAAGAAAAAAGAAAAGATAAGTATTAAAACGCTGGACTCTAAATGAGATGATGGTATAAGAAGGGGATTCGGTTCTCCAGTGATCTTTATTATCATCTACTCATCGAACTCTTTACAATCGGATTTCCTCTTTTTCCCAGGTATTGAATCGCATTGCCGGTAAATTCTTTAGTTTCACTTTGCACTTTCGATAGGTAAATTCCTTCTGGTAGTGTCTGTAGAGAATTTTTCTTCCACGGTGTATGGACTCCAGTACAAATATATCACCACTAGGATTTATCGAAAATAAAGTTTTTATTTAAAAAATGTTTCCACTCTCACCATTCCGAATGTTACTTTTCCACCTTATGTTATTCAAGTTCTCGTTTGAGGCGAGCTACGTAAAAAAATATTTAGAAATCACTCAATGTGGTTTTATAATTCCCATATATAATTAGCGTGTGATTCTTTCTTCTTTTTTTTCTAAAGATACAAGAGGCTGAGTGTAGTCTCTCTCTCTCTCTCTCTCTCTCTCTCTCTCTCTCTCTCTCTCTCTCTCTCTCTCTCTCTCTCTCTCTCTCTCTCTCTCTCTCTCTCTCTCTCTCTCTCTCTCTCTCTCTCTCTCTCTCTCTATCGATCTAACCTCATCCGATTTCGGCAATTGTCTCTATAGCCTGAGCACGAACTCGAGGGCAATAAGCAGACTACAGAATCCGACTCTACACATGAGCCAACTATGCATAACCACCACACCTCTACACAGACACGAATTCTCAACGTGAAAACTGTCACGGGGCAAATTGACACGAGGAAAACTCTCCACGGCAATAGTAGAGTGGAATTCTATAGGGTCTGCATATTGGCAATTCGAGCAACGAGGAATCGAGCTTATCGCGCAGCCACTTGAAACTAATATCGCAAGTACCTATGTACATTAACCGAATAATAACGAAAAATACCAGAGCGTTTTTTCCGTCGGTGATTTTTGAAACTTTTTTCCTACCCCCACCCTTCTACTCATATTTTGTTTATGAACAAAAGTTTCCAAGCCCTGCAGTATTTTATTCTGTCTTTGTTGAGCGTTTTTTAAGTACCCTTATAACGCTCTGTGCCGCTTGAGCGGACACTGGCGCGCTTGATGTATATATAGATATAGGGAATGTAACTGACCCGTCACGCTCTACTTTGCTACTTACTCTTAGTACTTCACCCCTTTCGCTCGACCTCTCACTCCCTTTAGGTCCACTCCTACTGTCTCATCTCATGTACGCTGCCTCTAGTAGACACTGTTATTAAGGGACGTTTCGTACAAGTAAATTTCGCGGAAGGCTTCGCAGGCTGTACGCAACCACCGACTGTAAAAAAGCGCTCGAGAGGAAGTGTAAAAAAACAAGGTGAAAATTGTCGAAGAAATTTCGTAACAGTCATTTTCTAGCACGACGAGACTCTGAGCCTCCGGTTAGCATATTGCCACGAATGAAGCGGCGGTACACACTATAATCCACACTAATGCCCTTACGTTTTTCTCGCCAGATGCCATGGAATTCGAGTGTCTTGAGATTTATTCTCAGATAGAAAACTCGTAATCCCTGCATGCAACCCCGTCAATCATTTATTTTTCAGTGGCTTATCCGATTTCGTTTATCTTAATTCAGATTCAAGGGCGTACACCGAGTGGTATTGAGATACGAGTCTGCTTTGGGCCATTGTTGGCCCTATAAAATTGGTACAGTAGCTTGACAAATGAGAGTTGATTTATGAAATGCTCCAAACGTCGTTATTTCAATTTCAATGAAAATTATTATACGATTAAGTGTAATTTAACATGTAAACTTGAACGAACTGCGGAATATTATGACAGGACGAATTTCGACTCGTACCGTTTCATCGGAAGAATGACTTTTTCTATAGGTACGCTCGTTTTATCAGAATTAATTCGCCGAATTTGCAGTTTGTCGAATGACATTTTTCGGTAAAAGGTTGTTTTGTATTATCGATTGTGAAATTATTCATTGAAATCGTATTTAATTTGAATTCAAGAATTATTATTTGATCGTATAGAAATGAGTGGTGGTATAGTAGCTATATTATTTGCTTGCTATACATTAGCTCCTAAAGATGTGGAAATATAGATAATTTCCGAAGGAAAGCCGCTCTTGGCAGTTCAGAGTTGTAACTAAGAGCGAATCAACACGATTAGCCAAGTACAACGGGGGAGCAGTATCAATCTCTCCTCGCATTTCCTCCTCTTTTGTCTCGTTCTCTCTTTCGCTGTGTTTATTGCGCCTCTAACAATCCGAGTTCTAGACTCGAGATCCTTAATTGCTTCATGCTTTCATTACAAGCTCAACAGCAGAGCACCGGCAATACTGCTGTGAAAAAAAAAAGAAAGAGCCTGCTGCTATAAGAGAAAAGACATTGCACATTTGTTCATATTTTTACCATCATCGTTTCTTTTTCTCTCAATAAACTCTGTCAATTTTAATCAAGCTAAGTTGTTCTCCGCGTGATATTTCTACGTTCACAACGAGAGTGCAATATTATCAAATAGTTTCAATGGCATGTTTAATAAGTTTTTATTCGTTGATACTGGCTACTCGATCAAAGTGCTAGTACTGTTTAGAGTGAAAAGTGCATTATAGTCTATAACTACGTAGTAATGGAGGTAGAAGTTGTCTTCGTTGACATAATCCGAGCGTGAAAAGGGGATTATCGTGGAACTTGAAATTGAATATAAAACTTGCTATTTATAATATACTACAAACAGAAGGATATTCATTGGTACACCGGTTTTCCGAGCTGATATTCTATATATCTATTACTACGGTCTGTGTATACTATACTAGGTGCACGCATTTCACCCAGTGAGGTAGTTGGAATGCCGTTGTCCGGAGCCGGAACCAGAGCGTGCACGTCGTGTCCTCTCTGCTGTCAGAAGCAATTCTACCCCGTTTCTCTAACAGCTCGCAAGCTTTGTAATTATTTAGTTGAGATCTCCTGCAGGCCTCGGCAAACAGTGTGGATGTCGTAATAGCAATAGACAAGAGGCAATGTACGGGGACTAACACGTTCGTTGGAGAAGGACTACGTCCCGAGTATTCTTGTCTTCAATGCTTCTCTATTACTGTATATTTACCTATAAACTACATCGTCCTTGCAGAGCGTTAATACATATCCCTGGGCGATCTTTCTCGAGCACAAACTCATAGTGGATGTACGCACCACATCCGGCAAGATATTGTCATTGTCTTGTCAGCGGAGAACAAGAGACTGGGTTAAAAGATCCCAAAGACCAAATGTCAACAGTGACACGCAACGAGAAATCTATCTGTGGAGCATGTTGTTGCGTTAATTTTTTAAATTTACATTTTTATATTCTCCATTATAATTGTCCGCGAATCGGGACGAGACAGTTGAGTGAATTAACGTCCGCCGATCGTCGTTCCATATTAAAAAGTGTATATATATATAAACAATCTGTACCCTAACGAAGAAACTCCAACGCAAAAAGTTAGACAGAAAATGTTGGTTTGCACGTTTAGCGGTGTCAAGGTATGCATCGAATGATTCGAATTAATTTCGATTGGATTAGCGCTGTCTGTTATAAGCCTCGTCTGAGCGTAGCTCAATCTTCATCTCCTCTCTGCATCGTGTTGGCCGCTCCCTCAACTTTACTGCCGAGTAAAAGCCGGTCCGCACGAATTCCTCTCAATTATGACAATTAGACACGTTTAGCGTTATCCGTGAGCACGATCAAGCGGCTCTACCCCGGGTTGGATTATTTTCGTGCGAATAATCTGCACGAGAGAGAAAGAGAGTGAGAGGTTAAATTTACGAAGGCTAGATAACGCCCGCTGGTGCATGGCTCTGTCAGCTTCTACGTACGTGTATATATGCTACAGATAGTCATCTCTCTTCGTGAGGAAGTTGCGCTTCACCCTCTCGCTCAAACGACGAGCAACGCTCCGCTATACCACGTCCAGAATCCGAGACGTAGGTATCTTTAATTAAATTAGTACTAGACCGACGCCCCCTATCCCGTAACTACCCTCGTAGATATACCCTACGCTATACAGACTATTCCACTTCTACTATCAGCTCCTAGCAACTCTATATCGGATGTACAGTCCGCCACAGTGGGAGAGTGTTAGAAGCTACAGTGTAGCTGCTAGCTGCCAGAGAAATCTGGATACGATTCACCACAACCGACTCCATATAACCATCAACAAGATATTCACTATATTAATGAGGACATGTTTCAGTAATTGAGGCAAGACACGCGTGATTAGAAGGTACTACTCGTGAATTCATTAACGTTTAAGTAGTGAGTCTCGGCTCTGTGTGCTACAAGAGCAGATAGATATCACAATAGAACGAATCGCGTCTTCGACATTTCAAAATAATATTTGATAACTCGTTTGGATTCCCGATGGATTCCCATCTGCTAGCTATTAAAAAAAAATCTATAAAAAAATATATATATATAACCGAATAACGCGCACAACTCCCCCCTGTCGAGAACATGTTTCTGCGCTCGTCCAAGAACGACACGTCAATTTCACTGATTCCTCTAGTTATGCCCAGTTGATGATATCACATCTGTATTTGTCTTTGATAAATATAGTTTCTTATTGGAGACAACCGCCCAATATTTACAACCAACGAATTATCCTTATGAATTCCCTCGTTATAACGCGCTCCTTGGAGCCTCTGATCTCCGCTACTCGCTCCATTTATCTTTCAGACATCGTCTTCATCCTCTTTATACTGTATACATCTCATAAAAATTGAATTTGTTTGGCTATCGTGACATTATTGCCGGCCGTATCTTGTGCATTCCGGTGAAAACGGGTATACTGCGGAATACAGTTTATAGAGAATAAGAGAGTGTATACGTGAGATGGGTTGCGCAAACAGTATTTCGCAGGATCTTCCCTCACATCGTTTCTACGAGAGTGACATGGATGAGCGTCGTTCTCGCAGATGTGTTAAGATCTCGAGCTATTCGAGCTGCTTCCGCTGTGCTTCCAGTATGAACCGTTGAGGAGCAGAACATACTCGACTATAACACGATTGTTGCATCGTTCGTATATCTCGAGTATTCTAGTAATACACGGTTTATTACTACTCTCATTCGATTTCTCGCTCGATACCGGCGAGTCGTATTCCTTTTACTCGATTTTTCTTCTTTCTTATACTCTTATCACACTACTTGCTTCGAAACAACACGACGACTTATTGAAAACCAAGTGCCGAGAAGGAGAAATACTTGGTAGTTGTTTTAAACTTTTCTTACCCCCTTCGACACGGCGTCTCATCTCTCAACATTTTCTGTAAAGTCAAACGTTTTGCAGCTTATGGACATAACTTTGCGAGAAACTATATTCACTCGGTGTTTCGGTGTACCACGAATTATTCTATTGAGTAATTTAATCACTCAATACAGTGATTTTGCATATTCTGATTTGAAAAATTTAATGATTTTTTTCGAATACTGCACACTCGACCGAATGGAATGTTTTTGTTTGTTTTTTTATCGAGCTTTTCGATGAATTGGTACTCGTGAATTCTATTAAATATACTTACAACGGGTTTCAAAGTTTCATCGTGCATATGCGAGAGATGAAGGAAAAAAGTTGAATCGCAACCGGAAGGTTGAAAAGCCGTCCGATCCAGGATCGGCGAACATGTCAGACTACCGCAAATATCCCAGTAGCGACGTGCGTAATATGCAAGCAAATCTAGTTGAGCCCTTGATGATGGCTGCACACATTTTGCTCATGTCCCCCACGATATGGAAACATATAACTGTATATAAATATAGTTGGTATGTGCCCTTCTGACGCTAGACCATCGATGTATTCAGTATTCGCAAGAATACGTATATATACATAGTAAAGAAGAAATAAAAGCGAAGGAAAAAGTTTTATCGTTCGGAGAGACATTTCACTGCTGCTTTAGGCGCAACTACTAGAATAATTGTGAATCAAGAGTTAGCAATAGCAGATTTTTCGGTGAGTGCGTTATATAAAAAGTGCGCGGTGTAAAAGACACACACTCAACTAAGAGGACATTAATCGCTTACGATATACATTCGAGTATTTACGAGCGGTGACGATCCGCAGCTCATACTTTTTCTCTGACGTAAAAGCGTAAGTGGAAAAATGTAGCGTCCCCAACTAACAGTTGTGCCCGGATACGCTTGGCTCGGGTCCGGCACGAGAGTAATTGTCTTGTTAACCGTGTTACAATAGGTCACGGACGCTCAAACATCGACGGATCGACATGTTTTGTCCTCCTCTTTCCTCGTTTTCCTCTTCTCTCTTGCTGTTGACCCTGTTGGATCGAGCACACGTGCTTCATCAACTCCCTGTCGTCATTCCTCTCGTAGGCGTTTTATTGTCGGTTACCAACTACGTGATCTAAAAACAAAACACACGGTGTGCTTCATCGGTATGTAGAGGACGGAAGCGGAGAAACACGTTCGTCGTCGAGCTTGTAACCGGTCAACGCGACGAACTAACCCATGTCCCGCCAAACTCCCTTCTTCGAAACGCCAGCTGAGCGCCCGCAGAAGCTGCTCTAAATTTTCAGTGGTCGATGTATACTGTATGCCACGGCTGTAAAACGAAACGAAGGAAGTTGGGGATCTCGAGAAAAGTTTATTACGAATCGAGCGAACGGGTAATCTCTTGGCGAAGGAGGTGGACGGTCGGGATTTCGGGAGGAAAAGTCCTCGGAGAATCGTTGAGTGGGTGAGGACGAGAGGAAAAAGGAGCTGTGCAAAGGGGATGGAGCAGCTCTAAAGATGCATTCATAGTAGGTAGGTGGATGGTGGCACTTGTACGCTTTCTCTCTCCCCTCTGTCTTGGGCCAACATCTTCCCTCGCGCGTAATTAACGCATTCTCAGTGGTCGACCGCGCGCACACTGTAGAGCGTACTGAACTTGAAGCAAACTAAATTCGTCGGTAGACGATCACGTACAGTGACGCGGTAGGTGTACGTGCTCCTTAATTACCGACACGGCTAATTATGGTTATTCAAGAGAGCGAGAACGCCCTGCTGGGTGGAGAAGACCCGCGACTCGGTTATTCCATCGTGGCGTGAGCATACAAGGGCCCAACACACACCGCTAGACATCTCAATGTCCTCTTACTTTTTGCAACAACACTCGCGTATCTCGACTCAATTGTTTTTCCACTTGAGGCACATTTATCGCGTCAACGGACATTACTGCAATCTTATCACATTAGCCTTTCATTATCGCACTACTCCTGTGTGTTAGTTGGTCAAGCCGTAAAATTCCTCGATTTTTTTCTTTCATATACCGAGGGCTATCTTGAAACACGAAATAATCTATATGTTACAAAAAAACGTCATATATAGTTTATTTATTAAACTTACATTGAAATAAATGGATAAAAATAAGAGTTACTTCTGATTGTTCGTTTTGCAATGAAATAGCTCGTAAATTCGAGTTTTTACATTGAGTGTTGTCTATTGGATCGAAGCGTGATTTTTATAATGGCGTTTTCGTTAGACAAGAGTTAACCTGTATTTCAATGGGCTTGAGAGTGCGAGAGACGAGCGGAGCGTGCGCGCAGAGCTAGCTGGAGCATCTCGCGGTAGCATTTAGCGTCGACAGAGACTCATGTTGCGTCTCCCACTTCTCGCGGCTCTTCTAATTGCTCTAGATTCTGTAATTCTCTGTTGGAAAGGCGAGCGGGCGTGCCGACATTTCCAAGGAACCAGCAAATATATAGGCATAAAAAGCGGAATGGCGAGGGAGTGAGGAAAGGGCGTGCAACTGTTGCTAGGGAAGAGGGAAAGGGAAAGAGAGCTTGAGATAGAATAGAGAAAGGGTTAGAGAGAATGAGGCGTGTTAGCGGTACAGAGTACCCAGAGAGGAGCGACTTGTTATTTTCCCATTTCGAGTAATTGCACGCAATTAAGCACGATTAACGGAATGTAAGCTCTACTTTCGTTGTGTTGCCACTTGGTCGAATTCTCGTTGTCGACTTGGTAGCACTTTCTACCCCGCATATTCTCACATAGCTCGCTACTCGTCTGCATTTCTCTCTCTCTCTCTCTCTCTCTCTCTCTCTCTCTCTCTCTCTCTCTCTCTCTCTCTCTCTCTCTCTCTCTCTCTCTCATTTTACCCTTTCACCGTCCTGTCTCGCCCGTTTTCACAGTTGCCACTAGCCGCATTACAACCACCATCACCCGCTCACACGGCTATACACAGTCAATTTTGTTTTGTTGTCCATTGTTCCACGGCACTGGCTTTGCAGGAAGAGCCAACGAGGTACAACGAAACCCACTGAAAAGCTCCACTTTTCGAAGGTAACTGCATGTAATTGTAATCAAGGCACCGCACACCTGTACATACCCGTAGCTACTCAATTAGCGTAAACTTCAACTCAATTTGTGTTGCTCAAAGTGAAACGAATGTGCGGAATGCACCACTCAACAGACACACGCGTATGGATATTTCTTCTGTAGCGTACTCGACGTCTCCTCGTTTATATGTATCAACGTAGCCTCAGATACCAATCACCACATCTCTCACTCTCCTATGTGCGTCTTTCAATCTAAAACGGTCTCCGGCTCTTCGAATCCCAAGCAATTTAGATATCAGTAGAATTAAAGCGTTATTATCATTGTTATTCAATGTATTATATAACGCTTGGGAGAAGAGTATGTTAATATGCATAGTTTAAACTATCATTACGCGACTTTTCATTGATAAATATTTCAAAATTCTCAACTTATCAGATAGACCGTGGTGATGCACAGAAAAATCGGAAGCTTCGTTTTCATGACTTGAAAAAAAAGTTTGACACTTTAAGAAATTTTATTTTACTATATAAACCTACCTCTCACACCTTGTTATACCTTTAAGCCTGCATTTTCGTTCTAACGCACAAAAAATCCATGATTGCTACGACAAATTTGCTTCCTAACTCGTGCATTTTTTTCTTTCTTTTTTTTTCGCTCAGTTCTGTTCCATCGCAACTTTACCGCATGCACGATTTTTTTTTCCACGAATATTTATTTTTATATAGGTAGAGGACTATCGGTATAGCGTTAACGAGATATTTTCATGTAATTTTTATTTTCTCTCTACTTCTCTTCTCGTTTACGGGTTAGTCATGCCGGATGTATAAAATGAGGAAACGTCGAAAATCCAGTTGTTGAAAATATTTAGTCCAAGTCCCTGGGATTTTCGTGGCCCAGCCACCGGAGCTCCGTGTTAAGCCGGCGAAATTATTCACTCGTATTCGCGAATTAGTTTATCAAAGTAAACTTTGGGTGCATACTCGTCGTTCCAACTGTATTACCGGTACATACTATAATACTGCTATAGTTTTGGAGTACGTATAGGAGCCACCACGGGGAGAATTAGAGAGCAGACCTACAAACCGGGCGTGCAGCGTTCTCAACTGCACTACGTCGACAATAATTCTAAGCACACATTTAGCTTGCTTGGACGGCAAGAGAAGTTACTTTTATAGTCTCTCTCTCTCTCTCTCTCTGCAACACTCCTGATTCTCGACTAGTCCCGCTGCCACTGCGACGACCACGCTATTTCACTTGATATACAAGTATTTCGTACATCTAAATCCGAATACTCTACGACTGTCCGAACGTCGTTCCACAAAATGAAAAATATATTTCTTTTAAAACTCCCTACTGAAGAAATCCATTAACAATAAATTTCATCACAAATTTCAGTATTAGTCGGTGTATAACAAAATTGAAAATTTATGCGTATTTCAAGTTTGTAATTCAAACACTCAATTCAGACCAACGGTTTACAATTCTATATTATATGTGTTTTCTTCTTTAATATTCAGACGCCACTGACATCCTTCGGCAATACGAGCTGTTAGTGTTGACGTTCGTTTGAAACTTGATATTTTTGAACGGTTGGAAAGCAACAACGTCTGATTGTTTACTTTAATTCTAAGTCAGAAGCATAACACACCTCGATTTTCGCCTGGAGATAAAAAGTTTCTAACCGACTGCAATTGGTAATTACGAGAAATACACGCAGCAGCGAGAAATCTCGTACGACTTTGAGAATTAAGAAATAACCGAAAGGACCGGTGAAAAAGAAGTAACCAAGTCCGATCGGAATGTCAGGTAGAATGAAGGCGATAAATAATTGCATACGAGAAAAGTCTTGTGACACACTAACCACTTTGATACAGCATAGCTCATTGAGAAAGCAAGAAAAAGAGGGCGTGTTTCGTTTATTTGAGATCTCGAGAGTCACTATAAAATCAACTGTTTAGTATCGCGCGCAACATCGAATAGTAAGAGTAAAAAAATTGGAAGCGGAGTAAAGAAGGGAGGAGGTTGGGTAGCAATCAATGGGTGTCTTAATTGGCTCTAAAGGCAAGAAACCGCGCAGGGTTCAATCATAATGTATAATAATTCACCTGCCGTACAGAGTACGAGAGACCAGTCAACAGACCAGTTTCATTAGAGAGTCTCCGCCCCGGTTTTTCGTTGTGGCGGACGGAGAACGCGTCCGGCAACGAGACACCTGAAACGAGCTCGTAAAATACCGCGGTCCAAAGAGGAGCAGACCAGAAGCAGGAACCTGCCGCTGCTGCTGTTGCTGAATCGGTCCTCATCCTCTTGCCCTGGAGAGAGAGAGAGAGAGAGAGAGAGAGAGAGAGAGAGAGAGAGAGAGAGAGAGAGAGGAGGAGAGAGAGAGAGAGAGAGAGAGAGAGAGAGAGAGAGAGAGAGAGAGAGAGAGAGAGAGAGAGAGAGAGAGAGAGAGAGAGAGAGAGAGAGAGGGAGGGAGAGAGAGAGAAATCCTGCGGTTTCTTCTCTCGTGCAGTAACAATGCGTCCATTCATCCATTGAATAGAGTGGCAGTCGGTTCTTTTCATGATTCCCTTTTTTTCCACTCTGGTCTCACTCCATCGCACAGGATGTATGAATGTGTGAGTTTGAGTGTGCGGGATCGGGTAAGCCGGTTCAAATAACGAACAATTCGTGTGTTTCTGGGAAAAGCAATATTTTTTTAAATTGTATAATCTTTCAAGCGCGGAACGCCGCAATTTATGCTGCAGAATACTTAATCGTTGTGATAACACCTTTTTTACAGCTATATTATATATTACGACGTGACGATTTTCCTGGATGGATTTCAACCGAACAATCTAAAGTTGAGTGCCGAAAAGCACGCGTTAATATATTTCTCTTTTATAATTGAGTATTCATCATTACAATATTTCTATAATGGCTTTCACAGTACTGTATATTGTTTTTAACATTTCATTTGCAATATACAAATATATATACGGTTTATGTACATGATTTTGTTTCTTATTTTCAATTGAATGGGAATGAATGATTTATTAAAATGTTATTTATAATAGTTACAATTGTGATTTAAAAAGTGTTCCATCAGACTGAATTTGTACAACCGAATTTAACAAAAATGTTAAAAACTCTTCGTAAAAATAGTTGGGATTACAACGATGGAATAGTCAAACTCTAATCATTAGAAGACTCTGTCATCCAGTTCGAGGACAGGAATTTCTATCTGATATTCTCACAAATTTACTCATTAGTGCGTAATGAAAATTTTCCTAAAGAAGTAGGCATTATTTAACACGCGAACTTGAAATTTAAGTTCCTAATGTTCTCCAACCAGATAGAGCATTCGTCACAAGGGTTACTAGCATTTTTCGCCAGTTCTCTTGAAACATTTATCCACATCCTTGCTGCAATTTGCTGTTTTCAATGTTTCCTTTTGTCAAGAAAAGTAAATAATATGAACGCTAGTACATTTTTTTTCAAACAACTATTATTATAAAATTGGTGTAAAATGAAAAAGAAAATGTAACATGTCGTATTAAAAATGATATTAAACTGAGCCGAGCCAAATTGTCCAAATTGCGTGGACCTTTGGTAAGGAGCCGAGATTCGACGAAACCTTCCGAGGCGAGTTTGTCCTGCCGTCCAGGGGATAAAGACGATAAAGAGAGACGTACGTACGTACGTTGAATGAGAAGGGACCGATCCAGATATATCGTTGAGATGGTGAGCCCAACGAAAAGCCGCGCGAACGATCGTATCTTAAATATATTTATCCGTGCGTTCTCGCAGTGAGGCTATCCGCTGAATCACTGAACATCTACCGAAATATGCACGCGCGTTGTATAATAGTCAGGCACGAGATAACCGATCTCTCGTAGAGATGCAAGAGAAAACGAGGGTCGAGAGGCTTCCAGTCGTGTCCAACATTATCAAACTTTTTTGCTTTATTACATATATATATATATATATATATATATATATATATAATATATACGTACAAGAGAGCGAGAGAGGAGTGTACAACGTCAAGTTTATACGAAGTGTTCGAGCGTATCGTGTAAGATTATGCGATCTCACGTTTTGGATCTTTTTCCATGCATGATCCAGACGTCGATCAACTCAAAGAGGCTCGAGCTTCGCCATAGTCCTGAAGAGTTGGCCGATGTGTATTATGTTAGATCGATCGCAGCGATAGACGTAATGCTAAGCTATTTTTTTGTTTTTATTTTCTTCATACTTGATTTTTTGCTCGCTTACTTGACGCCAATGCAAAACTTGTTTACATCGTTTTTCTACGCTCACCCGCATATTTTTCACCGACCTAGCAGCTAAGTACGAATGTTCAGGTCTGCATGCACCTGCAGCTGCTGCTTGTGGTGAGATGCTGGTAAAACAGTTATGTGCAAGTATAACTAGCGCACGTGGGGTTCGCCTGACAACGAGATTGGCCAGAGCTAGTGCTAGCCGGCAGCGAAAAACGTCGAAACTTTTGGGAGTGCGTGATAAAAAAAACTCTGCCCTGCTGGTGTTGATGCCACTGTACTCTGCCGCTACTGAGCTATGATTTTATACAACGGGGGCGTGGCCTGTCGGGAAACTTGTTTGCGCGAAGCTGCTACGATGCGAACGCTTTGCACTCTCCATATACACTTATTCCACACTCACTTTTACACCGTCCCAGCTTCTCTTTTACTTCTCTTACGCCCAGCACTTACCATACTCATAATCGTTCGGTTAGATAGGCATACAAGAGATTTCTTCCCACCTGTATTCATAACACATTACAATTACCAATCATTTTAACTATGTTTACTAAAAAAAACTTTTTATAATATTAATAATCAATTTGAAATTGGGATCGAAAATTATTTTATACAAATATCTCGAATATCCACGAGTACATTGAATTATTGAAATATTTATGTATACGTCGAATAAATAATTTCATTGACTTGATGAATTTGATTAATTTCAAAAGATGTTCTGAGCGGAATTTTGAACTTGCACAATCACTAAAAATTCTAGTAGAATGTAAGAATATACCAAGATATCGCGCAACACTTGATGAGAGAAGAAAAAAAGATGGGAAATATCCACTGAATCGGATTTACCGACGCTAACAACAGAAGTTACGTTATAAAGAAAAATAATATGTGATTTTCGTATGTTTTCGAGTAGCTCGTTATCGAAGCTCGTTTCGCTTATAAAATACTCGGTGTACAAGTCGATAATTGTCGTACTCCGAAAGCATAAAATTAGGGGAGTTATCTCGCGCGTCTCGCGTACTCGATAATCGTATACACGCGATTCACGTTATGCACCGTGAACGCGGCGTCGTCGTTGTAAGCTACGAAACTACGAAACTGTCGAGGCGCTGTGAGCGATACGCGTAGCATGGCGTACGAGGCTTTCTCTTGAGGCGCCGTCTCACCGTTACAAGGTATATCTGTAACAGCTGCTATCGAATCGCTCAAATTTATACAGATTTTATCTCTTGCCGAATTATGAGAACGAGCGCGTTTAACGAGAATCCCCCGCAGGGCTACCCGGTGTGTTTTTGCTTCTCGGAGAATTCACGTCCAGCTGTGAATTTTACAATCTACAATTAATATACCAGGCTTGTAAAATCGGCCAAAATTTTTCATTAAAATCGACTTATGTCTATGAAAAAGGTTAGCGAATAACGATCGTACTCAACGGAAGAACGCTGACAAATTCAACAGGCCCCTTATTTTCTAAGCTACTATAATGTTGGATTTAATAATGCGATGTTGTATGAAATTTGACCGGTTTACTATCGCACTAGCACTATTCTCCAACTTGGATGCCGAGAAGTTGGTCGCAGATTTTCTTCAAAGCTCGACACATTGACAAATTCATTTTTTCCTAGAAGAATAACGGATGATAAGGTTAGACGGTACCAAGCCCTTATATGTGTCTCACGATAGAATATACATTTTGGGATAAAATATCGTGACAAGCAACTTTTACAATACAAATAGTAGAAGCTTCTAACTTGGATTCTATGGAAATAAACGAAGCTGTTTTGCCAGGAGAATACAGCCAGCAATGATAACTCTGTGACAGTTATACCTCTGTAACTCGTTTGCAGTACTGGCATTCAAGTTGGATACAAGTTACATAAGTGGTGCGAGGCGAGGTAGGTAAGACGTAAACTATAGATCGGAGTATAAAGTTGGTTGAGAGGAGGTGGAAACCGCAGGTAGAGAGGATGCAGAGCGGGCATATCGAGTGGACGTGCCAACGAGAGGATATTCGCATGTTCTACCGAGCGGATAGTAGAGTATCGGTGGTTTTTGGCAAGGCGAAAGCCGGCAAGAATCCAGGGTAAGAGAGGTATATAACAACGAAAGGGGAATGTCGCGTAGTAGAACGGCAAGTCTCCGAGGAAACACTTTGCTCCTCTCTGTGACGCGTTTTACCAGTAGCGTTCCCTCTAACTTTTGCTTTCTCGCATCTCACTCCTACACGATAGTAGTGTGACATACCCGGTAGTTGTTCCAGTGGTATAGTAGTGGAACAGCAAACACCAGTATTTCGCTCTTTCCGCGGTCTTGACGACGTGCTTCCACGCCCGGCCCGACACGACGTCGGCGTCTGTGTGGCGTCGGCGGTCGGCGCTCGGCATGACATTTCTCGCAAGAGAAACGCGCGCGGGTCGCTAAATCCCCACCACCGCCTATTCGCCACAACCAACCCCGGGTTACATTCTCCTTGCCTAGAGCCAAATTGATACCACGCGTTCTCACCCATCCACCGCCAGCTTCACAGACATGATATTCTCGCTCTCGGCTCTTGCCGAACGGACACCGGACCTCTCTCGCACCCAGAACAGAACATAATCTCTATATAAATTTAGCAGTCTGCGCTTTTTTTTTCTCTTTTATTAACGAATAGTCAACTTCTTATTTTTCAAACATTTTGGAAAGTGGCCAAAAAATCGTATACAAATATAACAAAAACTTTTGAAATCTCCTTAAAACAAGCATGGGGAATTTTGCACATTGCTTCCTCATTGTCTTTCAATTTTCACAAACCCTCCTCTATCAGAAAGCCAAAATCAATAAACGTACTTATCCTCATAGAGATAGCTTTATAAAAATGTTTAAATAATTTGCAGTGCGACTGACATTATACTTTTCAAATTTCGACATTTTTTCATGTTTTCATAAATGCGATGTATACTCGAGTGAAAAAAAAGAATGTCCGCGATTGATCGACTGGTTGATACTGCAGTATTACAATGTAATTACATTACTTAAGATGATGGGCTGGGATCCAGGTTGACCTTGACAATCATCACCGCCGATTGTTTTTCCTAACCCTTGATAGTACAATCAAATGAGAATATCCAGCAGACATTTTTTTTGCCATTTCAATAAATTTGTTTGAAAGAATTTTTCGCGAGCTTGTGCACATGGTTTTTCTTTATTCATTTATTTATTTTTTTGTCTGCGTTTGATAATAAATTTAGAAAGCTGCATTTACGAAATTTGTACATCAGATTTTGTTTTTGCACAGAAAAAGCCAACATTTCTTGCGATCATTATATATAATTGTATTAAAAATAAGATTAGTAAGAATAAGATAAGTGGTAATAATAACGAAAAGGTGGCGGTAGATGAGAACGAGTTTTCCGGAGGTATGCAATATGCAAAGATTCTCATCGTTCTCTGACTCTAGTCTTACACTTATTCGCCAAGTCCAAGAATTTAAAATCCCGTTTAGCCAAGAGCATGCAGAGGCGTCAAGTCGGAGACAAGGCAAACGGGCAAGCTCTTTACGTGTATGTATCGCCTCGAGCGACGTAAGGAGAACGGAAATAAAGCCGGTTTTTCGCGCCGGCTTCTTTTATTTTGTCTTTGATATCTCGTGAAAGAGCGGTAGGAGCAGAGCAACAGCGACAGCGTCGTCTACGTGCCCTTGCTGGCCTGACATTCGCGAAATTATTATCCCAAACGATCTAAGCAACTCTTATTTGAAGGTTTTATATGCATCTAGGAGTGCACTACTGAACATAGATTATGCGACTTAACAATAAAACAAATAAATTTCAACTTTGAGTCTTTGGTTGTTGGCAAATTTCCTCGTCATCGTTATTATAACGAACAAATAAAATAGCAGACTCAATTACGTAAACGCTGATTATTTACATTTAATCTTATTTTGCCACGTCGCCGAAGAACATCGCAGTGGAGTAATTATCGTTTCGAGGTATAACTGTTATTATATCTCACTGGTTTTGCTGTAATAAGAATAATATTGATAATGGAAAACGTCTTATCAACTACCATTTAAAAATTGATCAGAATTATAAGCATCGTTTTATATGATTGATTTCAATCTCCGATAATGAGCGTGGCGATCCTGGTTACTAATTATAGCGGAGCTACCGTCGTTTCATGCTGTCGCGGACATTCAGGAGAGCGAGTAATTTTTATCAGATTCTATCGTTTGATTAAAAAATCTTTAAACAGTCCTTTTCAACGGCTTAAAGATATTTGAGCGAAAAGTATGATACTATAATTAGCGAAGCTAGTGTTGCGCTACGCTCAATCATACAATAAGATAAATGAGAGTTAATCTCAAGCTGTGGACAAATGGATTCAAGTAAGAAATCTTTAACCTTGCACTTAGAAAATGATATAGATCCAGGGAATACCGGAGGAGAACTCCGTTATGATGTGCAATTACAAAAATATCAGTGAATTTAAATATTTTATTTATTTATTTATTTATAAAAATTGACGGGGTAGACACCCCTTTTACAATTTGTATTACATTGGACACAGAAAGAAAACACATCTGAGCAGTAAAAGTATAACAGTAGATAACAAATTAAATATAAGTTGTCTAAAATAAATCGTAAGTAACAAAGCATAGAATTGCGATAATTGTGTAAACATAACATAAATTGCGGTTAACAAAGCATAGCATTTTAGTAAAGAAGCACAAACATAATAATAAATTCAAAAAAACAACGATCTTAACCATAATGCAGGAGAGATTCGTGAATTGCGGTCTTTAAGGAGGCAGTAATGCCACCGAAGGCATCAATGGTATAATGTCGATTGGCAAGCGCAGACATCCTCGTGATGGCCGACCTCGACGAATAAACGCTCCTCGCGACCGGGGTGTGAAAAGATTGAGCAACGCGGTTGACCCTCGCCGGAGCACGAAGAGAAATTTTGTTCAGGAGGGAGGGGCAGTATAGCGTTCCGGACAACAACTTACAGAGGAACATAAGGTCGTTCGACTCCCGCAGAGACACGAGAGTAGGGATACCCAG
>OZ024695.1:22378066-22728923 GCA_964016905.1 Perithous albicinctus | reverse complement strand
AAAATTACCATATCTGATAAATAGATACAATAACAATACACGCCGCAATATATGTGCAACTGTCATCGACACACATACACGACAATTCATTTTCAAATTCAATTAGAGAGCCGAATTGTGTGAATAAAAATTAAATCGTCCACGAGTGGAAAACGCGCAGTTTCGTAATATATACGTCCACACGTACGCCATAACGATAAGTGGATTAAATTAATCGCACAGCAACTAGAGAGAGAGAGAGAGAGAGAGAGAGAGAGAGAGAGAGAGAGAGGGATGGTAGATGCGAAAGAGAAAACAAAAGAGCAAGAGAGAGAATATTAAACGCGAGAAAGTGATTGAAATAGGAGTTTGTAAACGGATTTTACAGCCTTCACATTATTTGGTAAACGAGCGTATCGCGGCACTAGAGGTAAAAGTGTTTATCAAAACCTGTTTATGGGTAACAATGAAGCTGGACAATGCCAAGGGATGAATCGCCACTTGGTTTATGCCTGTATAGAGAGGTGTTTGAGTATAGCGTCAGGAGAGCGTTCGTGATCGTTGACACAGATAATACGTGAATAATATACCACTGGGCATATGTATATAGCTATAGCGAAGATTAAAACCGTGTGCGGGATGGTTCGAGAAGTTGAACAGCGACGTTAGCGAATCCTTTTACCGGAGCTCGGCGCAGCGCATGCACGGATTTCGATGCTTTGTAGCCTTTGCTAGCGCTGCAACTGATGCACTATCTATGCCTGTATTAGTCGATCGTGGCGGTAGAGGTTGCATGGTTGCTGCAGTACGTTTTTCGAGCGGCACGTCCGAGTTTATTAGTCGCTCGGTAGTGCAATCGATATTTCCGATAAGCGCTTCATGAGATAATTGTTATTTCGCGCAACGAACACGTCGATAATCGGTGACTGCGCCCAACTTCACCGGACGCTCTTGCAACACACCCGCATCTCTGTTTGCCTCCGTGTTTGCCTGCCTCGTTGGAAACCCTCAGCCACAGACACTCGACGCCATATGCCTCGCGTACCCTCTCCCCACGATCCTGTAGATACTGGGCTAGCTTACGTATCTCTATATATAGCTCTCATGCAGCACATCCGACCGGAGCACAACCACCCAACTAACCACCTCTGCTGACGCTCTCCAAACCTTCTGGACCACGAGTTTATCGATCGAACAACTCTTTAACCTCCACCAACTATCACCCTCTCACTCTCGCTTTCATCTTTCCTACGGTGCATGCTTTTCAGGCTGCTGCTTGGATTATGAAATGCAAACACGTTTATCGCGTTCTCGGATTCCCGAAGGATTTGCTTAAGTAACATCCGATTTTTTCCCTCGTGCCAACGCGGCACGATGGAAAATTCACATTGAAAAACAAAGCGTTTAAAAGTGCAGTTGAAGGAGAGAAGAAAATTCTTAACGATCGGCGGACAGTCGATGTATTCAATATAAATGAAACGGAAAGAAAAAAAAGGCGTAATGTTAGAGGTGAATAACATCCTGAATCTTCGTCAGACCTCGCCCATTGGTTTTACTGCTATTGCCCCGGTGTAACACCGTGAGTATACTATTTCGTTTCTTAATACATTTTCTTTTTCATTTCCGAAAGTTTGCTAATCATAGTTGGGCTATGATTTTCAATTCGAGATGTGCCAATCGCTTCCTCGGCTGGACGTTGAAGCGGAAACTAGCGAGCATGTAGTCTGGCTTACCTCCGAAGATTTGGCAAAATTCAAATGTATTTCTCTTTTCTTTCAAACAATACTTTCTTTGAGAGCGTAGATCGATATAACCAACACTTCTGTACCTCTTGAATTACAAGCAAGAACAATTAATCGTACGCGATAAAAGTTTAACTGAATAAAAATTGGGTTCTAAGTTAGGTATTAACTTTGAAATGCAGTTAGGCTCGTTTTTTCTAAATCCAATTGACCCACTAATGACACTAATGACGATTTAATTTTATTCAGCCAATTGGCCGCGAACGAATCATTGTGTTAACTCTATCCCGTTCACTATGAAATCAGATAAACTTGGGACAGTAAATTTCCAGAAAGGACATGATTCGTTAATGGACGACCTTTCTAGCTTTATTTCGTTCTACCGGAGAAAAAAAGTGGTGTTTATTTTGAACGAGTGGCATGTATGAGCACCTTGAGAACGAGTTGGTAAAGTTAATTTTTGTACTTTGACTTGTGTGTCCCTCTTGATGGTGTATTTTACCAAGGGCGATCCCTAGCCTGTTCACCAATGGAACCAGCAGCCAAGAGGATGGAGGCTCGTGGTACTTTTCTCGTTTTCACGAAAGATCATAGGGAAATGACAGAAGGACGAGGGCCGATCTAACAGGCAAAAGAGATTTTACCAACTCCGGTGTCAGTTTAATTTCTTATTACAGAATTCAGTTTCTCCCATGATTCGTTATCAAACTCTGCGTCGTAACTTGGACATGTTGAGTATGATTCAACCTTTAACGACGTCCCCTTTCCTTTACTCATCGTTCTTCGACTCCAAAATTCCGAAAGCTTTGCTCAACTTGGCTTTCCTTTGATATTCTAATAATACTATTATTATCATCGTAAAATATTTCTGCATTCCTTTTTTTATTCTTTTTTCTATTTAGAAAGGATAAGAATCTCCATTTGGACCTGTTCCTGTTGTTCACTTTTTCCACGTTAATAGCATATCGTTGATGTCTCTAGAAAAATATATATTTTGGAAGTTACATTGTATCTTATCACTCGGTTATATGGAATTAGAAACTTCTCCTTGTTTTTCGTAACTCAATTAATCGGTCAGTATTGAGGGAAGGTCACTGATTATTGAGGGATTATTTAACGAGACTTTCATGAAAAAATAATATTAGAGAATTAACGTTTTTAGAATATGCGAATACCGTATGGATCTCGATGACTCGATATACTCCGCAGTTCGGTCCAACATGAATGTATGAACTAAGATCGTCTTCGTCGACGAATAAACAGCCCCCTCTAAAAGCCCAAAGCGTTGTTTTCTTAACCTCCAAGATATACAATTTTGTACTACGTTCCCTTCTATATGTGTAATTGCAATTTGACAAAGTCTCACGCAGCAATAGTCGTTGCGCGCTTCTATTTTCTCGTCGACAGCTCGGAATAGTGCGACGAGCTATATCCTCCCCTAGACAAATGTTACGATAACCCCGGCTCGAGAGGCAATGAGAGCAGCGTTCGCGGGCTTTCCACCCGTCTCGCCAGTGCCTTTCATTGTCAGTATACTCGGGTTCTGTGTGAATTACGAAAATTGCGAGGTGAATCGGTGTGCTGGAAAACGTCGTAGTCAAGGTGGTTATAACGGGGTTGAGAGGGCGGGGAAGTTAAAGGACACGGTTTCCACTGTACGTGCGGCGAAGCGAGAAGAGGCCTGAAACTTAACGAGACTGAGAGAGGAAACGGCTAGAGGATCTTGACGAGGATGCCGAGAGCCGCGAGGCATGCATAGTCGTGCGTACAATTCCAGCATTGATTTACCGTTCCCCGGTAATTAGGCTCCATTATTCCATTACCCTTTATTTCCCATTCTCTTATAGCTATATACGTCGAGCTCTATCCCGACGACTTTAATGGCAAACGTACAGAGATATCTTGGCGAGTTTCTAGTTCGTCGCTCCTTCTCGTTTCACGTTGAGATGAAATCGAGAGATTCCGTGATGCGAACGACAAGTCCCCGCGACTCTCTCATTTCTGATACTTGTGCTCTCGCGTACTCTTCTCATATCCAATAAATCTCACCGAGAGCTCGAATCAACTGCTCAACGAGAATTCGCTCGGCCCCCGTTCTACCCATTGACGACAGGTATTATTCTTCGGGTCACGTACATACCGAGGGCGGGGTTACAAAAAAATTTTACTGTCCAAATGTAACCTCCGCCTTTCGCTTTACCGGTTTTTCTCTTTATGTTCTGGCTTTTTCTCGCTGTAATTGCGTTCGCTAGACGACCAGATACAGAAGCTACAAATATTAGAAGCTCCGCGTCGGGCGGTCTGTAGTTTTACCTCATAATGCTCTATAAAACTTGCCTTTTTTGACACTCGGAATAATCGTACAATAATAATAATAATAATCATTATGTAGAAGTGAAACTTTAATATCAGAACCTTGTGGAATATAGAAAAATCAACAAGAAAAATTACTTAAATATTGCTCTCATGTCCAATTGATTATAATTTACTTTTACAACCATTTATTTCAACCAATATGGTTTGATATATTGTCATATATTAAGGGAGCCGACTCAGTTAAAATATAATCATATTATATACTACCTCGGCATTTTTGTTTCAACTAACTTAATACAGTGTGGAAAATGTTTGTCCATGGAGAAGTGAAATCAAAGTTTTCCATCATGTCACAACTAATTCCGTCAACCGGATTTCTTGTAAACCAGTTTTATATTTTCTTCAATATGTGCATGATCCTGAAGAAACTGTGCAAAGGATTTTTCTCTATGACGTGTCCCATTTTTTAAACTATATAAACGGAGCAATCTTTTTCTTGATACCGCAACAAGATCTACATCACCACAACAAAAATTCCACTGTTCGTATAATGTAAAATGTTATTGTAAAGATAATAAGACGTCATAGAATAAGCAACCTTTGTGCAATTTGTTCAGAATCTTGTGCAGACTAAAAAATACGGCTAAAACTGATTTGCAAGGACATGATGGACAAAACTTGCATTTTATTCCTCAATGGACATAGATTTTCCAGAATTTCTCAAGTAGTTTAAAAATAAAATTCTGATGTAGAAAATTATTATTTTTTAGCTGACTTGGCCTTGATTTGACTTGAATTAACATGTTTTGGTAACCGTAGATCTCATGCATAGTTCGGACTTTCATTGATACGATGAATTTTTTGTGAAAGAAAAAAAAACATAATTCCTACAGTTCTCTGCGTCTCGATATTCTATTTATGGTATACCGATAAATCTCTTTTTCATGCCAATAGCGATGTGAATTATGATGAAAATCATTTGCAGTAGGGTGACGTGAAATCCATCGAGCTGATGGTGAACAAGAAGAAGCACTTTGTACTTGGAATATTCAGAGCATCGTCCTCGGTTTCTCTCTAGCACCTGTCCCACTCTCTTATAGAAGCATTCACTTGCTGTTTCACCCCAGCTGACTGGACTGATTGTCGTGACTGGTAGATTCTCGGCAAGCCCGGCTTGTGACTCTACTATGACTCCGACGTGACGGAATGAACCGTAGAATTACTCTGGCGGGTGCTCCTGCTGCGATGGCGACGCACGTTAGAGTAAGCGTATAGAAGAGTGGATAAAGAAGGAGGAAGGCAAAAAGTCGAGAGAGAAAGAGAGAGAGAGAGAGTCGAGTAAGCTCAAGCGACGATCAAGGGTTATGCTCGTTGACAGGCGTGGTTGCGAGGTACGAGTGAACCCAACAGGAGCAAGTATCAACGAGCAATACTAGCACCAACAGCACACCGAGCCGCACTTGTTGGATATTCAACGAGGGGAAAATATCAAGTCGGATAAAAGAGGCAAATGCAAATATCCAAGCTTTTGCAAGCCTCTCTACTCCACTGCTTGTCATTTCTCTTCTGCTCTTTATCGTGCAATCTTGATGCTTATTTTCATTCTACAGCAAATAATTGGTTAAAACTATAATCATGTAGAAAAATATTTTGTTAATTGTACAAATGACATTTTCTTTGTTTCTACTCTTTAAATGAAAAAAGTAGAAAGAAAATTGGTTAAAAATGTGTATTATCAAGAGCTCATATAAGATAGTGTCGTTGTAAGATAAGGTGGGAAATGCTAACTGTATTAAAATACTTAGGCGTTTCGGTGACAGAGTGCAGCTATACAATAATCGTTGACCTCAAGGGGGTCAACAGCATTCTCGGTATTACGACTTCGTTACTCCCTAGCAATTCTCTCGGGTATTCTTTGGAGACGGTAGGGGAAGAGATTGAGCTGCTGTACCCATAGCCCTCGGCTGCAATAAATTTCTTTGCCAAGAGTAGTGCGAGAGCCAGCCGCGAAAGTAAACGAGCCGTGTGACTTATCCTGTGTATATGGCGTTCTGTCCGCCCCTCTGGAATTTCTTATTCGCACCTCGAGCGGCTACCAGACGAGTTTTAACTAAGCCCGCTTGAAACGCGTGCCAACGACTCGTGACAGCTAGTTTAACATTGGAGCAAGCCCGGCACGCGGACGAATGAAGACGAGAACCTCATTTACAAAAGGCTTCTTCTTTTGAGAGACGGCAATAGACTTCCGATAGTCTCACTCATTAATATATGATTCCGGTCAGTAACAATACAACAAACTAGTCTGGGCAAATTTGCATTATCTTTCTTATTTTAAATCATTATCTATATTAGCGAATATAATGATATTTTTTTTAACGAAAATGTAAATAAAAATGCGTAATGTGCATCGTCCCAATGGAGAGACTACAGTGATTTTTCACAAATAAATATTCACTTTTGTTAGTTGCAGTATCCCCCAATATTTTTTTTTTTAAGAGAATCTCAAGTTTTTCTCGACGTTGAAAATGGAATTCTTGAAACATAAATCACAAGGAAATTTATGCCCTTCCTCTACTCTTGGACTAGCAGGTTACCATGGCTCGGACGCTTCTCGCTTTCTCGCAGCCAGATTATGCCAAGTCCCACCGTATCCCCTCCAACATGCTTAGATTATTACAAGGCCCACAATAACGCCCCCTCCCGGTTCGATTTGTGCGATTGTCTGTGAATATGTATATATGGATATCTTAGCAAATAATACATAAAAAAGAGATTCAACTTTTCAGAGCTTATAAGTGAAAACAACAGCGAAAATTCACAAGTCCAATAGAAAAATGTCTCACAAGAATATTAAGTTGAAAGTTGTCACTATAATCTCCCCTCAAGTATCTCTCTATATTATAGAATCATCTCGCAGCGGCCGACGCCGTCGTCGCCGTGTAGAACAATCGAGGATTACCCAGAATTCCCTGACTACCCAGGATTCCCGGATTACCCAGAAATCCCGTTGCCGTAACGAGTCCCCAAACGGTCCCACAAGCCTGGATTTTTCCAAGTCCCCATGAGACCCCCCCCCCCCCCCATCTAAAAAATAGACCAAATTTACGAAATTCACAAAACTCCGAAAGGAAAATTTATAATTATCGTGACACGGGGGTTTGACATAGGTAGTCGTAACGGCCTCAGCTACATGTAATAATCCGCTATAATCTACCATCTCGTTACTGATTTTTTTCTTTTCTTTTTCTCTTTTAACACTCGAGTCCGCCTGAGCTGGTTCATGACGAAAAACACTGTTTGACCAAGTACATATTTCAAGTGGTACAATTAATGATTGTTCGAGGCATCTTAACACATCGGATTTCCTTGATAATCCGCCTTCTCCCTTATTCCGAGTCTTTTTCAGTAAGCACTATGCTATTACTCTCTCTCTCTCTCTCTCTCTCTCTCGTAATCGCTCCTTCTCTTATACTTGGTGCAAAGGTGTTATTTCTTTGCGAAACTTTAATGAGTAGCGTCATGCTTTTTACAGTACTCCCCGGCAAAGCATTGTCGAGGATTCCCTGGGTAGCTCTCTGACGAGTCAATACTCGTAAGAATAAGTTGAATTTTATCTAACTCTGTCGAGTCAAGACACATAAGCGTGAGAATCGTCACACTTGATAGGGTCGCAAGGTTAAAGCCCAGTGAGCTACACGAGGTGCTGCTGCCACAGCTGCTTCTCTGTATAGCGCCGACGGAAGGATTTACGTGACTCCGGGTTAGTGCTACTGGGCGCGCACTAACCCTCCAACTTATCCCTTGGAGCTAGCCCGAGACTGTTATCCTACTCACTTGCGCACACATCGCCATCATCTCCCTCTCTCTCTCTCTCTCTCTCTCTCTCTCTGTTTCAACGCTCTCACATTCTTCATCCTTCACCCTTCGCTTTCCCTTGGTACACTCGACATGGTCGTCGCAGCTTTTTTTCTTTTTATTTCAACATACAGCCGCAAGAGCAAAGTGAGTGGGAACGCGATAAGCTCGTTCACGTAAATCCGGCCGCGTGCGACCGGTTTTCACGTAGGCTCGCACAAAGCTCTTCCCATTTCCCTTGGCGCTCTCTTCACATCTCACTGGTGAAGAAATTTACGATATCGCTAGTCGTACAACCATTACGCTTTTCTCAGAACTTTTCCTGCTTCCTTCTTCAGAGTACTCGAGAAATGAAAATCGAAGAAAAAAAGGCGCTAATAATTTTTATTCCTTATCGATAATAATCTAACCGATTAAAAGAAAATCGTTGATCGACAACAGTTGACGATACACTTTTTTCCACATCGATAAATCTCCAAAACTATCGATCGTTTGTTTATAACGCGAGCTTCATGAATATTTCCACGAGTGAATAAAAATTCTATCATATTTCCAGGATATTTCTAACTTATCCAAAATATCGTGAGAATTTTTCGAATTTCTAGAATAGTCGCATTATTTCAAGGATTTCTCCTAGGATTTCCAGAACATCAAAGATTTCCAGGACCATTGGGAACGATATTAATTGATGAGATGTTAGGACGAGTATTCTCAAAAGTTCATTTGTTAGGATGAATTTATTTAGAAGGAAAAGTTGTATGGTTGGCGTTTAAAGGTTTTTAACGAAAACGTAACGGTGAGGCGAAGAAAGGGGAACGATGTAAAATTACATACTCGAATTGCGCGCACCGCTCTGCGCGCTTAACTAAGCGGTAACTAAACGTGGTAAAGGAGGTAGCAGTGGTGTTAGTGGTTGTGTTGCTGCAGCAACATCGGGAAACTTGTCAGGTACATACGACGGAGAGTAACGCAGTAGAGAGCACATACATAGGTACGTAGGTGCGGATGAGCGTTAACCACGCTAGACAGCCCTTTATTGTTGTCAGGAGTCTGCACCGAAAGGAACAAAAACAAGAAAAAAAACGGTAGCTGCTAAAACCCCCTTTTTATGGCTTGGTTATAAATTAATTGTGGCCACCTGCACTTGAATCATTACCGTTGTCATATTGAGTAGCTATCTCAATAATAAGAAAATAGTTATCGCGAATTGGTAAGCCTCAGTATTATTGATAGGCGACACCACTGTAATTAGTTTTAAAACTATAGTTGGCACATCTCATCAGTAACAGTCAATAATAGTACACCACGGATGACAGTAGTTGCTGCAGTAAAATTAGAATGGCGCGCATAACTCGTCATCAGTTTGAAAAATGAAAAGCATCGCTTCCATTATTCGACGAGATCGCATTCTATGCTAAGGTCCGTAAGAACAGTTTTTTGCAATCAGGGTGCGCATTATTCAGTAGCTTCTATTCAGTTAACACTTTTCTAATTCCTATCCCATAAATGTAAAAGTTAATTTTCGTTTATAGCTATGTTTTAGTGTGTAGACCGGAGACCGTTTGCTGGTTTGCTAGTTAACCTCCTATGACGCATAAAGAATGAATTTAATTAATACAATTAACAGTCGACACACTAATCCTCTCCTAAGAAGTTGGTTTGTCACGATATATCGCTGGTTTGATATTAGTAATGTTGTCGGTTTATTCGTCCTATGATTGGTCGCCGGTGTCGTCAGACACGTTGAAACCGGCACCCACAGTTCAAGTATTGAAATGTTTTGCTTATGTCAAAAGTCGTATCTGACTGAAATAGACCCGGGCGCTGAAGCGCCTTCATCATTGCAATAATAAAAATTTTTTAATTTAATACCTACAAGCGGAACATTTGTTGAATAAGTCATGATAGTTATTATCATTAGTCGTATTATGATGGAATTATAATCAAGCGCCAATATGACAGTTGGTTGTACTAACTAACTCGATTGGTACGCGAGTAAACGCTATTGGTTGGTCTGTGCAGTTAATGTCTTGGCACAACTAACGCATTTAGTCTGGACATCCGACTAATCCGTGAGGTGTAGACTACATCAAGATGATTATTACAATCACCTCTATCTAACCAATGAAAAGTCGACACACGAACTAATATATTTTCTGGCCAAAACTTCCATCAGAAAAAATGACTTACCACAACCATTCGTCATGGCAGTACGGACTCTTTTCTTCCCTGATGGTTGTCTTTCAATCCGTATCGCCCATCATCTCGTCTGATATGCTATGTATAATAAGCACGAATGACTGCTAACTGAAATATCGTGGTATATCGTCCGGTCTAATGAGATAACTGCGTTAACGCGCTTATTCGATACGTACATATCCTCTTCTATGTACTATAATATGCCCTGCGCACGTATCTTTGCCGTCTATATAGGCTCCAAGTTGTCGCCGTCGCACGTGTAAAATAGTAACGTATACGAACTGCGCGCAACGAGTACACGTTATACGTATATCTATACCACATTCCTGTACTAAAGGTAGTACACACGAGCAAGAGGAAAAAAGATGCGGCAGACACGGAGGATTGTATAACGACGTTCCAGGTGAAATGCCGCATACATGGACACGGAGATGGAAATATGGAAGCAGAAAGATGGGGAAACGAGCTACGCTACGCCACCGTTGCCACCGTTGCCACACGTCGGGTTCATTAGGTAAAACCGAATGAATATACGCTCTCTATGCCTGCGTATTTTTCTTATGTAGCTCTGTGAGCCCGGGAGTTCATCCCTGACAGCTCTTTATACAATTTCTTTTATCTTCCTTTTTTTTTTTTTTTTTTTGCATTATTAACGTTAACAGTGTTATTAAGATGGTTAACATTTTTAGTTAATTGTTGCCAAATTTTCTCCATAATAGACCGGACTTACTTGCAAATTTCATCAAGTCGAATGTCTTTTAATAATGCGTAACTTTCGTAGCAAATGCTTATGACGAAAGGTCAATATATGATGAAAAATATCCTTTACTTAGGTGAATATTAATATTATTGACTCGAGATGTTCCATTTTAGAGGGTTACCAGCGACAGTTTATTAGTAAGCCCATGTTGACGCTGTATCTCAGCGTATCATTTAACGCTCCGATAGATAGATACGCTCGAGTGAATCCTCCAACGGTTTATCTCAATATGATGGTAAGCGTGTGCGGCGCATCGATTTATGATTCTGCTACTAGCCGCAAGGACGCAACGTACGCACGTTTGCACTACTGTTGCAAATCAAGGGTTCCCTGTGTGAACTACGGCTCCTACGGCGGTCTCGGGCAACGGTGTGCTTTAAGCCATATTCCGTATGTCATCTCTCCATACGCACCTAGCATTACTCGCGCCATTTCACCTGTGCTTATTCTATATAGATACTCGTATGCATGTGCCAGTCATGCGAATGAAGGGGACGCCGGAGTCGGGAGTTGTCGGACAATTGCCTGGCTTATGATTAGCTCTCAAGTGCACGCGACTTTCAAACTCCACCGCGAGTAGTATCTGCAGGATAAAAAAAAATGTCAAACGCGCAAGCTGCAGCGAGGAAAAGCAATAGAAAAAAAACGATTGAAAAATGTATACCAGAGGAATAAAAGCAACTGACCCACTAAGCCGTATAATTATCGGGGAGAGCTGCGCGAGTCTAAAGTCGGATGTCCGTATAGAATAGTGTCGTGAAAGAGAGCCCCGCTGACTGAGGCGACCCATTTATGAATTATGTACGCGCGTGTGGAAAATAACAATTCTTTTTTCTCCCGTTCGACATTTTTTTGCTATCCACTCTGCTAACACCGGGTCATAAAATTATTGCGGCTTTTATAAGTCCGATGAGTGTAGTAAATTGCTTGGATGCCGTACTTGAGAGTATGTTCGCGATCTGTCACGCACGGTAATTCACTCACTGCGCGCAAAGTACCTCCTCCTTTTTCTATATTTCTGCGCCTTTGTTTTCTTCTCGCCTTATTCTTCGTCTTGAATATATGTTGATGCCGTTGTGCCAAGTCCGTCGAGAACGGAAAAGTAAAAAAAAAAAAAAAAAAAAAAAAAAATAGCACCACCCTTGGCATAATACGTTTTACTTGTGCCAGATTGGAATGTTCGCTTATAACATTCGATTTGCGAAGGTGGGGGTACGATTCGCTCAATTTACACGCTTACATCTCTCAACACACAGGGTGCGACAACGCGCGCGACACTCCCCCCAACGAGGCCTAAATCAAAAGCGACCAGAACAAAGACGAAAAAATATTGATTAATTCATCCAATGCTACTTTTATGGGCAGTTTGTGTACTTTTTTAAATCCAAGTCGCGGCGTTAGTAATTTGGGCTAATAATCGGGTAATTACAGCATCGGTAAAACTAAAAACAGAATTCATATCATTTACGAAGCATCAGAGTACTCCTTTACTACAGAAAATACGCAGATTCAGGTGGTCCTCCGTTATTTCTTGTTGTAGAGATAGAAGTAATATTATTTATGCATCACGTTTCAACATGAGAATTTACACACGTGAAATACCTTTTTGCTACTGCGCGACATGATTCACCATGCTGTAGAATTTTTCAAAATATCTAATGCATATATCATGGGCTGCTAAACGGGATGATGAAGCCAGAAAAATATATATATATGAGGAACGTTAAAGAGATGGAAGCAAGCACAGGTATAATTTCATACGCTATTCAAGTACTCGTATGAAATACACTCTTGTGTACAATTGCAATGCATATTAGCAACTGTGAAAACCGCGCATTGCTAATATTTTCCTGTTCCAGCTCTAAATTTTAATAAAAAACCATTTTATGGTTATTTTTATGAAATTATTTAGCTGTAATGTGGAAAATTAAAAAAGATCGCAGTGAATCGAATTTTTGTTTAGGAAGGTAACGGTAGCATCATCAGCTTTGCATCACAAAATCGACTTTAGAACGAATCGGAAGCATTTTTTAATGATTGTTCTATTAATAAATCTATCTTCTTGTTTTTCTACGTCAAATTAAACGATAAATAAACAAATAAACCGAGTTAAAAAGTAATAGAATGGTTAGATCTCTAGAAAAATCTAATGATATTTCCAATATAATTTTCACCGTCGCACGTTATTGCCAGATGCGATCGAGGACAATGGATTCGTAATTGTAAATCGATAAAATGTGTTGCGAATTAATTAATGCAATTACAACCCCGTGCGCAAGATCACGATTGTCCCTCAGCCCCAATTAAATACAGATAAAAGCTTCGACTGACACGCTTCGCACGCGACACTCACTGCTCGTCGCGTGAGCCGAACAATTGGTTATCGAATGAAAAATCTCGTCCTGTTGAACGAGCAGCGGGAAAGCCGAAAAAAAAAAGATTAAAAAATCCTGGGGCAAGCCGGTATTCAACGCGAGCATAGTTTGGATCCGACCTCACTGTTGAATAGTGCGGCGCGTGCATGCACATCCCTGATTTGGACAATTTATGGGGACGATAGGTAAGCGCGCTCGCGCCCGCAGTGGAAGCACTCGGCGCTCGAATTAACGACGCGACCCGGGAGAGCTTTTTGAAGCGCGAGAAAACCCGTAGAAGTAGAGTTGACAGTGGGCAATTGTTCCTCGGACAGATTTGAGGAAACGCTCGATCGAAAGGTTTTGTCTGGATGAAAATTCTCATGCGACGAAATCTCGATGATAGTTGATGGAATGAACGCGAGAGCATAGGCCCGATGAAAATCGTCCACGTAGAAAAAAGAGTCCAAGACGAACTCCAGGAAGGACTCCATGCCCAAGTCTCTACCAAGACTCATTTCTAGATTTTTTTTTTTACGCGAGTTCACACGAACAGACACGGCGATGACATTGGAAATTGTATTATATTGTCCACAAAGCCAACTAGTCAATTCATGATATGTGTATCGCACCACCAGTCCAACGTAGCTGTCTGCTACACGGTTTAATATACATACTACCAACTGTAAACACACGAGTGATGTGTATGCACAGTGCGAGCTCACATGCACCAGTAAACTCAGAGAGAGGATGACAGAACGCGTGGTTATATTATGTATAGGGAAGCAATGTCCCACATATATAGTATATGTGCATCACACACTTCAGGAGACAATCAATTCACAAAGACACATACTACAGACGCATAGACAGATAGGTATACACAGTAAGCTGGTTATATCTACAAGGTAGTGTATGCGTCACTCTCTCGCTTAGACGGTATATATATCGCTTCGCGGGCAATTTACATGGGTAGCGTGGATCGATATTGGAATTAACAACGGGGGTCTCAGGCAGCAGCCGGTAACGATGTTCCGGCGCAGAGACAGAGAGAGGGAGAGAGAGAGAGAGAGAGAGCGAGATTGAGCGCACGAGTCAGGGACACACAGTAGCGCAGCTCTGGATCTGGGCTGACGTGAAAGCAGTGGGAGCGTGAGAGAAGGTATAGGCTACTGGACTGATGGAAAGCCTTCGATTTAGTGTCAATCTGCGTCAGCCAGACAACGGTTTAATCGATAGCCGAACAGAAATTAGATAAGTTGATGGTGGGGCTGTGTGAGTAAAACCGCGTGAGGGGGCGGAAGGAGAGGAAAAGCGGACGCATATCCGAAGACAGAGAACCAACGGAGTAAGGGTGAGTCCTGCTGAAAACTCCCTGAGGCAGAGGAGGCAACCTAGCTTTCGCGCGCCAGGAATAGACCTTTAAATCTCTCTGGCATTGACAAGGTGGCGACACCGCGAAAAGCAGATAAAAGGACAGAGTTCCGAGGGCGCGACCGCGACGGCATCGAGGCGGTTCGAGGATCTCCTTTTTTTCTTCTTTTTGCTGTCTGTCTTTCTTGCTTGCTGCTTTCTATCTACGATGCTACTGCGCTTTAAGAAGGAAGAGTACGGGAGGAAGAATGAGAGAGGAAAGAAGCAAAGAAAAAGAAGAGAGAAGGTCCAGAGCCGGAGACGGAGGTCGCGGCTTTGCGGTGCCCCCAAACGAAGAAGGGAGTTGCCAGATAGAAGACACCAATGCGTGGTAAAAGAAAAAAAGCTTGAGAATCCAGAGGGGGAAGCCAAGGATAAGGAGGGAGACAGCGTCTCGATGAAAGATAAGTGATCCCATCTTTTCTCAATACCTTCCCACAGTTTCTCATTCCACCGATCGGCGAGAGAAGCAGACCCCTCGCGGTCCCGCAAACCGCCCTTCTTTCTTAATACGGATTCTTTGTAAACCCGCTACGCGCGCGCGCGCTTTCCTTCACCGCCTTCTAGCTTTTTTTTTTCTTCAAAGCGGGAAGACGAGCATTGGGGCGAGCGAGACGGGAACAGATTCTCGATCGTTGGCCACCGAATCTCATGTCGAATCACCGACATAAAAGTAATCCTAAAAGTTCGGGTTTCAGAAGAATAACAAAAAAAAAACATGAGATGCTGAAGAGATGCGAGGGAGTAGCGAGGGAGGCGGAGACAGTTGGGAATAAAGAGAGTAAGGAGAGAGGAATAACAGTTATAAAGTTATATTCGAACGTAATGAGAACTGTTCGAATCCCTTCCGCTTTTCCTGCGTCATAATTGGATGTTTGGTCATAGTTGAATAACAGCAGCTAATTGAGACCAATTTGTCTGGAAGTGAGTAATTTAAAGATGTCAATAATATAGATGTAATGCTGAAAATCTGAATAAGGGGATAAGTGGCTCAATGTTGAGACCCTCAGGTTCACACCAAACATTCTCTTGTGCGATAAAAAAAGGCTGCTGGTGCCTCGAATGAGATACACGATGATTTCAATAGCGCAAGATTTCAAATGTGCAACTGCAATGATACAAATTGATTCTTACATTTTTTAGGTCTCATTCCTTTTCAACAGCACTTTATTGAGTCTTTCATAAAATTCTTTAAACACACATGAAAATACATCAAGAAAAAGCACCGAAAAAAGACAGCTTGATAAAAGTCCTCAAGCTGCATGACTTAGAAAGAGGAAACAAAAATTTGACAAAATTTCATTAAAACTGACGAATTCACGGAAGATAGAGGGTGAAGAATATACCTGAAAAAAAGTCAAACGTAATTCTGAACTCCGCTCGTAGAGATCAATCACTGTTTTGATATTCGATCTATATTGACAACATTGACATTAGACATATCTACATATAATGATTTACAGAGAGGCATATCGTACATGGTTATACGTACTCGAACATTTACTGTTGATATTCAAGAGTGACAGCAAGCAGCACGGAACAAGGCATAAACCAGGCGTATGTATATAAATATAATGGTAGATGATAAACTATATATAGTCATGATGGTAGGTACTGGAACGAAAGGCGATGCTGCACCCACAGGGAGTCCCCTATTAGAGGCACGTACTTCGCTCGACAATAGATTACACCGGGGAACAGGCACGCTGGCTACAAAACAAGGGGCGTGACGATCGATTATGATATTACTTGTTTGGCATAATCCATAATTCAAATGAGCTGGAGCTGCATCCTGCTTGGTAGAGGTAGAGGACCTCGGTATGTAATCGGGTAATGCAACGAAAAGGGCAATCCAGCGCGACGAAAGCCCGATACAAAAGCTCTTCGTGTTTCGTATGTTCCAAGATCTGGCTGTAGTCTGTTCCGCTTGTAGCTTGGTACCAAGGGGAAACCGGAGTTTGGTTCTCTAGTCGCGGCGTTGGATCGCTGGTGCGTCATGCCGAAGTACCAAATACTGCCGTTTCACACAAGAACCAGCAAACTTGGAAAGCCAGTAAGGCAACTGCATATAGTGCAGCATACTCTGGCGTACAGAAGCCCTCTTCTACCGCGCACACAGGGCCGAGGTCTTACAATCCGTGGCGTAGAAAGTGGTTCATGTCGGGAGAAGGAAGCATGGCAGAGCAAAGATGAAAGACGGATGAAAGACGGAGCGTCGGAGGCACCCAGGCTATAAGAGCTCGACGGAGGAATAGCCGGTTCGTTACCTCGTCCGGAGATAGAAACGGAGAAAAGTTTAATTTTCAATTTACATACAGCTTGAACGGGGGTTTGGAGAGGGGCGGGGGGGGGGGGGGGCATAGAAAGAAGATGTCTTCAGGCCAGACTCACTCAGTCTTCCATTCGCACGCAGATACGTCAACATCGAGCTCCGCGCGCACTTTACGCTCACGCAAGCCATGCAAATCGCGTTATCAATTAAGAAGTATGCTATGGCTGGTGCTCCTTCTTCTTGAGTGCAATGCCGAGAGTACCAACGTTAGATGGTTCCAAGGATGAGAGGAGTCTCTCTTCTATTCGTTTCCCTCAGTTTCACTCGCTGTTGGAAACTTGAAGAGAGCGTGAACCGGAAACCGACGCTGTTCCCCTCAGCATATCTCTCATACTTTTCTTTCCTTCCTTCCTTCAACATCTTGTCAGTGTATCCGTCCTGAGAGCTTCCTAACGGTCCAATGCGGTGAATGGAAGTTGCGAGTAGAAGCAGCGGTAGTGCGCGCACCTCCACCCAAATCAAACTAGACAAGGCGAGCTGCTTTATCAAATTTATGCTTATGAAGATTGAACCACGAACTTTTCGTGATCTTCTTACGTTCAAGACTACCGCGTGCCCGGTGTGCCGCGCTTCAGACGCGAAATTTCACGAATCGAATATGGATGTGGCATTCTGTGATATGATTTCGTTATTCTCACTTGCGCGTGAAAACACATACCTAGATCTAGAGTAGACTGGGCTTGCCAACAGAAGGCTTTCGGTGATCATATACGAAGAGTCTTCGAAGAAGATGGCACATAATAGAATAAGATAGCAGCTGGCATCAAACAGGAATATATATTTGCGTTATTTTTGCTTCTATGCTACCTTCTTTCTTCTCGCCAACCGAGCGAATAGAAAACTCCAAAGTTTTGTAATCAGAATAAAATATCAACTGTAATATGCCTAGAGCACAACAAATGTATTTCACTCTTTTCTGGCTGTTTCTTTGTGAATTCCCTTAGAGTCACTCAACATTTTCATTTGATATTCTGTAAGAATTCTTCTTGGAATTAATATTAAATCTAACCCCACTATTCTGCACCAATTTCAGATATAAGAATTGTCTTGAATTTTTCTTCTTGGTAAGAAACATCGTTTCAAAAATATCATGCAATTCGATTCTTCGTAACTTTGAAATGATCGAGCTAAAAAAAAAGCACAGATCATAATATAAGAAGCTTGTAGAAGGTGAACTTCTTTCTTCGCTATTTCTGTTGTTTTTTTTCTTTTCATCTTTTTAAAATTCATCTCCGCCTATATTTTTTCCATATTATCAGAACAGGAATATGGGATATTTATACAATACAAATTTTTTATTCGAAAGCTCGAGTAAAATAGGAGTTTCAGCGTTTCTCGACTCTATGAGGAGGCGAAAATTCATCAACATACTTTCTCATAGAGGTAGCTTTGTAAACAAAGACTTTGTCGAAAATACTAAATAATCAGTAGGCAATTTGAAAGGTTTTTTTTTCTGTTCATATAGAAATTTATAATTAATTAAAATTTCTTCTAGATATTTAATTACAGTTACTTCCCCTTCTAACACAACTAATTGCAGAGTAGCGGCAGTTATTATGCATCACAAGAACGCTGCAGGACTCTGATAATTCCCGTTTTAATGACACGCCCTGGAGAAACGACTGCAGAGGCGGATAGGGGTGGTCACAGTTCAGTACGCAGCCATAAACTTATAACGGGAGGATTTCTTGCTACGACATTGGGTATACAGAAGTACCCAGAGAGAGAGAGAGAGAGAGAGAGAGAGAGAGAGAGGGAGAGTGAGAGGGGGGGAGGGCTCGAAGACCCTCACTTCGACTGATTACGAATTCCACCCCCCCACGACTCACGTATATTTTCTTACACTAGAAAATTTTAAGCTCCGAACCATGTCACGTATTCGTGGCCACCGACGCAGACCACAGTTTTTTCACAATCAAATCAAGAACCTAGCAAAGAGAGGTCATCATTCTTGATCCTTGCGACTCTCGTTCATTCAGACAAAGAGGTAGAAAAAAAACAACGTGAAATCAAAAAAGAAATTACGGAAGAAACCTGGCAGAAAAGCCGTAAAGTGCGTAATAGCGATTTTATACGACTTGCAGTTATTCAAATAAAATTGTGAAAGGAGACCAGGAGATAGAAACTGAGTTAATGTGTCAGGTGAAAGGAATGTCGTGTCCTTGTGGGTTTAGAGCCCAGCGTTGAGTTTGAGGGTTCGTTTTTCGCTGCATTTCGCATCTTGCTGTGCAGTCGAAAGAGAGAGAGAGAGAGAGAGAGAGAGAGAGAGATAATCGCAAATTTCACGAGTCATAATTTGAACTTGAACGCTATGACTTGACAAAGTATTTGTATGAAAAAAAAATAACTTTATTTTTGGACAGGAAATAAAAAAAAATAAAAATCTCATCTAGAGCTTTAACATATGAAGAAATGCCATTTATTGGTTTTTTCCAAGCCATAAATTAGAAGTTACGGGTTTACAAAGTATCGATATACGGGGAACTAGGTTGATTTTAATATTATCGGCTTCCAGTTGGTTTGGGAGAGTTCGCATGAGTTCTCCGCATGAGTTCTACCTGGATCAGTGTTGCTCTGGCTATTCTGCCTCGAAGAAAATACAGATTGGCTTCGTGTTGTACAAATGGAGAACAGTAGTATACGAGGAAACAAGGTTTATGCGATGTCCGGGATACACACTAAACCGTAGAGCATAAACTAACGAAGGGAGAGAGAGAACACCGCGCGTACCTCACTACACCATCACACAGAGTGTTGTTCTTGCTCACCGGCTGCTCATTCACCCGTTGTACTCTATTCCATTGTCATGAACTCTATGTAACGCATGTTTAACCAAAGACAAACAATATCATCCGTTAATGCGATGAAAAACAGCGGGTGTTATTTGGCTCCGGGTATTTTACCATGACGTTAATTACCTATCAATTATGAAAACTTGTACAAGCAACGCTATTATTTACGTTCGCAGGATTATCGTGAACGATTAATCGGAACGTTACGTGCGTCGATCACACGTTCCACTTCACTATTTCGATGATCAAAGAGGATAACGAATCTTCTATACTCTTTCAAATATGTCTACGGTTTCGAGATTTCAAGGCATTAGAAAAAAAAAATTCGGGAAATGCTCATACACACGTAAATTTAACGAGATTGTAAGGAAAAAGAAAATCTCTTAAATTGTATGGTTATACATGGTGTTAAAATGTTGATAACCGAACCATATAAAATTGGTTGGTTGTTGGAAAAGTTAAAATTTATAAATAATCTGGGTTACCAAAATATTCTTCCAGTTGTGATATTTTTCCGGTTGTTGATGAAGAGCTCTTTTGTATAACGTTGTATATTTCATATATGAATGAGCGTTTGCCAAACGCTTCAATGAAACACTAGTCGAATAAATTGAAACAAGACATCAGAGATGATAAATCAAGTAATATTAAAGTCCAGATGGATTGCTAATTGGATTTATAGCTGCCACCCGAGAATATTTATGATTTTAACGTCAAGGAGATAAGGCTTGCCGTTGGGAGACAGCTGAGCCAGACCGAGCGAACCAACGAAAATCCTTGGAACGTTGCTAAAAGCTCGAGTTCTCCCGTCGTTCTTGAGTATAAACGTTACTTGCCTGCTTACCCACTACCGTGAGTACCTCTCAGTATCTCCCCCGAGACGATACGACGACGACGACGACGACGACGACGACGACGACGACGACGACGACGACGACGACGGTTTCTCCTTGCACTCACTGGAAATCCGCTCACCGATCTCTCACCGCTTCGCATCAAACTAATGCGATTCAACAGACAGCTTTATATCGATTCGTTAAAGCAACACCGCTGGCCTTAACGGATAGAAGCATCGAAGCGTATACACACTCACCGCCCGTCAAATTACTCTCCAAGGAGTTTACGTCAGAGAGGCATTAAAGTGTAGTAAATTACTACAATAAAAGCTACACCGACCAGACCATAATTCGACTTTTACTCACTGCCAATTTAACGAACCATTTCTTTGATTAAGGGCCTCGTGTCAAACTTTAATTTCGCAAAACCAATTGACCCCGGGTCAACTATGAAATTATCTACATAACATCAATTAAGAATAAATTCTGAAGGTCCATTCAACAGTCACACATTCACAGACAATCACAGAAATCGAGGCTTCAGAACATGAGATTATTGCGGCTCTTGGAATAATCTCAAAAATTTTACAATTAGACTAAAAAAAATTTGTCAATTAATTTTTCACCGTCTTCTCATTTCAATCTGCAGATATTTTTTTATTTTTCTTTATGTCAATGATATTTGAATTGTTTCAATAATGTTTTAATGAAACGTTATTAAGCCGTCGTGAAAATAATGTTGAAAAATATTTATTTCTTTTGACCGTCTAGTTGATGTCCATTTCGGCAGTGAATTTTCAGTGGTTTTGCACTATGTAGAAGGATGGCCAATGTCACTTGAAATGCAGGAACGAACTCGCGAGTCGGCGCACAGACTCGTCGGACGTGATAAAAACAACGAGTTAACAAGGGCCCCGGGTTTCGTACCCCACTTGCTCCAATTCTTCCTCGTCGCAGACTGCTCATCCCATTTCCTTGTCGCGTTGTTCGTGCGCCCATCGTACACGTCCCATTCGCCCATCCTCGTGTCTCTCTCTCCCGCGTCTGGCCGCGGCAGAGAGAATAGAAGTTGGAAAGCGCCAGTGGAAGCAATTTCCCAGGGGTACTCGGAGATCCTAAGTGCACGAATTCGCTCGACGAAAATACTACACGCGCGGGTCATTGGAGAGTCCGCGCGAACAGAGATATCATCGGCGTAGGTGCAGTTTTACGGTACCTTCCTGGTTCTCTTCCGAAGCCGCCAATTGCCGCCAATGTCGCCTCCACTATACTTTAACATCAAATTAATTGCTGTACTTGGAGTAAGTAAGAAGGTACTCGGGCAGCTGTCCCTTAATTACTACTCGTTTTGTCGACCATTAATTAAACCGCTTAACCATGGCTCAAAATTCTACTTTGAAAGGAAAAAATATTTGCGTCTAGTCACGAATTTTGTTGAAAATTGATTGATAATCGAATGGTTATTTTAAAAAATATATTTTTTTCAGATCAAGCGTCAAATAGATTATTTTGAATAGGAACCTATCGGTTGCCCTCGTCACAATTGTATTCGAAATAAAAACGAATGTAATGATACATGAAAAATGCACCGATAGCCCCAAAAACACGCAAGTTATGATAGTTGGAAATTGTTTAATTAACTATCATCATACTGTTAGACGTAATTATACGTGTGTTGATCTCTAAATGATTGTGTCTTTTTAGGATTATGTTAACATAATTACTAAGAAAGCTAAAACAAAGTAGAAATGATATATTCATTGAGAAAATGCTTTCTTGCGTCAACGACTTGGACTTGGCATTTGACGAGCAGTCAGCGAATGTAGCCAAGAAATCTGTTAAATTATCGACATAATAAAGGCCAGCCGAAATTTCATCCGATTGTCCTGAAATAATGCGCAAGTCGTGTATGATTCGGGTAGTAGCCAAAAAGCCACTCTCCCGTTCCTCTATAAAACAGCGTGTAATGAAGCTGAATAAAAATGTGTCTCATTGGCACGAGCTCAACGAATACATTTTGTTGATTGTTACCCCCACCGTTCTTCAGCACAAATATATATTCCCGTTGAAATACAAAATAGCGGGTGTTGGCGTGATTACGCTTCCGGTTGCATTGAATACAAACGAGGAGAATTAATATGACGAATTGATCTGGTAACATAAAAGTGGTGGAAAGCTGGCAGAATGGAAAAACTAGAGAGGAGAATGGAAAGAGAAAATTTATCATATGGAAAATTATTTATAAGAGCGTCTGTTCCATTTTTTTTTTATCCTCACGTTTTACCAGAGAGCAAAGTGCAGTTTCCATGTCGTTTAAGGTATTACATCAGGTGGGGAATAAAAGGGCGTCTGTAGTATATGCATGCCTCCACCTCAAGGAGCTTGCACGTTAAGAGGAAGAGCGCGAATGGTAATTCTTAGAAACTTGAATAGTCGAGTTTAGTACTCTCGCTACAGTAATACCAACGTACATAGCTGGCGTCATGCGCTTTCCTTTTCACCCAGGCCGGTGCAGTCATAGTCGGAGCCCGTGTACCGTTGATCAACTTTTCCGCTATTATTGTACGTAAGCTCGATCCTTAAATCCCCAAAGTTTTCTCTCGTAAAGCTCTCGCGCTCCGCCCATCATACCTCTACCTTTTCTTCTCTCCAGTCGGCGTAAGAGAGTTTTCAATGAAAGTTTACAGGGCGGCCTGCGAGCACCTTTCCACATTACCGAGACTTGTACGCCACGCTGTATTTGCCGGTGAAAAGTATGTTCATTAAAGGCTTTACCCGGTAGCAACGGCATGGTAGGGGCGACGAGAAAAACGACTCGCCTTTGCCGCGATTAGAATGCTTCTCTTTGGTGCTCCTTTCGTGGTGAACCACCGGCGAGACTGGCTGCCGCATCGACATTAATTGCCAACACTTTATTATAAGATCGTTGCACACGTTAAAGTCTATAGTTATGTCTACGTATATATATATATATATAACGCCATGAACGATCTATCCAAACAACTCTCTAATGAGATAATTAGACACGTGGGCGCGAACGTACCGACTCTATAATTGGATGAAAATCAGTTATCGGTGCGAGGGTCGCCGTCATACCGGTTCACAGTACGCAGAGTAAGAACGAGGATAAACAGCATTCGATCTTACAACTTCGAGGCTTTTGAATCGACAAAAGCAGCGGGTCTGCTACCGGGAACAGAAGTGCAAGAGAAACCAACCGAGGGAATAGACTCAGCGAAACGGAACACATACCTTTTCAGCCCTCGTCCACCTCCACTCGTTCGCAATTTCTCTCTTGCACTTGCGCCCATAGTCCACTACCGGAATTAACTTCGTTCCCAAGACTCACACTCGATTTACTTCGTTATGGGACACTTCTCAACTCGACTGCGCACCTTATATTTCTCAAAGTTTTCGTACTATCCCTTTCGAACTCTCGTGGATGTGCACGAAGCCCCGGTTCAATTCACGCACCAATTGAGAGAACGGATTGGCGCGTGTCGACAGCTTCAAAAGGCTGTTGAGGAAGGCTATCAAGTAAATTTACACTTTGACTCCGATCTTTATGATTCTGCAAAGTGGTAGTGACTAAGGATCGGCAGTTTCAAATCATTTTCTATTGCCATTCCGCTCGATTCCTAGTCCCAACGTGGAATTAGTCATATATTTTTTTACCCTAATCCTAATCCCTTCGAGAATTTGGATTTCAATCTAAATCAGTTACAAATTCTATGATAATTCGAATTTAAATCTAAATGAATCCCTAAACACACACACACTTAGAGTTGACAAGGGATATACGCCGGCCATCTTGCATTGTCTCGCGAACTAGCGCGTCGTTCGCCTAGCAGCATCACTAAATTAATATTAACTTGCTGAATGTAATTTCGATTTATTAACTTTTTAATAATACATATAAGAATAAAAGTTTAAAACTTTTTCCTCTGCAATGAAAATCTGTGATCTATTTGCACAAAATAAGCAACCATCTGCCCGGTCCAATGTAAAATATCAATATTCCATATTGGATATGACGTTGAAGACTATTCGATTACAATATGTTAGCACCGACTTCTGATGTATTTCCGACAAATGATATCTGGCCACTTGCCGACTCTCGTGTCTCTTCAATCTTAATTGAATCGAATTCCGACGAAAAGTTTCTTCAGATTGTCCCCCGGGGTGCTTTGACATTAGCCTCCCAGGGACAAACAATGAGAATTCCTTGTGCAATATTCTCGAAGCTAAGAATCTCTTTGGCGTGCAAGAGAGGAGGATAATAGTCCGGTTACGTTGCCGTCTCGGTCGCTTAGCTCTCATTGCTGTACATAGCCCTCCTTGGTCCTTCTGAAGTTGTCATTGTCGAGTGTCGGAGAGCGAAGCGCTTGAGAGTTATCCCCCCACCACCACCGGTCATGACGTAACGGGTAATGCATTTCAGGTTGCGGCAATGTTTCAGGCTTACTCAAAGATGAATTAGCCTCAATGACAGAATAGCGAGTCTGGAGCGAGGTGTTGAGCGCCATCGTTCTAAAGGGAAAGCGAGTGGTGTCGCCCGGTTGGATGCACCAGAGAGCGTACTATCGGGCCGACAGGAAGCTCAGAGATGCCCGGGTTAGAAGGGGGAAGGCACCGGGTTGCATGAACCACGGGGCAATCCGTGCAACCACCCGACAACTTGATTCTCCTGCGCATCGAACGGCGCCGATGCTCTTGTTCCTGCAGGCGTGTTAAATCCCTTGCAGCGAAGCATATCTGTAATATCGTGGCAAATCGTTCACCGTACTATACGGAGTTACTGAGAGCCCGGCAAAACCAGAAACAGAAACTGGAGAGAAATCCGTGACGTATAATATTCGCGTTATACAAATACCCTAAAACCACAGGAAAAAGTCTTGACTGAAGTTTAGTAAAAGCAAAAGAATATATAAAGTTAAACAAAAAAAGGCTGGATGGTAAAAACAAGGAGGGCGCAACTTGTAGGATAGGAACAGAGCGAGAATTTTCGTTAACGAGAAGCTGACAAAAAAACTCAACAGCGAACTCCAAGTTTGCAAGGGACACTGCGACAGTATAAACTTAAGCAAAAACATTTAAACGGACAAAAGGGGAATTTCAAGTTTTTCACTGACATTACGTGAAAAATGGTACATATGTTAGTTGGTGATTTCGTTCGTACTTTGGAATGTTTGTCGTGTCTAGGAGTCAAAAGTGTGTGTTTTAGTATTGACCAAAAGCATACTTACCAATCAGTAGATGTGTGTTTCAAAGTTGATTGCCTTTCAAGTTCAATGACCAATAGTTGGTCCTTATGCGTGAATAATCAAAGCTTTCGGAGAGTGCCTGTGACTGATATGATGTCTGTAACGGTCCCCGCTAACATTTCTGTAACGATTGGTTTATCGATCCTCATATCGTTGGGAGAATAGACCCTCAAATATATAGGTTATGTGTTTAACGAGGAGTGACGACGGGAGGAACGGGGCCGGAAGGGTTCCGCGAGGTTCTCAATGTCAGCGTTATATTTGTTAATCCCGGGGGGGGGGGGGGGGGGGGGGGTTGTACTCTCAACCGCTAATTAGCACACCGACCGGAAGAGAGGCATCGGGAGGCGGGAATGGTTCACGCTGCGTGGTGATAGCGCGTGCGACCGAAAATTGCCCGGAACTAATGGTTCGCTGGCTCTCGATATACAAGCTCGATAAGAGAGAGCAAAAGCACTCCCCCCCCCTCCCTCTATCGGCCTTCCTATTGTAACAACGTACCGCATGGCCCTGCTGCAGCGCTGCAATCTCGTTAATTGTTATCTTCATTAATCTCGGCCGTTCAACACTTTCCCTTGGCGCCCATAATAATACCTACTTCATTTCAGCACGTTATAAGTCCGAGATAACGTACTTTATAGACTTCCCGTGCAGAAATTTCAGGAGGAATCAGCTGGACCGTGTCTCGATATCCCTACTTACGATCAAGGTTCAGTCAGTTATCGGATTCGGATTCTAAATATGGAATGTAACGCTTATAAACTTCATTCCAAACGGAATCGCGTACTGAATCCCAAATGAAATCCCGGACTGGTTTGTATCCCGGAATGGATATTGAACGAAATAATGGATGTATTTTAGTCAGAATCTAGAATCTATACAGTCTTAGGTGAATATAGTGAGGTGAATATCGAATCCGTTGACCAATAATCGACAGTGTGAAAATCAACTAATACTGATACACTGCTCGATGATTGGAATTTCGGAATTTATTCGCATTTCAAGTAGGGAACGACATAATATTGTTTACCGTCGATGAACACATTCAAGAATTCATTGGAATTCTGGGTGGGACTACCTCTTTAGAGAAACCCTAGCAAAATTCCGACGTATGAAAATTTGGTAATCAAAGCAAAACCTGGACAAGATTTGGATTCATTCGGATTACCCAATTGGAGCAACTCGAACAAAACCCGACTAGGATCCGATCGGAAGTTGGACAAAATTTTTAAAATCGTTGAAATCTACCAGGTAAACCTGGATAAGTAGTTACACGTGTTAGAGAGAATTCGAGAATGATGTGACGAGGGTTCTCAGTGATATTATCATTATTATTCCGGTGAATTCTTTACTCCACTCTGCAGTGACATTAGTGGAGGGCTCTGCAGCAGCACCAGCAGGGGCACGGACGGCTGGAAAATCTCTCGTAAATTCATCGAGACCGTCGCTGGTGGTGCTCGCACACCACTTTCAGTCCCATCCAGCCGTTGTCCCGGTGCATTGTTCGATTCCGCATAGCCTGCCTCCGATTCGCGGCCATCTATCACACGATCCCTTCCATTTCTAGCATCCCTCTCGTACCAACACCATTGGCAGAATACCGCCTCGCTTCCATATACGTCGTACTCTCGCTATGCTATTTGTTCGGATCGACGCTTGGCTCCACGTTTTCCAAATGTTTTCCTTCTACGAATATGAAATGCTCCCGGCTATCGGTATTTACGCGTACGCGGTATTTCATCCGGGATCATGCTGTCAAACAGGCTGCTCTGCCTCGGATATGCTTTGCGCTGCTCCGTGTATCTCTGTATGCCTGTGTGCAGCTCTCGAAAAAAATACCATACCCCTCCCCTCGACAGCTCTCGAGTTACGCTGCATTTCGCGTTACGTGAGAAAGGAGAGAATTATGGCTATAACCCAACTAGGATCAGCGAGAATAACCTTCTGACGTTTGATTCGGTCGGTACGCTATTGACGTTGACAGTAAAGCGTATTATACTGGACGGAGTTACGTGCCGTTAAAGTTTCAACAGGGACAGTAAACTTTTAGGTGTTGAGCTGCAGTGTATGTACGTGAAATTGACGCCTCAGTGTGTTCAATGAAAAAATCGAATTACAGTCTTAATTCCCATTTGACGACGCAAGTTTTATTGCAGCCAGCTTTTGGTTCACAGGGCGACCTGGCAGAATACATACTTGGAAATGCGTGCGAACGGAATAAAAGTTTTGCAGTTTTTTTTTTTTTTTGTTCACTACAAAAGGAACGTGAACCCTGTGGTTCACTATACCCCGAGTTATTCAGTATTGGGAAAGGAATATTATTATTAAGTTCGAAGCCATGTTCGAAACATGTGTGTGGATGCCCACGTGTACTTATTATCGTAAGATAATATAAATAAGATTAAATCAATTTAATAGATATACCTCACACACAGGAAGGCATTTTTGTTTGTGTACTTTTTTCTGATTGTATATTTGGTATCTTCTTGGATTATGATGCCACTAAGAGATAAAAGTTGGGTAGCACGAGTTTCTAACTGTTAATCGAAGGTCCTTTCCCCTGTGTTTCTCTTGATACCGGGAATCAGTGTACACAATACAGTCACCTCAGAACCGCGACTACGTCCGTAGCAACAGCGACGTCCTGAGGGAAATTTCCGCAAAGTTTATCAGTCGAGTATCCCGTGAGTAAATACCCAACTGTCTAGTTTCCCCATAGTTCGTCCAATGTTGGACGGCACGTCAGTGACATCCAATTTTCTTCACGTGGGTATATATGAATTACACCTTCCCGCCCAAGTTTTCTTCATTGCTTACCGCTGTCGAGTGAGCATCAAGTACCGCGTATATTAGGGCACGTCGCTATCAAATTTTCAAATGAAGTAACGAAAAATAAAAGTAACCTTGATTTCGTTAAAGAGCAACTCGGAACATTGTAACGTAAAGTTATTTATGCATATAGTTACACAATGTAACAGAAAAATTGTGAATGCTCGGAAAGTTGACGTAAAAACGATACTTTCCTAGTTTCTTTTTTAACGATCAAATATAAACAGATGTAAATGTTTTTTAATCGACGTATCAATTCAATCTGCGCTTTGAAGAAAATTGTTATTTTTATATGCAAGGCAACATGAAATGAAAGGAAGTGGAAAGAAGTATGAAACCTTAAGTGATGTTAAAAAGAAGCATTCGATATATAAGGAATCTCAGCGGCGTGTAAGTTGGTTCGTGAGATTTTGTGACACTATCAGACATTCGAAATTTCCTCGTCAGAAGCAATATGGATAGCATAAAATATAGTATCAGGTTTTCTCTCTGATTTACTCGTTTTTTTAAGAATCCTTTTTTTGTTCCCTCCACACCAATGCACCCCGAGGCTAGGAATCATCGATCCGGAAAAGCCAACGCGAAAAATGTTCATCGGTGTCGAGACGGGGCTGCAGTTGGGAGAAACGTGGAATAGAGGAAAGAAGAGACGGTTGCCACATAAAATCGAAGGCGAATTGCATTCCCTTGTCTGGATAATCTGCATGTAGAACGCGCGCTTTTCTCTCGTTGCCTCTCGCTTTATCTGCCTCCACGGTCTTCTTTTCCCTCGTCAACTTAGTGGGGTGAACTACTCTGTCGCGTATTCTTTCTGACTCAAGCTACCCGTTCCCTCTTTTACTCCGAACTGGCAATATGATCGGAGCATGCTTCAAGGTTCGTCGAGCATCGTCGTGTCTCTTCGCATCAGTCACTACTGCCACCGCATTCCTCTCCCCGCGTTATATTGGACTCGACGGTATTGTAGACGTCGATTGATCATACACGCCACCTACTAGTGGCTCGTCACCGGTAGAGCTGCTTCTCATCCATACGCACAGACCCGTCGCACATCTCAGTGATACTCTCCACGGTATACATAACGGAGGCATTGAAACAAAGTCATGCGGTAACTGAAATACTCGTTGGTTCGAGCGCATGACATTGTCTGAGGTGACAATCTCTGCTGCCGCTGATTCAATCAGCCCGATATTAGTGTCCTCACGAGAAATTCTAGTTTTCCAACGGCCTTATTCTTTCAACCGTCTTGTTCGCCGTCTTTTCACAAAAAAAAAAAAAAAAAAAAAAAAAAAAAAAACTGCAACTCTACAATTTTTTAAATGTTAATTAGAAACCTTTTTATACTTTTGATGATATACTTTTGAATCTCATAATTTCTTATCGTCGACAATCAACAGCTTATGTTCGCACTACCGCGCTACTATACTATAGTACAACAATGCATTCAAGACAAAGAGCTCATTCATCCGCAACTTATTCGATAATTAAATAAATCTGGATTCATCGACTGTGATTAATTCCTCACCACCAAGATTTCATCAATCTCACTTAACTTTCTCTCAACCAGGTTGGAAAGTGCCCTCTTATTCCAACATAGGTTCAATTGGACTTTTCTAATACGAACCAGTGTCCGCTCACCCTCGAGCTTTTCTGTCTCTGGCACTTTCCTTGAGGCTTCTTATAGACCAGAAACGTATCCAAACCATGCGAGTTCAAGTAGAAATAGAGAGAACGGACGGCGAACAAGTGGAGGAAGGGAAGTCGACGAGGGAGCCGGAGGATTGGCGCGAATCGAATTATAAAAGCTTTGGATCGCGGATAGCTGTTGAGAATGGGCGCTCGCTGAAAATCTCTTTTATCGTCCGATGAAGCAAGTGCTTCCCCGAAGAATTGTCAATTCACCCCCGTGACGTTCTACGCTATTTGTGGAGCGTGAGTCGAAGAAATGACTGCTGTCGTCAAGTAAAAACCTGTATAACGGTATTGAGCATTATTCTCAGGATGACAAGAGACACGCCCCTGGGGAATGGCTTACTTGCTGCTGAACGAGAGCTAGCCGAAGCCGACCTAGCCGAAGTAGTACCGAGGGTTAGGTAATTCCACTTGTTTCCACGCCGGTCTTGAAGCACAAACCCTTGGTTAGTGTTGGCCTAATTGGATTACACATTACTCACGGATCAAGTGGCTATTCAAACGCCTTATAAACAAGGGGAATGTCATAAACCGTTGGTGGCGGTCAAGGGTGTAAAACCATGAAGGAGGATGGCGAAAGCAAGTGGTAAGAGTGACTCTCGACCATCGACCTCTCGGCAACCTCGGCTATGAGTCTCGTACAGTAGAGAACTCAGCTACATCCTAGACCTGTGTATATCTTGCAGTTACCCAACCAACCGGCTTTTCCCCTACTGACTTCCTGCTCGGGATAACCTACACCCAACACAGAGTATCAACTGCGACAGCTCCCGTGGACGCGCCCAGCGACTTTACGCACAGAGTCTCCGAGCCGTTTAAAGAGGTACCTGTCGACATGCCCTTGATCACTGTATAAAGGGAGTGCCAACAGTAAGGTTCCAGTATATGCAGAGTTACATTGTACGTACGAAAGCAAAACAAGATTTAAGGGAATTAAATCACCGTCATATCATGAGAATAATATCGTTTTGTGATTGCATTGAAATGCAACATTTTCATAAGTAACTTTTTTTTAGCTTCATTTATCGACGCCAACATACATATTATTATTTTGAATCATCTTGCCGTAAAGTTTCGGTTGCACAGATCAACTAAAATGACTTTGTAAAGTTTCAATCTCTTTGTACCAACGTTCTACTCGGTCCGAATATACAAACTTTGATTTCAAGGTCTTGGCACAGAGGCATTTTTCTATATATGAGATCTATAAATAGAAATTGCTATATCCCGACCACACAGACTCGAACTCTGCGACAAGTTGAAAATGAAAAGCAATATTTACATCGATGAACTACAATGAGCTACGATGAATAATTGATTTACGAAAAGGTTGCATTTTATCAAGAGTTTTCGTAACTTGCTAAATTTTATATCTGCATTTTTAATAAAAAAATGTTGTTCATAATATTCCAGTGATATACTGCTCTCTTAATAGAAATGAGGAGTAGCAAGAGAAAGGTCGCGACAGCTGAAAGAACGGAAAACTCTTTTAATAGCAAACGTGGATATACCACAGAGTGCCTGATGACGTGCAGATGTTAACCGACATACGAAGAGAAAGACGAAACTCTGGAACTCATGAACATTTCGAGAAAATGTTGAAATACGTGCGCATTTCATTCAATCGAAATATCATCATTGCTCCACAAACGACGTTGAAAAAGCGGGACGCTTGTAGGAAAATAGAGGAAAACTTAAGAGTTGGATATAGCCCTAGGGACTGAGTACATAGCCCGCTTTTATCTAAAACCCGGTCTTTTCCAGTTTACGGCTGCGCAGGTCCTCTATACTCGAATAGGTGAATTTATATAACTATGTATAGAGCCTCTACTTGTTGTGTTTCAACGAAACATCGAATGCCCCCGACGTCGTCCTCGGCTGTGCGGAATCACGGAAAGAACATCATGTGTGCATGCAAAAATCGGTCTAAGAGTCCCAGTTTCCAACTTTGTCCCGGTCCGGATTTTTTTGGTTCTCCCTAAAAGATTTATCCTATTTGGAATCCGGATAGATCCCGAATAGTGTGATCGGGATACGCTAGGGATTCCATAAAAGGGAGAGCCACTTGGAATCGAAATGAATTCCAGATCGAGTGCCAGTTTTCAACGGCGAGCAGTATTACCGTTCAGTGGGATTTATTAAGCATCCCAGAAAACGGCTACATCAAACCGTTACCGTTTCTAGCTGATGTCTGCTGCGGAGCCGCGTACCCGCAACAGCAGAGACCATGTTACTAAAGTGCAGTTAGACACTCTCGGTAGTCCACAATCAAGCCGCGTCTATTGTACGTGGGATTGTTGATGGGAAGGGAGAGCAGGAAAGGTGGTCCATGACGGGATTGATGCCACCCAGGATTCCCTCAGCTCTCACGAGAGAGTGAGAAGGGCATAAGCGAGAGGAAAACGGGTGGGTGTATTGACCAGCAGCCAGTTGTTCCTGGCTGGGGTCTAGAACGGTATACTCGGCGCAGCGCATCCTCCGCGATCATACTGGCGAGTATCCAACAGCCTCTAATACTATCCTAGCCATTTCTACTGTATGGTGCACCCGATTCCTCAAGCATGGAGAGCTGGATCGTGTCGTTCTTGGCTGACGACAAAAAGGGAATCACGAGAAAGGACAACGGAGGTAGGATGTGGGAGTATCAAATAGAAGAAAAGTGAATGCGAGATACCATGCCGTATGCACGCGTTTTAGAGCAGCGTAGCCATGCTTTAACGCTCTGTGTTTATGTGAGACGCTATGTGTGCTGCGAAGCTGATAATTAGAGATGTATACGAGCTCTCGGATTTTGTTACCAGGTATCTTCGAGCAACAGCCACGTGCCATCGCTGGTCCATTTCACAAACCCTTTACTCACCTCCTTCTCTTTTCATTATTCTCCTCTGTACCGTGCTCTCCATGTACCTTATAAGGGTAGACTATAATAGTTGCTTCTCTCGAACGAACTATTATACAAAAACAATGTACCAAAATGGAAAAAAAATATCCGACGCCAAATTATCTATCCCATTAACGATATATTCAAGTCCTATATATACATGCGCGCACGCACACACACACACACACACACACACACACATATATATATCCATAAAAAAAATTCTTGGCAAAGATTAGTGGAATATGTAAAATTTGTAATGCGAAATTATTTGGAATTGAGGTGGCATTTTTGTGAATGAAACGTCCGTGATGAAAACACCAAGTACTGAACATACCCAGCTGCTTCTGCATCGCTGAGTACACATTTCATTCGCTTTCGCAACGGAATTTCCTCCAGAGCTCGAATTACTCTTGGAAATATGCTGGCGACTCGGTTTACATTTTCATGCCGAGAGATACCACGGGCAGAAGCAGAGCAACACCGCGAAGCACGTCGGAACATTACATACGAGGCTAACGTGCTGACATCGGGAATGAAAGTAAAACGAGATCTCCGCGCACCCAGTGGCTTGAACACACTCTCGATTATGAGGTCAGTTTACGACCCTCCCATCTGGCGTACCCTCCAACTGCTTTCTCTGCCTGATATTCCGAACATTTGATCCAATTCATCGTGATTTCCTGCATAGTCTTCATCGACAGAAATTCCTGTTTCAACCAAATATCTTGATTCGACTAATTTTTGCTTCCTCATAGAAGAAGCTTTGTTTTCGTGAAATTTTTTTCTTTCGAGATTTTCGTGTTAGCACACTCAGAATAATCCAAAACGTCGAGAAAAGTGATTTGTACGAAATATGTGTGTGCAAATTGCGTTGTTAGCATGATAACTGTCTTAATGTCAGATGAATCTTCTTCAAATTTGGCACGCAAGTGAACTGTCAATACAAGACCATGTGGAATTTTAGTTGACACGTACCGATTGGAAAATTCAAATTTTACAGCATTTTGAGGATTTTGAAAAATTCGTTTTCACACTATAATTAAGAGATATCGGGCTGAAATGGACTACCATCAAACCATGATGTATACGAAATTTGGTGAGAATCGATACACTGGTTCTAATTTTATTGCAATATCAATTTTTTTTATTTTTATTATTTCAGGATGAGTTAATCCTGAAATTTTTTGGGTGTGGGATTTTTCGCTATTTGTGTTCTAAATTCTTCAAATTGTTGAGGTTTCTATTTTGAAAAACTGACTCTACAATCGTTCGAGAGATTTTAGTCATGCGAAAAAAAAAAGTGCAGATAAAAAAATCGAATAGTAGGGATGAAAAAAGCAGGATGAAACGGAAGCTCCATTGATACGCTGTAGCTGGTGGAGCTACTATCAACTGTGTTACGCCACACGCCAATCGCTTCCGGATCGTTTTCTACAGACGACGACAAGCTCTGTTCGCTTTCCGTTTCAGGCTTGTAACACGTATCGCCCGTTGCGTCACCTCGCACTGATATCTCTACGTCAACTCTCGCGAATGCCATCGCCGCATACCACCGCGGATTCTATATAACCCGCTGTTGTTCGCATTAGAGCATGCATGTATATCGAACTATGATGCGCATGCAGGGCTCTCGCGCATCAGCGGTTCGGTGATGTTTAAACGGGACAGGACAAGCATCTACGTATGGAAGTATAAAACCCACCCCTCTGGAGATAGGTACAAGTTACAGAAAAAAAACCACAACAACAACAAACAAAATGAAAAAAACCAATTGAGTACGGTAAAGAATGTAAAAAGAATCACCGATATAATAGTACTTTGCGATACTAGTGCGAGAAAGCGGACTCTGGACGAAGGTTTTCAAGTCAGTTGCACCAGCCGGATCGAGCGCTACAACAACACGAGTCGAAGCCATCAACGAAAATCCATTAATTTCCCTTCATTCGAAAGAAATATTGAGGAAAAAACTATTAATAATAACCAACAGATTTTAACAACTTGCTTCAACGTGACTCTCGTTAGGGGGAAAAAATATACAAAACAACAGGAAGAAAAGGTCTCTTATGTTAATGCACATTTGCTGAAATAATATCTCGGAAAATGGAATCCTGAAAACAACTACAATAGGAGTCGAAACGTTAAAAAAAAATGAATTAATTTGATTTTCCGAGCGAACCATTGTCGCTACATCATCCCAACATCATACTCAGAACTTCGGTTACCATCACTCTTATCTCATTTCCAAATTGAAATAAAATAAAAATTCATTTGTGACAACTCAAGTCGGTTAGCTTCATCTAAATAGAATGATGATAATAATAATTCACTAAACCGATATTGCTTGGTCGATTTTAAAGCCATTTTTATAGCTGTAATCATCCATGTTTGATCCCCCAACAAGTTTGAATTTGTTTGACTTTCGTTGGACGTTGTTTCACTTGACCGAGCAACGAGTCTCGTCAAATATGCTGTACCGGCGAGACTTTGAACTTTGGTGAATGTTGTATGAGGTGATCAACAGTGTCGAGTACAACAAGGTTGCAAAGGATACTTGAATGGACTTGGTGATTTATAATTCATTAGCGGCATAGAGCGGCTGACAGCATTTAGTATTATATTCTGCTTGAGGGTGAAGTGAAGTAGACTTGACTTTGAATATGTCACGATCGGGGCATGGATGGATAAGGCAAAATACATCGGAGAGTAAAGTTAAAGCTTTTTCTTCTTTTAAATCCCAAGTTGACTTTTTCCTTTTGATCGCGAAACTTCTTTCCTTGTAATATATATATATATGTTTTTCATTTTTTTCAATATAATTTATAAGACTTTCACCAGATTCGTAATCACTGGCAAATTTCCAATGAGACAAGATCGGAACATTACTGTTATGTACATTGACGTAGCTTGGATTTTTTCATGATGCTAACAATGGTTAAGTGATTAAGAAGCCATCTACTATGCGGTGGCGCGATCGGCAAAGTCTACCGCGCTTTTCTTCGAATATGTTATTCTAAAGATAGAATCATAAGGTTCGCAACCAGAGACTGAAATTAAAATGCCAAATCGTACAACACAGAATTCCACGCGTTTATTCATATTTTTTTATGTAAAACGTATATTATCATGCACCCCATTATTATTCACGAGTGATATTGAATTATTCACACGTATCTCTCACTGGCATCACCATGAGACGAGCCGCGACGAGCGTACATTGGCGCTGCTGTCCGGCAGCCCGAGAGCAACGAATTATTCAGATATCACACCATTCGCGTGCTCTGGCTCGACTAGTACTACGCAAATATACTACTACTCTAACTAGTTATTGGGAGGTACACAACGCCGACTGAATCGACAAGATTTTCCCTCTCCTGTGGACTCTAAGCGATCCAGTTATTGGCCCCATAAGCTATAAAATGAAAAGAAAATTCGCGTGTTGGAAAACTTTTTCTCCTTTTTCTAATATACCTTTGTGTATGCGTTATGAGGTTTCGTCACACTTTTACTTTTACTCTCGCTGTCTTTCAACGAAAGAAATTTTTGTTGTTTTTTTAACCTCGTGTCCGACTACGAAAATTCGAATAAACGTCGGTATCGGGTTTTTTGCCACTCCAACACCCAATCAAACGCTCACTGACGCCAGTTCATTACTTTTCAACGTTCCTACCGTGACTCGGCTACAACTCGCGTTGCAACTCCAGCTACGGCAGTTCTGGATCAGTCCCAGAACTGCCGTACATACATACGTAAAGGAGAGCGGGGTGACATGACACAACTTTTATTCTAACATTCGGCGATTCTAGTGAATTAGCGATGGGAAGAAATGTTGCAAAAAAGCATACTTTAAACTAAGGTTAGAGCAATTTTTATTGAAAAATATTTAAAAATTCTGGACCTAATTATGTGTCATTTTATTGATTATAAAATTATGCATTGGCAAGCTCACACTGATTTGCCAAGCTCTTTGGCGTGTGTATATTTCTAGATTGTATGGACGCGTGGAGAATATTGCATTACGCCCCTGTGCCATTTGGCCCCTTTCACCTCTACCAGTGTCAACAATAGTACATAGTACTAGTATCACGAAAATCGGCACCTGCCGTGCACCCGATTGATTTAAACTTCTCTCCTCTTGACACAAAAAAAATGTCACCATCAGAAAAGTGCGAGAGTGTAGGGTGAAAAAACAAGGTATGGAAAAATCATCACAGCAGAATGATATAATAAAAAAAGTATTCCCGGGGCGACTCGTTGCTCAGGATATTCGTCGACCATGTCGAGCTGTATTCATCCGTGTATCGAGCGATGTGAGTGCTGTGAGTAGCCGAACCAGCGGAAAAAAAAAGAAACACGGGCATCCATAAAAAAACGTTAGCTAGTGAAAACTCGACGTGATTCGACAAAAGCCAATTTTCTATAATTCAACAGACATTCTTTGTTGCCACAGTGGCTATATATTTCTAAATTTGAGAAATTGCAGTCCACGCTGAGTAACGGTGAAGCTAGTACACAAGCACCAAACGAATATGATAGGTGGAAGCGGGAGTGGTGGGATAATAACGAAAGATATATACTCACAAAAGTTCTCGCAACTAAGAGGAAGATAATTTCTGTTTACAACGCCACAAGTTTTTTCTGAATATCCCCTATACCCCAGGACTCGTTCGAGTAGAAATTAGAGTAGAGATCAGAGCTCGACACATATGATATCTGGTAAAGTATGTCGTTGATTTGAAGTTGTCGAAGCTTCGGTTCGTAGAGTAATGGTAAAGCAAACGTCGAGAGTAGAAAAGCGCGAGCGAATGCACTTTGTTTGATAGGTAGATCCGGCATAGTGGTGGTAATAACAGAATACCAGGCCGCAAAAGCTCTCGCAACCAAGAGGAACAGAATTTCAGTTTATAACGCCGCCACAAGCTTTTTGTATATTTTCTCTATCCCCCAGGCCACACTCCTCCTCCCTCGTACTCGTTCTCTCTTGTTCATCCCGCGTGAGGTTTTCTCGAAAAAAATATGTCCCACGCGAGGCAATCCCATAAAACCCCGAAGCTCGGGCGCGAGAGAACGCGCAGGCGGTTCTCGCACGCTATCCCGTAAGGTAAAACATTTCAGCGCCCGGGAACAACTACCGCAGAGGAATGAAGGGATATAGAGAGAGCTTGCGACTGTGAAACTGGCAGACTTTTACTAATATATACGGCGTCACTCGGTTCCTTATTCTATTGCACACTTTCCACGCGAGTATTTTAAAGGCGCCGAGAGGGAAAAGTGCGGGGAAAAAGAACTCGTTGCCGAAAGAGCGCAGGATGAGAGTGGTCGACGTGAGATTGACGCCGTACTTGCACTGTGCTATAGCTTATGTGGACTGCGAAACACCCGCAAACGCACAGAGAGAGAGAGAGAGAGAGAGAGAGAGAGAGAGACAGTTTCGTATAAACGCGTATATACCTCGAACAAGACTCCGCATTACGTTGCATTATCTCGTAAGAGAAGCTTTTATTCGCCATCACATTCATCGGGGATAATCCCTGCGTCTATCACCAGATACGACACGAGGCTTTTCACGAATAGCAGCTAAATTATTTAACCAACAAGGTAGAAGAACGAGCACTTGACTTCTCTTTCTCTTTTTTTCTTCGTCTCAAGTTTTATTTTTATTTTATTTTCTCTTCTTTTTTCTTTTTTCTCACCCGATCGCCTCCCTTTCGTTTCTACTTGGTTCGCTCGTTTCCGCTCCCGTTCTCGCCCTCTCAGCTTTATTTCAGCTATTTCTCTGCTATACAGCGGCGGTTTTGCTGCGCTGTCCTCTGTCCGTATCGCGTGCGGAATATAGTGGGCCGGGCCCGACGGATCCAGGGATATGGAAGTTTCCCGCGAAGCCAGCAGAAACAAAAAAAAATAGATGAAACGCGCGAGAATACTGCTTGTGCCCTGTCGCAGCAAATCCGTCGCTTTCAACGCGTTGGCCTTGCGCGCATTTGATACCCTTGTGTTTATACAATTTTCACCGTGTATACCGTATTTCGATGCAGTTTCAACCTCGATCGTTATAGCCTGTAAAATATGTGTTATCGACTTTTTAAGGAAGCTCCCTTCGCGCGGTATGCTTCTATAATTTACAAAATTCTTAGTATCAAGATTTTAGATATTACGCGTTTATAATGGTTTTTTTTTTTTTTTTTCGTAAAACATTGTTTATCAATTAAAAAAATATATAAACATTACTGTATATTTCAAGGGCCTGCTCAAAACATTTTTTTCTCGTTAATAATCGCATTTCAACGTATATTATACCATCTGCAGTATTGAAAATATCGAGAAAAGATATGCATAAAATTTCGAAAAAAAAGTAGTGATAATTATTTCGTAAAGTATTTTTTTATAATACCTCTGGTAAAGCTTCCTCTATGTGGATGTGAAGAAAGATGCTTCTACTCATAGAGGTGACTTTCCAAGGTTCGACTTTGCAGGTTTTTATGATTTGAGAAGAAAAAAAATGCCTGTACATTATTTTTAACTGCGGAAAATAAAGTTACGAAAATGCTCGGATTAGAAAGAAAAGAATAATTGCTGGGAAAAAAGATAAATAGAAAATAGCATCTCCGAATAAGCTAGATGAGCGAATGACGATAAGACTTTGCCATCAACTCCGATATCATGATGTCTATGTGAAATATGACAAGGGTCCATACGACAGAGGAGGGGATTACATTTTTTTGGGATAACCAAAGAACACGAACTCGATAAGAGGTATAGTTTTTTTGTTTACTCGCAAATGTAGACACATACATATAGCTCTCGTGTTCCTTTGAGGACAGATAGTTGCGACTAGATCCGACGGTTCAATCCCTCTGCCTCGTCGTGCGCACTTATCTCTGATTGTCAAGCTCTGTGCGGTATATACGACTACAGACAGAAGTCGGACAGGGGGATTTCGACAGTTCGCTCTTGGAGTCTTATAAGAAAAAGTAACGAGATTCGGCGACGTCTCGATCTTTGTCGTGCTGGGTTTCGTTGCAGAGGACGAGAGTACCGCACGAGAGCCACAAGGGCAGTTACATCGGAGGGTGAGAAAGAGCTTTTACCCCACCAGACATGGATCTTTAATCCCCCCAATGAAAAATATTCGAATAGAAAATGTAATACTACCAAAAAGCAGTCGTTTCAGGGCGCATTCATTTATTTTCCGGGGCAAAAAATAAAAGAAAGAAAAAAAGATAAATATAGTAAAATAAATAAATGTAAACAAGTTGAAAAATAAAAACCAATGCATAAAACATTACCAGCAGGTAATGGAATAACCCAAGGGCCAAATCGTAGAATTAATTCAGTCTCGACGCTGGTTGTAATTTTCACTCCGCTCCGGGGGTAATCGTAACTTTAAACAACCCGCACCTTCGAGAGTGACTCGCCTGTTAATTATATTTTCCCCGTATACGGGGCATTCCATAATAGTATGTTGTAATACACGGTAAATAAGTAATAAGTATGTATTGATAGATAACAATGGACGGGATTGGGGGTGAGAGTGAGAGAGAGAGAGAGAGAGAGAGAGAGAGAGAGGGAAGCGGAGTTGAGGAACTAATAAAGAAAAAAAATACTAATGAATAAAAAATTAATTAAAATTACACAGAGTAATTGAAATGAAATTTAAATGACTTCAAGTGTTTGTCATGCATTTCAAATCAAGTACAGTTTTGCCCAAAGATAAAAAGGAAGCTCACAATTCTTGCCCCGAAATGCCCCGTACGTTACACAGCATACGATTTACCCTCTTATACATATATATTAGAGCGACATTAAGCAAGCGTTGTATGCGTCAAAGAGCGATGGTGTTGAGGCAAATGTGTGTTGCAACCAGTCTGAGCAGTGAATTAAATTGCTAGAGGTATTTTCGGTGAAAAGCCGAAGGGTCAACGAGGGCTGCTGTTTTTAGTCACAATACGGGTAAAACATTTCATTCCAACGCTCCACGAGCAAGCAACAAAACATCCTAGAGGAAACTTGGGCTCGGGAGAATGAGAGAGCGAGAGAGGGAGAAAAAAAACTGATGCAATAAAATGTACAGAATCCACTTGTACAACAGAAGAGAGTGGAAAACGCTTTTCAGCGGTGCTACGAAAGAATGCAACTGAAGGGACGCTAGGAAGCGAGAGAAAGACGCGCCTCTTTAGCTACACGCAATAAAATTATCCAAGTGAAGAAGAGCCGTGAGCTAGAGGCTTGGAAGTTTCAGCCGCAAGAGGACGCTTTTGCAGTGATGATGCAATAAAATTAGCAAGCTGAGAGATGAAATAACCGAGGAGAGAAGAGGCAAAAACGTCCTGTGTCGACGAGATGAAAAACCGAGATACGTACCTCATCTCTTATATAGAAAATATCGATACATATAGTGCGACAATAAAATGTAGCAAGTTTCACAAAATATTCGTCGTGTGCGTTTACATTGAGCGTGTACGATGAGTCCATAATTTCATACTGAGGGCTCGCATAGATACAAATGGTGTTGAGCTATAAAATAGTACGTGAGAGATGACAAACGCCAATGCTGCAAGAACCACTTTTCAGCGGTCACGCTCAACTATTTTATTATTATTCTTTTTTTTTTTTTTTTTTTGTACTCCTCTCTCACGTGATTTTTTTTTATTTCCGTGGCGTGCAGCACAACCGCGAGGCACATTCTACCCCTTCCTGAATTACCGTACCACAACTTTATAGGCTCTATCAATACCGGGGTTGACACGCAAACGGCGCGTGGTTGCCGGGATCGCGAGAGAGCGAGTGCTTTTAGGCACAGAAAATTCAGCGGCGAAAAGCCCTCTGCAGAACTGCAGCCAACACCAATTTTTCTCCTTCTCTCTCTTGAAACCCTCGCCTAGCTCGCCACACTACTCGACAGGTTTATTGTCTATTGCATTGTGACGTTTTTTGTGTTTTTGAATGTTTAAAATAATTGTTGCAAACTTGCATTAAAAGTTCGCTTGAAAATTACGAAATTTCAGTGACCTCCTTTTTTCAGATCACTCGCAAGATATTAAGAGCTTAAAAAATAGTACTGGAATACTGGAAATTTGAATTTACTGGAAAGTACAAACTTTTTTTTTTTAAATACTTTTGGGAAAAAAAAAAAAAACACTGAAAATTATTGGACTGAGTGAGGGTGTAAGAAGATGAAAATTTCAGCGAGAATGCCACGTATATAATACGTATTACATAGATAAAGGAGAGCAGTCTATGCGGTATCCGTAGTATAATGGGGACGGAAGAGTTGGGCAAGAGCCTACTGCATAGTACCTTCCAGCATATTACACGCTCAACTGATCCCATTGCTCGGCGCTTTCTCGTCCTTGCTACCAGCCTCGGGACACCATCATCCGCTCTACTCTTGGAAGAATAAGAAGGTTCAAAGGGTTTTGCCCAGACAGTACGACGACTCGTGCTGCTAGTGCCATTCCCTGGTGTTGAACCAGAGAACGAAGGGGAGAATTCGAGACCACTCGATATTCGTGCGGAAAATTGAGTTGTTTCAAGGAGGTATCTCACCGACCACCGTCGCCAGCACTTGGATATAGTCATCTAAACCACCAGCAACTACTCTGGCATGTACGCTCGAAATCCTCGAAATCTTGATCGAAATGTCCACTAAACTTTTCGGCTATATTGTGTCGTATTGAACTCAGCTAAACAATCAGCGTTACATTGTCTACCACGATTGGAATTTCTGCAATTTCGATCTTGTAAATACGTTATTTTATAATCCATTCGATCAGATACAGTTTCCTTATAGCTTTTCCATGACAATTACTATTGTACCCGTAATGTTTCTAATTATTCTGGTCTCAACTTGAAGATTAACAAAATAATAAAGAAAATAATTTTAAAAAAAAACCGATTTGGATAATAAGCCCATCCAGGCCCACAAACCACAATATTCCAAGTCCCAGAATACTTCGTGACTGTGTTCAATGGACCTTGAGAATTTTACTTAATTGTTATCGAATTTTCCGGCAATAACTTGAGCACCGTATCGGCTTGTTAACGACAAAAGCCACTCGGGTGAAAAAGAAAAATGCATAGAACAAAGTCTGAAAGGATTCTCGTAGATGAAAGAAAGCCTAGAGCATAGTGGAACCAATTAAAATGGGTTTTTTTTTTCTCGATAAGAAACGGTGTGCGGGTGAAACAGAACCAAGTCGGATCGTGCGGCCAATGGAATACCAATCCATAAAGTATACCGTGAAATTACTAACCGGTCTCGGGCTTCTTAGCCGCGGCGTATATTTCGCGTACTCTTACGTCGTTGCTCCCTCGACAACAGCGGTGGCTCATTCAAAATTCATTTCTTAATCGTGGTAATTGTTGTAGAATTTATAGCGAATGGAAAAGATCTAGATAAGTGTGCGAGAGATGGAAGCAGAGCGAGTGAGGCAACAGAGAAAAAACGGAAAAGAAAAAGTATTTGCAATTTTCCTTTTGTACCCTCATGACGTGGCAGGGGTTGCGGCAAGTGAACGACAGACGTGGGGCCAGGAGAGTTTTGTTGTTGGCGTCGTAAAATAATTATTTTTAACGAAAGGGAAAGTGGCGTCTGACGGTGATGGAAGTGGAGTCGATCCCTAGAGACCGTAGAGAGGCGCGAGAACGTTAATGCCCGCCGAGAAAATGTAATATTTTCGCAAAGTAGCTATACAACTATAGGTGATATACATATATATATATATATAGCTGTAGGAACATCTGACGGGGTGAACCAGCAACACTGTAGCTATCTAACTACATACCCGCGCGAATTGCCAGACATGTATGGATTAGAGGATTACCGGTGTTTCATTTAACAGAATCTCTTTGTCTCCATCGAACTTTATTTATCGCCCAACCACGCTCTTTATATCGATCTCTCGTGCTAACAGTCTATTTTCATCCCTTCGTGTATGAAAATATACGTATTTTAAGCTTATTTCGATTTTGGGATAACCTCTATGAATTTTAAAAGATAGAGAGGCACTAAACAGGCGAGAAAATATCGAGGTAAAACAACGACTTCTTTTGCTCGAGTCAGCTTCGATTGGTCTCGGGCACACAGTGAAAAACGAAACTACATTTTTTCCACTTTTAATAGTGAAAAACCAGGAATCGATAGATTCAAATCATCTCGTATTGTCATTATGCTTAATTCGTAATTCCGGGTGGAATTAGCCATTCATTTTCATTTCAATAATAATTACAGTGGACTTGGTAATTCATTTACATTAAAATCCTAATTCTTTTTAGAATTATAAAAGAATTTTGCAAAATTACCAGAAGTAATTATAACAAGTAACTATTATAAAAAAAAAAAAAAAAAAAAAGAAAAAAAAAGATAATAACATTCGGAGCGACATTATCACAGTTGTGGGTTATAGCTTGTGATAATTTCCTGGTGAATTACCGGCCATATTGAAACGCGGTAAAGATAACCGAGCCGTTAATCATAAAATCTGATTGGGATGCTAAATCGTGACTAAGGCTTCACGAGATCCAAAACTAATCGAGGGAAAATCGATAAATAACCTATCGGAGATGCTCAAGACCAAAATTACACACTATCATCACCGCAACGAATTTCACATCTACCCGATAGAATAGATTAATTTAGATGTAATTTTAGACAATTCTACCTTTTTCTCGTACTTTTTCTTTCTGTAAATCCGCACGATGTTAGACGTATTGGAAAACTACCTTGAAGTTGTGACATTTTTAATGTCTGCATACGCGCAATTGGACATTGTCAGACGATATATGGCATAGCAAGGTGCCAAGCTTCGCATTGATATTTGAAACTCGAGGCGTTGAGAAAACCTGGTACTTTTGTACCTCCGAGCTGTGTTATATTTTTCTCTTTTCTCACGCTTTTCGCTCTCTGTAACTCGACAGCTTGTCATCTCGAGCACCTTACCAGCTTGTTATACTAAGAAACATATTGAAAAATCGTCATGCAAAAAAGACATACAGTTAGAGTATGTCTGACTGACTGAAAGCGTAACTTTGACATTATTTAAAAGTTTCAGTCTCCCGAACTGCTATACTGCAGTTAATGGGTTACCGAGTCACGTCACGCGTGTCTTCTGCGCCTGAAGTTGATATAATTTTTTTTCTTTTTGTAATAAGATAGACAGCCTCCTGAGAGTTGTAACACTTTTTATTCATCAGTATAAATATTTATGTCAGAAGAAAAAGTTGTACGAAACTCTACACTTCTTTCTTAAAATATGGCTCATCATTAAAATTATATTAGAGATTTTTTGTTTGTTTGGAAATGCGTATTAAAAAATAAAAATTCGTCGATACTTGGAAAATATTTCGTAATTTTAATAATTGCTTGGCGTATTCCACATGAATTAGGGTTTTTCAGTAAACTATAATACGGGATTCGTTTGATTTCGAAAAAATAAAAATAAAACTTCATATTTACTATTTGGTTATCCGTTTAAAAATGTAACGATTCTCAAGTTTCGTTCAGCCAAAGAACAGCCAAGATGGATTGCTCCATCTGCGACCTTCGCCTGTACGATAATCTTTTACCATTCTCTAGAGTACAAACTTGTTGCTAATTCCAGAAAAAGAAAATGAACAACAAGAAAAAGTTGATTTGTTCCTTTCGCAATATGTTGTTGGTCGATTTTACAAAAGTTATTTTATTAATATAAAACCTTTTTTCTGTACTTGTAAATTGAGAAATTTTGTTGTTCTACCTTGACTAATTAAAGGCAAAATGAAGAAATTAATAATAATAATAATAATAATTCCCCGGGTAAGATTATGTTTTGTTGTATATGAAAATTTATGCAAATTATTTGGAGTATAAATATTTGTTGAAAATGTTTAATAGCTTTGGTATACCGTTGTGAGGTGAAAGACAGTTAATGAGCTCTCATTACAGCGCACTCGGTAGGTTGCTCGAGTGTTGAGAACTTTTCCGGGAAAGCTTATAAAAGCTCATCACACATACACGCGTAATTCCCTAGGTACATTAATCATGAAGATGCGTAGAATTATATTCAACGGTTGTGTATGAAAAAGGTGGCTCCAGCATACGGGACTTTGATATGCAACTCTCTTTCTTTCTTTTGAAAAGTACTAATACCCTAGTGGTATAAAGCCGTGTGAAGAACAAAAGGCCCTGATGTGGAACGCTACTGCAGAAACGCCGTTGCGGTCCTCGTTCCTCGACGTCTAGGAAGCTTTTAACGATTTTAAAACAGCAACAAAAAGGCCATGTATTAACAATGTCTCGCGCGCAAGCTTCTCATTGATGCTTTTCTTTCAAGTCATCCAGCACTGAGGCGCTGCGAATAAGACAATTCAGTTGAATGCTCAATTCAATTTCTCTCATTCGCTCACTCTACCTTCATTTCCTTTATATTTTTCTCTGTTATTTATCACTAACACACAATCTCGAACAAGCTTTCTCTTATTCTTCCGCAATTATTTTAACAATCGGATATTGGCTAATTTAACGTCCATTAGGAAAATACATTAACAAATACAACAACGACAGGAGCGTCAAGTAATAGCGTTATCGTTCCAATTTCGATCATCACAATTTCAAATTCCATCTCGAGTTTGTTATCAATTTAGATTTATATTTAAATTCCACATGGATTTAACATTTCAATGAAAATACATTTTTATTTTCAGAAGGAATTAGAAATTGTGCGAAATACTTGATACGAAATTATATTGAAATCTGTCCATCACTGACTTATTCCGCAACGTTCATTTTTCGTCGATTTTCTTTATCAACTCTTGGTATATATATATATATATATATATATATATATATTTTTTTTCGTTTATTCCACAGAAATAATTGAACCGCGAGCAATCTACCAGCAGTGCTCCATACATCGATTGATTAATTCCAATTCAAGCTGACCTAGCTCCGATTCAATGAGGTCGTCAACACAAATTATCGAAATCCGTCGAATGGTTATCTCCTGTTGGTTCTCCCGTCTACGATTACACACATAATATATAGAGTTCGGCTCTGTATGATGTTCCTTGTGTGTCCGTATGTATTACCGCCTGTATTCAATATGAACGTAATGTTTGGACGATTTTCAAACTGGATTAATTGCCAATGTGTCCTACTGCAACATATTATTAGCTAAGGCTTACGCGATAACGCAGTTTCAGAGAGGCTGGCCAATTATATTGAACACACTCGTTATTGTCAATAAAATTTGTTGTTATAAACAATTACTCGGATTTTTCATATTCTTAAAATACGTACAAGGAGGAAGCTTTCCGTACGCGCTTAATCGTCTGTCCAATTATAATTAGCTGGATAGTACATTTGGCGAATTGGAAATTCGATCTACAGCCAAAGGGGATACGGGTTACATCGATGTGAATAATGTATTAGAGGTATTAACCAGCCTCGGGCGAATGCACAGCTCACCTCGGAATCTACAGGCAGGCAGATCCAGCTAATTTCCCACTCCAACCGAATACCACGCCCTTCAAAATATATCATTATTTTTATTGCCCGAGATTTTATTCATCAGCTGGTATATTTCATCGATAAGTCAAATGAAAATTTTACAACTATTTAGCATCAATTACCGTCATTTTAACTTTACTTATTAGATATAATACACCAGGTATCCCAAAGGTTATTAGGAAATTTGGGATTTTTCGGTGACTATTTTTTGTTTAAACGAATATCTTTTACATCAAGTTTTCGATAGAATTTGTTAACAGTTTATACTAATATATATCGTGTGTTACAATCCGTGTCTGTCACATAAAGTATCTTCTCAGCTGAAAATTTGAATGACACAATATTTGCAAAGTATAATACCGTGTACACGCTATCCGATGAATGAACATTCCGCAAGTTTCAACGGGAAGCAACCTAGCCATCTCAAAGCTCACTCGAGAGTCTGTCACTTTATTTCCCTGCAGTTATCCCGAATGTTTCTAATATACTGCTCGACGCACATCGAACAACCGAGAAAGTTCATCCACACGGACAAGTATGCCACTATACAATAAAACTATCTGACAGTATACCTTTATTGTCTTTGTAATTTGAAAATTACCCAAAGCCCAATCATGTTTAATATTCTTTCATGATAAATATGGAATATTCATCAAGATTTAATATACCGTTTAATATACCATATGGCATCATAAATAAATTAATTGCTCGTGTTTGATACTTCGACAATTAGCCTTTGGTTCATTGCTAAAATTCCTTTTCGTTCAACATTGTTGATTAATTACGGCTATTTGTTTACTCGAAATATTAATGAATATTATCGCGTAATGAGTTTTTTCTCTAACATCCGACTAAGAATTTACCTTTTTAATGCACAATTGAAAAGGTAAAATAAAAACAAAATGATATTGAGTAAAAATGGTTAATCTACAAAATTATTAAAGAATTTTTCAAAATTTCTATCTTATTTTTTTTCTCAATATAAATTAATGTTTTTTTTTTACTATAATTTAGATTTTCGAGGAATTTCAAATTTATCCGAGGTTCGGACTATCGGAAAATGGTTGAAAGATGATGAAGAAAGAGCGATAAAGTTGTAGAAAGAGTAGTGGGTGAGGTAGAGAGAAGGTTGTTGTTAGCGTGAGAACATTGTTTCACTTAGAGAAATCACGGCTCCGAAAGTGTAACTAGATTTGGTGGGTCGCTGAGGACTATGTATAGCGGTAAGGGTTTTCTGCCATAGAGGTTCGACTGGCGAGGGTGGCACTGCTGCTCAGCCGCACCTTACTTTCAGAAAGTCCCGCACCCTTGGCTGTGCAAGCCATACATCTCTCTCTCTCTAAGTGCGCGGCTAACGGTTAACGATAAATCACCCGGTTGCCGGTTGTGCTCTCTTCGCATAGCACCGTGAGAGAGCCAGTCGATACACCTCCAGATAACTGTAGCCAGCAGTTAAATAAATAGCACTGTTAAAATCATAATGGACTCTTGGCGTAGAGAACTCGGTGATTGATTCACTTGAAATTTTGCCAACTACTGCACTTTAGCACTATACGCTCTCCACCGGCATTCCGTCTTTCGGCTTTCATAAAGAGAAGGACAGCTTTCGTGAATTTTCACACTCATAAATAATCCATTCAACTCTCGTACTCGATTGACAAACGTTACGCGCACCTACATAATCTTTGTCGTTGTATCCACGGATCCTCTCCTTCAGTTTTTCTTTTAATAATTCCGACACTACATATTTTCCATTTAATTGTATATGACCCAGTAGAGTCGTACGTATACCTTTAGAGATATTCGTAAAATGGGCAAACGTTTTGAAATTAGCGAATGGTGACAATATCTGTATCCGATGATAAACACATTGATACAAACTCTATTGTAAATATTAACAAAATGTTGGGCCGAAAGGATCGAATGATTGAGAAAATTGAAAGGTACTTTCAATCAAGTATTATCGACAATCGGAGCACGAAGCGAGAGTATAAATTGTTTGCTCGAAAAGCGTTCTTCGCACTCGTTACTCGTCAATTTACGCAGATACATTTGATATAACCTATTTCACGGGTCGCACGAAAAGTGTGATTATCATCAGTTGGAAGAATTGAAATATTCAAAGTGTTCTTTTCATCTTTTTTTAATCCATATGGCTCGAACGGTGGAAATTTACATCTGGTTATTTTTTATCAGGTGCAGTAATTCGAGGTTGCGGTACAAACGAGATCGAAAATACAGATAGGTGCGTTGGTGATTCCAGCCTGGTTGGATATATTTCGGTATTTCGGTATTTTGGTGTATATGAGCTGCAGCGTGTGCTTTGCAGCTTGCGGATGGTTAGTAACACCGCGACGCTAACGCCAAGCTCCATATCCTTGTTGTGCTTTCAGCGTTTATCGTCGACTAAATTAGGGCCGACATATTTTATGGCTACGTCGATGACAACGCGCTAGTTTATAGTAGCCAATGTGCATCCTGCGTTTACTATAATTTACTATACTATATGTATAGCACAAAAGCGATAAACTATACCACCTACTACTCTATATACATCTTTCTATATAATATGTGTGCACAAGCTATATATGTATGCGTGTCGGTACATGTAGACTGTGAAAACATTGGACGCGCCGGAGGTAACTACTATGATGCGTAACAACACTGCAGGCTCACCCAGTACCACACGGAGCGTGATACAACCGAGTCCCCCTTGACATCCCCCGCGCTTTACAAGCTGCGACTAACAAACTCATTTACGTTACGCCGCAGATTTTGTCCGCGTGGCTTTAAAAACCAACGAAAGAGAACGCGGTTCGTTCGTCCGCAACATAAGCTTTCAAAAACCGTGTAATGTCGCGCTATTTATCCAACAGCACAATTATCCACGTGAAAAGTTCACCTGAATTATTATTATTAATACAGCTATCATCATTATTTATACATATTTTACATTTCGTTTTCATCAAATAATTACTTTAACGGTTATTTCGTTACCGAAAATCTCAATCCAATACAATCACGAGATGATCTTTTTTTTTCTCTCGATATTTATTCTAATGTGGCCCAATATATCCAAATGTCGAATATTCATTAAGTCTACGAATTATTATTATCATTATTATACATAAATTTCTAAGAGCCAGTATTTCATGAATGGCATATTATGTTTTGAATGAATATTTCGAGATACCAAATTGGGAGAAACCATTTTATCCAACGATCTCTGTGCATTAAACATCCAACAGCTAAAATGCTTATTTTTCTTTCTTTTTTTCTTTCTTTCTCTTTACTTTCATAGAATGTGAATGGTGAAACATCTTGTTTTTATATTCACAGCCGTGTCCGGTTAGTCGAGAGCAAAATAGAGATAGAGACGACATAAATGCTGGCGACGAATGAGAAACAAATCGGTGGCGAAGATGATGAATCAAGAGAACCGAGAGACCGTGACGGGAGGCTCTTATATGCCCTTCAGGAAAGAAAAAAATAAATAAAGTTATTCAGTGAGTTTATCAGATGGTAACTGAGAACCTATACTTATAAACCGAAGGGCGTTATAGCCGTTGGTACTTTGCCTATGTCCTCGGGTTACGAGTCTTCGTTCCGATATATCTTATTCATCGCTCTTCTTTTTATTTTATTATTATTCTTTTTTCATCATGTCATTTCATCACACACACACACACACAGAACGCGCTTGAGCGATTACCTCAATTTCATATAATCGTACATATTAGTGTGTTGAAAAAATAATCTTGATTTCCGCCCGGATATGAATATGTTATAGGTAAATGAACATGGAATATAAATTTCAATCGCTTAATATTTACAGATCGATTAAAGAACACTTGCATTTGTCAATCGTATATGCCTCAAGGATAAGAAAACTACCCTAGTATATATTTATATTTATGATTTACTCACCTATCTCCTGATTGGTTATTCTCGCTTGACAGTGCTGAACAATTCCTCCGAGTGCGACGACCACTAGTAGCCGAAACATCGTGACGAATGTTGATACGACACAGCCACGAGTAGCTTCAACAGATGAGATGTCCATCTCTCGTCTACAGTTGGTATCCAGAGGCGCCTTGACGTGTCACGTCAAGTCACGTCAACGACGGCACTCGCTTTACCCTAGCCTCACCGTCTGTTACACTACTGCACTTGAACGGTGCGGCAAGCCTCCCTTCTTTTACTTCTTCTTCTCTCCCCGTGACACGAACACCCTCGCCAGCAGTCACACTGTATCTCGCGCTCTCTCTCTCTCTCTCTCTCTCTCTCTTACTTTTCACCTCCTATAATCCTCTCCAGAGTCCAACAACTCTCCTCCCTGTTGTCTCCTCTGCAGCTTCGCCCGTTGCTTGGGTTGCTCCAGGGTACGTTCAGCCACCCGACTCGTATCTTGCCCTTTCCGTCCTCTATACCCACTTTCGCTATGCCTCTCAGACTTTCATCTGCCAATTTTTACGCTGCTTCTTCTTCTTCTCTCCTCTCCCTTTTCTCTGTCTTTCTTTCACTCACTTTGGCAACACACTTTTATGTTTTCCCTCACTTGTCCCTCTACTCCCTTCGTGGCTCTCTTGCGCTCTTCTTTCCCTGCTACTTTGAGCTCTTATTCCTTTTCTTCTTCTTCTTCTTCTTCTTCCTTCTATGACTCTTCTGGGTATCTACTCTTTGTATTTGGATTCCCTTTCTACCCACCAGGTACTACGTTCTCGCGGTATGACGTGACGCGTGAACCAGCCAACGGTTCTTCACGTTATTCGACTTAATTGTAGGACCAGGGGAGGCCTCGAAGCTCCAAATAATTCACGCCTCCTCTTTCGCTCTCCCTTGTACCCTGGAACGGTATTGCCGGTGTTGCCGGTGTTGTGGGTAAAAAGCTCAGACACGGGGACTTGAAGTTCCCCCTGTGTTACACCACGACTCTTTTTCCCTCTCGACGTCAGGCACTCGGATGATGCGGGGTTGGTACTAACGGAACGACGACGGCGACGACCACTGCGACGGCGACGGTACTCTCGGATCTGAAGACGAATATGTAGCTTTAAGTGCGTGAGTCACTGTAGCTGAGTTATATGCCTGATGCTACAGCAGTAGCATATAGTATTATATTGCGTGTTATATACAGTGGCATGCGTCACACTAGACATCAGTGAGCGCGTTGCTAATGACAAGTGCTCCCTTGACTCATAACAAAACAACAGACTTTTTCTCACTTGTTGACGGTACAGAGAAGTAATTGGCTCGAAAACTAATTGTGAATAGTAATCACGTTGAATACAACCCCAAGTGCAAACTGTATAGGAATGTCAGTGAGATTTCCTTCATAAAAATATGGATGCCTATATTATGAAGGAGGAATACGTATAAAACAATCTGATTCAAATTTACGTACATCTGGTAGAAATTGTCATAAGTTTATTATACTACGAAAACATTCAACAAATTCTACTGGATATTGTAATTTTCACTGTCACAGATGATTATCTATGATCTTTGATCATTTTTACTTACAAGATCAATATTTTTCATTATAAAAAAGGCCAAACCAATGAATGAACAAACCATACATCGCAGATAAAATGTTTAATAATGTTTATTCACCGATACTATTTTCTAGCCATCTTCCATAATAGAAATATAAATTTGTCGAATCTCTCGAAAGCACCATCGGCATTTAATAGAAAAATAAACGACAATAGCCGCGATTATAACGATCAAAGTGAGATACCAGGAATAAAAATTATCCGACAAAAATAGCGTTAACCCTATTTCGCACAGTATCTGTCCCCGTGCTCTCCTCAAGCCAAGAAAGTTTCGAGGGCAGCGCATCTAGCACGCCTTGAGTATGAGAATATCAAGGAAACCTTATTCAAGAGACCCCACGCCCTCCCTCTCTCCTCGCGCGCGCACACACACACACACACACAGACGATTCTGAAGAAGCCGAGCAAAAGGAAGATACAGGTATATTAGCGTAACTGCGACTATGCAGTAGCGCAGTGAAGATAGAGAAAGCAAAGGCTAGAAGAAGCGAAGCTCCAGAATGAGGATGAGAGAGTCGGAGTGGCAGCAAGGAGAAGCCGAACCGAGAGCCGGGCCTCTTCGGTACGCGAAGAAGGAAGTGGATCTTTTCTTCGGGACTTTGGCCACTTCGACTCTCGATTCTTCCTAGTTTTTCTTTTTTCTCTTTACTGCCATTCTACTTTTCTCGGGTATTTGCTTTTGCATGATCAACCCATTGTATCGGGTCGCGCCGCATGTGTTATATATATGATAGCAGGGAGGCCAGTATCGACGTCATCGCTTTCGAGCATGTGTACACGAGATTATAATGAACTGTCGGAAGGTCCACTCTTCAAAATGTAATACGTAATAAAATGTACAAATCACGTCTAGATGTGATGTATATGGATGAAGAAATAATTTTTTAAATCAAAATTCCATAATTCAAGAACTCTTTGACGTATCCAACTAATATTTTGTACTTTTAGTTTCCTCAAAGAAATTGAAAAGAACAAAAAATTAAACCATTCTCTATGACGAAGCAAAATGGGATATTTAATTTAACGTAAAATTTAAGTATCTTAATATAATATTAATGCTTGACATTAATAGAATTATTAATCAATTTAATAAAAGGACGTTAAATAATCTACATCAAGTTTTGAATGAGATTCTCGAATATACCCCAATTTTTTCGCCGTCTCTTTTTCTTATATTCTTGGCCCAATCCAATCCCTCTTGAACTAAACTAAAATAACTACGAAAAGCTATTTCTCCGCGCGTTGAGAAGGCGTGACTTTCTGTACTTTCGGCAGATAACAAAAAAAGCACACATAGAATGGTTGAAATAGGGAGAATAAAATTTGTCTGGCCTCTCCGAGATTTTCTCTCTCCCAAGCGCGCGAGTAATAGGAACGATGGGAAGGCGAAATATTACGCTCTTCCGGAGACTATTTTTCGCTAGTGTGATCCAAATCGGTGAATCTCTCGCCCTTTCTGCACGCCACTACGTGTATCCATTTTTATTTTCTTCTTGCCTCACTTTCCTTCGTTGGGTTCTCTTGTTTTTTTTTTTTTTTTTTTTTTTTTTTTTTTTCCTCTCTTTTCCGTCTAGTGTTCTCGCCTCCGTTTCGCACATTTTGCTAACTATCTTCTCTCGCTAAGCTCGTTAAGCTCTTCTCGCGGTCAGTAAGTCGCCACAATTTCTCTCCTGTATAATATTTGCTCGGACAGACTTACTCTCTCTCTCTCTCTCTCTCTCTCTCTCTCTCTCTCTCTCTCTCTCTCTCTCTCACACACACACCCTCTAGCTGGCCCTAAGAAACTCAAATATCCAACTAAACTTCACAGTTTACAGCAGGGCTTTGTGGGCTACGAACTTGACGAGTTTGTGTCTACACACTGTGAAGAAGACATTTTAACGAAACTTTGAAAAATTCACTTCTCCAAGTTGAAAGATTGAACTGAAAGTTTTCCCAAGGAATTTACGCATTTGATACTTGGTTAATGTCAATATTGAAGCGATATAATGTCGGCCAATAAAAATACAGATTTTTCTTATGTATTTTCTGCTAGTGCATCGCAAAACATTTGGCAAATTTTCTTTTACAAACACTGTTTAAAAGACCGACTGGAAAATTGCAGTAGCAATTTATTGATAAACTGGTAAATTAGATTTATTAGAGCCATCGAGAAGAGGAGGGAGTGGGGGCGTCAGTCGAGAAGAAAAAGCAAAACAACTAATTTTTATTGGGGCTGTCGTGCTTTGTTATAACGCTTGAAGCTTACAAACCTTTTTGTTACATAGAATTTTCACTGCATCGAGGTTGGAAATAAAATTTCAAGTGGTGCTGCACATACGGGGATCGAGCGATCGTAGGTAAAAGCGGAAGGACGATTAACACGGGCGTATTTACGTGACGGAAAAACGAAAGAGCCACATACGTTGTTGGGCAACGATATTTTTACGGAAAAAGTTACTGAAAAATCCATTTTTCCCGGTAGGTGGTGAGGCAGTAATACGCAATTTTCCCGACGTCATTCGATTATGCATCAATTCCCATCGACAACGGAGCGGCGCGTGCGTCTCCACCCTCACCGCGGGCGTTCTACTCGCCACTCGATCTCGTCGGTCCGTCCGACGATCGGCAGAGATTGGTCGCGAAACGCTGCTGTTGTGTGCAATCGCCCCCATCTCTGTCTCTCATGATGCAGCAGTACACCTCTCGATACAACCCGCTGCTGTTCCTACCCGATGCTCCTTCACTTACCACGTCGATATGCCATCACTTTGAGGGAAAAAGATTTTTCTCATAAATCGCAGCTGTCGTTCATCATCCTAACTGACGATCACAAAAATAGACATTTTCTCTCACGCTCTATGCCTCTTCATCTTCGATTATCAGACCTTACAAACGTCTTGAGACTATTTTTCAGCAGACCTTTTTTTTTTAACATCATATAAAATCCTTCTCTTTTGTCTTACGCTGGAAAATCCAATTGAAAGCCGCAAGTTTACACGATTTTACATATGAAAGTTAAAAAAATAGTCTTTGATTCTGTGGCTTATTGATGCACGCTTTCCGACGTTTCTCTGTCACCGTTCGAATAGGTCATTTTACCCAGATGACCATTTTTTGTTGTTGTAAATGAAACTGTTAATGCTTACGGTTATTAAAAGGAGGTGAGTATGAAATTTAGCGCAACCACTGGCAGGCCACAGCGCCGCTCAAGGGGCATTGAAATTTCATTTTTTCATTTTTCAATTATATTCTTCAGTTGTGTTAAACTAATGGAAATGGAACTGATGCTTTGGAAATTGCTACATGACTTTCATCTTTCGGGATAGACGAAATTACCCACATTATAAACTATTTTTATGCTCGATTACCAAGATTTTATTATTCACGGCGCTGATACCAACTTTCATAACAAAAACATCATTTTGTTGTTTTCCATCAGTTGAAATGGCACCATAATAACAGAAGTTTATACAGAGAACTAACTAGTTTACGCTAAGAAAAATCAATATTTCATTATTTATAGAGTTGATGCGGTAATAAAAGTTACTCAAAGCTTTAATGAAGTTTCAAGTTGCCCAAAAAATGTTAACCGCATCATATGGAGCTAGTTGATGTTTTCTTTTTTCGTCGAGTGCGTTCGCACCTTTTTTCTCCTTTTTTTTCCTTTTTTTCCTTTTTTTTTTTGCAATTTACGTGTACATTCGTTCGATCATTTCCTTGTCAGCGTTTCAATTAGTCCGGTATTTCGATGGCAGCGGACAATTGGTTTTTATGCTTTTTCAAATCGTTTCTCCCCGTGTATGTTGTGCCTTCTCTGTCTCTTTCATTTCGAATGAAAATTCGCAACGTCGCCGTGCCAGGAACCAATTGAAATTGACGTACGCGGGAAGGTTTGAGTGGTAAAACCGAGGCACGGTTGGCTTCATACACGTCACTGCGACTCGACATGACGTATACGTACGTACATGTATATATGTATATATACGTGCACACCCGACGCACTACACGTGATAATTTTATCGGTTTTTCTTTTCAAACGAACCATCATCGAAAGTCGCGAGGCCTTCCGAACATGTATCGTCATCGACATTTATTAGCACCGCACACGTAACTCCAGATCGAGAAATTAGAGGTCAAAACGGATAAAGGGACACACCCCGATTCCACATTTTTTCTATATTTTTGTTAAATCTCTCGAAATTCAAAGTTTCTATTTCAAATCGTAATTATTTTAAGTGAAAGATATTTAACTATATACTTTTTTTCCCCCAGTTTGACTGAATGAAATATGAAAAAATAAGAGAGCCCAGCCGTGATGAGCAGTGAGATACGATTTTATTTTCGACTTTTCAACAAAATTCACGTGCGTTAGCTGCGAATTTTCGTTTCTTCATTCTTACATTTGATTAACAAAAGAAAGGAAAAAGCAAAAAAAAAAGTTTGCCGCAATAATGCAAGTGAAAAAAATGGCCGATTCCTTTCTGAATTGTTTCAATTTTCATCGGTTTTTGTAAAATGACCCTTCACAGAAAATCGTTTTTTTTTTTTTTTTTTGTTCAATTAAAAATTGAGATGTATATTTGTCATTGAAAGTATAAAAATGTGATGTCGATCGTGATATGGAATAAATAGGAAATAAGTGTAGACACGAAAATGAGTGGCAGAGCTCTTGAATTGACGTAGTACCCGTCTCTTGTTCTGGTTTATAGTATATAATAATAGATAGATAATACAGAGAGACGATGGAGAGACGGGAGTCTCAGATGAATCTCTCTTGAGACAGAAAGATGGTTGAAACGCGTCTCTGGGGTCGTCCCCCGTCGTCTCCGGACTCCCCCAACGGTCCCAACGATCCCAACGAACGCAGAGAGCATCAACTACTTAAGTAGAGCGTGTTATACACGAGAGACAAACAAGCTATCGTCCATCTCAGCCACTTGAAGAAGAACGCACTTGAGTGCGATACGCTGGGACGATTTGATTCTTCGCTTCTTCTTCCCCGGTTGAGCATCGTGCTTTACTATATATACACGCAACAATTTTTCATCCAAAGTAAAACATTTGCTTCGAGTCCTCTATGTGGCTTCCGCTATTGACATGCGCTATTCTTAATGTCAATCTTCTCGGCGGTTGATGAAAATTCATTCATATCGCGAATTAGTCAGACGAACTTTCGATACATACAATCCCAGGGTACAAATAAAGGGGCGACAATGGGCTGCGTTATTTCGATATTTGCGAGACATATCTAGAGGCAACAACTTTATAGAGGGGCAACGCGCGAATCAAGTATATAATACCGTGTCCGAAAGTTGTACCTGGTCACTCTCGGTTCAGAGCCGAAAACTCTTTGGGCGTCACTCAAGATTGATGTTACGCCACCGTAACCAACCAAAATTCATGACACCGCCTAGTAATTACGGTAAATCAGTATTATACGTAATTAATGGCCTCGCTGTTGGAAGGTATATATGAAGAAAAGGTTTTTTTTTTTTTATACATCACCGAGCGACCCGAGATTCAATCTGTCGTTAAGATCATAAAAATAAATAATATCTCCTGCGTATCAAACGCGTTCTATACACACGATATAGTTTAGCGCACAATATACAGGCCATTCCATACCAACTCACACAGGATCAAACTCGATCCTCCTTCGTTTCTCCAATCATTTTTTTTTATACTCTTCTCATCACTCAAAAGAACAATTGTCATTTTCAACAGATTCATTAGTCAAGACGATTTTTATTTATTTTTCAAATATATACAACAAATATAATATAGTGCAATCGATCTACCACTGTTTTTTGTAAACATTATTTTCTTATCTTTAGCAGAAAGAGTTTTGGTGAAAAATCATGTTATTTCAAGTTTGGTATATACGTACAATTATATTCGAGTTGAGAAGAAAATAAAAGTAAATTTGAGGAGAATTTAAGAGGATCGGAGTTTTATTCTACGTGAATTAGCATGGAATGTCCGATATAATAGTGGATCGGTGTATATAGCGCAGTGTACTTGGCGAGAGAGGTGGAGCATCAGTATCGCGAAGCACGTAATCGAGGAACACGTTCGCTCGCGCACAGGTCGAGCCCAGGACCACAAGTGATCGACGCTTTTTTTTCCTTTCTTTTTCCTTTTTTCACGCGTTCCACTTGGTCTAGCCACCGCGGTTGTGCTTACGGCAGGTGTAAGAGATGGAGGTTGATGAGTGAATGAGAGGAGAGTTGAGTAGAAAAAGAAGTAAAAAAAAAGAGAAGAAAGTAAGGTAGATACGAATTGCAAGACATTTCAAAGTGGTGCGAACAAGTCTGAACGTAAGGATTGAAGAAACAAGAGAGGGGGAGAAGCGTGCGCCGTCCAAAATGAGAATAATGCTTCAAGGTACGACGTGACGCGTGAGTTTAATCTTTACCGCAGGGGACTCTTATTCTATATATACTTTTGAAATACTGGTTATTTTCATAACGAGTCGCGCATATTAAACAGCGAGGGAAAAGCTCTCTCTCATTGGCATCCGAATCCATAGCACAAATAGATTCACTCGGTAAGACGAAAAAAAATGTATAAAAAACGTCCTCCTAGAGATTGTTGTTAAGAATCTTAACACAAAAGCAATCAAGATGTCATTGCAAAGTATGGTGTATAACGCCGATTACCGTCTATATTCGATAATACAATTATATAGGGTATTGTTCAGAATCGTGTGGATTATCGAATGTCGAAGGGTGTAGGAGAAAACGTGGGGATTATTCGGAGAGAACTCAAACTGTTGGAGATATTTGCAAATTTTTATTAGCCAACATTTTATTCATCAGCTGACATATTAAATTTAATGCACAAGTGAGCCAAAGTGTCCAACTTTTATATTAAATTTCCAAATATTTCGCATAAATTACTGCAATTTTATATTTCACTTCCATATCAATTTAAATATACATATTTATGTAAAAATAAAGCTTCCTAGACCTGTAATGAAGGCGCAAAACGTTTTAATAGTAATTCTCGATAATTCTCGTGAAAATAAAATGGAAATTTTCCAGAGGAAACAGACTTTTTAAAATCGTTGGAAAATTCTAGTACAATTTTTGTCAAGTTTTCGTTGACAAACTGGTTAATTAAATACACAATATACACGTATCATGTAAAATTACAATGGTTTTATATATGAAATCTACAAATTAAATGAAAATTAAATTACCATAATGGTGGTATACAGTTTTGAAAATGTTATAAAATCATCGTAAGCTGTACTGTAATTTTACATTGGAATTGGATATTAAATTTAATATGACAATTTATAAATAACAACTTGGAGCTTTGTACTGTAAATTAGCACGAGATTTTTTTTTCCAACAGTGCAGATGTTTTTTGTTGAAATTCGCACGACTCTCATACATTTTTCCTGTTTTTCGTTAGCTTACTATTATATCCAGTTGCAGTTTATAGTGTTTCTACCATCCGAACCAGCAACAACGCAGTTATAACGATCCACGCATTTTAGCCATATTTTCACAAGCCGCCATTCTCCACTTTCCCACGTTTCACGTTAAAATTGTCTCGTACTGGAAACAATACGCCCGCTCGACCGTACCATCTAGCGCGTATATTTTCATTACCTCAAATGTCGACTCTTCGTTTTCCAGCTATAATTTTCCGAGCTAACGAGATAATTAATCTACGTTAATTTATCAATATTATGTATAGACGATATTGACGTGTCATTTTCCTAGCACCCTTCATACATCAGCGACTAAATGCATTTCAGTAGACTTTTCTTTTCTATGCCTCGTTTTATTTTTTCCGCATGCCCATCAAATTTACGTGTTTCGGAAAGGAAAAAATTAAATAAAAAACAAATGGGTTTTAATAATTTTACAGCGGATATAAATGCCTGTTACGTATTCCTCTTAAAAACAACTCATATTTGCAACAAGAAGAAAAAATATTTGAAATCAAAAATTCAATTGAATTGTATTGGCTCTGCCCGCAGCCGAGAGCCTCGCGGGATTGCCCATGTAACACGTGCGTAAAATCGTCGTTTACGCACTTGTTGCACCATATATTATTTTCAAAGAACGGGGCCCTATGTTGCAAACACAACGAAATCACGATGTACTTTTAATGGTAGCGTGGCAGTCGAGAATATACCACGGAAAATTGTACCCTAGACACATTTCATTATGTCCGATAAGGGAGCGGAAAATATTAAATGATATATAGGCGACAGTATGCTCTTGATAATAGTGAAAAATGTAGTGTCTCTAACCGTTCGTCGAGACGAATAACACGAATTAGAAGAGACGTATACGTCAGGCTAATCGAAAGAAAAAATCAAACGGGCCGGTGAGAGGGTGGCCGAGAGGATCGGCAAGTTGCTAGCGCTTGCTCCGGTTCACGAGAGAGAGAGAGAGAGAGAGAGAGAGAGAGAGAGGACAAAAAAGAAGAGCTCCGCTCTGTGCTCTCGGTCTGCTACTGGTGGCGGCGCTACACTTGGTGCGCTTCTGGTAAAGTACGCGGTGGGTCCTCCTCAATCATCCGGTAGAGAGCGCGATACGAATCTAAATTCAAAACTTATTCATGGAATTGTTTCAATAATGGGCTTTATCAAACGCCTTCTTCTCTTTCTCGTTTGTTATTCCTGATATAACCGGAGCTCGAAAAATCTCAGCCTCGATCCAAACACCAAAAGCGAAAACGTCACGCACTCCGCAGAGGTAAAACAAAAAAGACATTGCTATTTTCTCATGATCCTGAGAGCCGAAAACCGTGCCGCACACGTTTCTCTTTATATCCCCTTTTTTATTTTCTTCACGTTATTTCGCCCTAGTATCTCTTATTCTTAATATACCGCGCGTATATATAGTCCCACTATGTCGAGATTATATCAGAATTGTTTGGTGAGAAGAGAAAAGAATTGCGAGAGTGCTGTTACGCATTTCGAATCATTCGCGAATATAGTCTTAAAAGTAAAGAAGAAGTTTTTATGTCCAACTGAATTTCTAGACCATACAATTTTTCAATGTCGATGTTATTATTTTTTATTTCAAAATCCCAACTCCAGCTTGAAATCAATCGATTTAAAGTGAATATCAGTTTAACAAACTCTTTGGGTTTATGCCAATGACTACATTTTTCAAGCGAATAACAAAAAATAAATTGATTTTCTTGTTATTCTCTGTTGAGAAAAAAAAATGTATAACGATAGAATTATGAAAAAGGATTTTCCTATTATAAAGCGATGATCCTGTTATAGAGAGCTCTATCGATGAATGAAGTGTCGAATATCGCCATAATCCGATAATTCGTGTCACTAGTCGGGATAAAAAAAAAAAGTGGAATAAACTTTGTGGTGGGACATAAAAGAATTGTATCGTAATTAAAAAGCCATAAGTTCAATATATTCGAGTGACGGATTCGAGTGACTAGGGAACTTCGGAAAACGGAAATTTCCGTGTCTCTACAATTGTACACCGGTATATCTTGATCGTTCGATATCGATATAAATTGTGTGTAGGCGCGACTGGAAGAGAAAATAAGGTATCGACGGTGGTGTCTTTTTTCTTGTTGTTTCTTTCAAGTATGATTTAATAGCGCGTATCGTTGAGTAACAGTTAGTTTTATAGTTGGGCTGTATGACAATCAATCGTCGAACTGTAGAGACACGAAAATGTTACAGTCCTATTGAAAAGTTGTAAAATTCACTCGGAAAATTAACCATTTCTCGGTTTATCAATTTCCGATATATTTTGAAATATTCGTTGAATTTGTTTTATACTCCAAGTAAATGATCGAATTGAAAAAGCTAATGAAAATATAATTTCAAGCATTTGTTATGAAATGGCGTATTAATCGTTACTCGTTACTGATAAAACGTTTCGCGCTTTTTTTTTTTTTTTTTTCACGAGTATACTCAAAGAGATGATGAAAACGTAATTTCGTGAAAGGTATGCAATATTATACCTTTTCAATATGTACGGTATTGATTAATAAAACAATGGATTCCTAGACATGCAGGTGTAATTTAGAAAGGCTCAACATCACATGCTTCTATCGTTCTCACACCGATACCATGTATATCAACGAAAACATATTGTCCACGTACGTTTCCACGTTACAATTGTTTGCTCTTAGTAAACCCAATTGTTCGTCAATATCGAAATATTCTTCTTGTCCCGATAACTTTGTGAAATCCACAAATTTCTCTATTCATTGGTTTTTTTTTTTTAAATTTAACACAAAAATACGAAATAAGAAAAGAAGTTTTTCTTTAAGTAGGAAATAATTGTTCTGACCGTATGTAGAATTAGCATCGTTGTTGAGTCTTATATAAAATCTAATAATATGACCGTCAGTTAGATAATAATAAATATAACAATAAAAGGTCAATGCCCACCTTTGTAATTCCACTGGACGAATAATCGTGCCGGTTAACTGCCGGCAAAGACGCCGCGAACGTTTTCAAATTTAACGACAAAGACACACCAACTATGACGATAAAGAAGATATTGTTAATTGACGCAGTAAAAGTGTGGATAAAAGATAATAATCGCGGAAACTATTGGATAATGTTTGTATCGAAATGGCGAGGGCCGGTCGGGGTGAAATTGCCCGACAATTGGCCACGAATATTCGGTTGAACGCGCGAATTCGAAGCTCGTTGCGGAAGGGCCAGAGTCAATATAGCGAGTAAGTAACGTATATAAAGCCAACTGAAAGCAACCTCGGGTTAGTTCGATGAAGCGTCGGCGAAATCAACGATAATCTATTTACCGTGAATTAGCCACTAGTCGGCACACACGATCAAGACTTTTAGTCCTATCGAGATCGATCGGTTTATCCGATAAATCCGTGCGTCAATGGATTTTCCGAATTTACACTTTGAAATCCGTCGTGTTTCACTTGACTTTATTCTTCACAGTCTTCTCTCACTTTTCACACGTTCACGCCAATTGTTAAAAAAAAGCTCTCTCCTCTCGAGTTCGCTCCGTGCTTTCGTCCCTTACCTTCACCTTTACACACGCGTAGTCAACAGCTATATAGCAATGTTTACGCGGGAGTTTTTCAACCCAATCGGCAATTGCCAACGTTACTTCAACATTTTCAATTGATTATTTTCTCTACAGAGAACCACCGACTACGACTATTATTACGACTATTATTATTTCACACGCCCACTTTAATTACCATATTTTATTACCATTTTATTCCATTTTTCTTTTAATTATATACACGCATCTCGCGTATCTCTTTTTTCTTGGTTTTACGGAATTTTTGTCAAAGAAATCCTGTGACCCATCGACGGATCGTAGAATTTATCATATGACAACGAGTTAGATGCGTCGAATTGGCAATTTGAAATTGTCGGGTGTTCAAAAGTTTTGACGTATCAATTGTAGTGGCGAGTCCGAGTAATTTTCCATTCTCTCGTTCTTAATATCCCTATTTTCTTCAAAGTTTACGATATTTTCGGTTGCAACAGCCGGTACACCTCTCATCTATATATACGCATATTACTTGGAGCTGGTGCGTCAAACCCAAAAGCTCCTGCAGCTTTGTCAGTCGGGCTTAAGGATATTCCGTGAATGTTGAGAGGTTTGCGTGTCAGCGCTCGAGTGTCGAATATACGTGTCTGTGTCTCTGTATATGTGCGTTATAATTTCGTTGGGCAAACGGGGCACTTTTTCCTCTGGTGCCCTCTCGACTGTGCGACTCTCATTAACAGCGCCGGCTCTCGAAACAATGAAATTCATCCCACTTGCTTTCTCCCTCGCGTCTCATTTCATGACAAGGCACGCAGAGTCTGCGAGCCAACATTTTTTCTTTTTTTTCCTCAGTTTCCTTTATATTCGTCACAAGGGCCTCCTTTATATTTTTTTACTTTCTCATTTTAACACTAACATCCAATTATTTTATTGCATACTGTTATTGTTTAATATAACAACAATTACACCGACGATTGGTGTAACGTTTTTTTTTGTCTAAGAGATCGATCAAGCCGATTGTCACATTTATCTCATTGAGTTTAACTTCTCGATCGTCTAGCTCGCTATTAAGGGAAAATCCCACCCCCGGATGGTCCGTGACGCATACGCATACGTGATACCGTGATGGGTGCTCGGTAACTACTGACGCGTTCCAGCGGCGTCCGTGGCGCGCGCGCGCGCGCGCGCGTCGTCCACCTCCACCACCGCCGCCGCTGTTTTGGTGTGTGCGCAACGAGCCACTCCGACACTCACCGAGCTGGACCGAGTGCAGAATGCAACATCACGTAGCAGACGAGAGCAGGAGCAGAGATGGGCATAATGCATAACAGCGGTTACATCTTACAGATTACATTTGTCATTTCTAAGAAACAAAAGAAGTTACTCCCAACTGCAATTTTCTCTTTCTTAGAAATTATTCTAAAAATTGCCATTTTTCTTGTTACGAATTTCTAACTAGAATTTTTTTTTCTTACAAATTTCAATTGTAATTTGTAATTTCCGTAGCGGCATAAAAATCTCCGGATGAGGAGAGATCTTTATGTCGGCTTCGAAAAATATTGCATTGCGAAATAAAGGATAAGACGGGGAGCACGATAACTCAAGTATACCAATACAGTCCGCTGATCCATATACTTTTGGTGTCTAGATATTTGCTTTAAAACGCGTTTACGCTGCTTCCCGTGAATAGTCCAATTGAAACGCTCTGGGAAACCTCTCGCTTCTCCTTCGGGCATCTTTATTTCATTACAAATATTGCAACATTGACATCGTTACGGTTCACTCATGTCTGCGGTTACAAGAACTGTGAAATATAAAAATTCATCAACCTTTTGTAATTTGTAACAAAACATGTAACAAAAACATGTTGATCCAGCAATTTTCTCGCCTAACAGAAAAATGAAACATAGAAATCGAACAATGGAACATCGGGTGTTTAATGAAAGAACGATACAGGCAACTTCGTAACTATGCTGTCCAGAGAGCGACTGGAGTTGCCGCGTTGCCGAGTGTGCCTCACCAAAGTCGCGAGACAGACTCAACGGCAGCGGGTACTCGCAGTCTCGTTCTCCCAATCACTCGGTAACCATCGGTAGATCGTGTATATAAACAGCAGCAGCAGCAGCAGCAGCATTGGTAGTACGGTAGGCAATAGTCTCGTACAACACCCAAAGATCAGAAAGAGGCCAAGACCCACGAGACCCGGAGCTCGCCATGGATTTAATGGGAATGAATGTCATTATCTCCTTTTGTGTGCAACCCACCAGAGCCGAGAAAGACCGAGAGAGGGTTAAAGAGGCGGAGCGCATTCACACGCGGGGACGACGCCACTCGTTCGGTCGGTCCGCGGAACATTCCGGGCGAACGAGATACGCCAACAGTTTGAGAAAAGAGCGGAGGACCGATCTTGGGTTTATTGTACTAGGCAGCGTGCGGACAGAAGGCTCGGGGGAGAAAAAAGAATCTGGAGACCCTGCATTGCTTCTTTACTCATCTTTACTCATCTTTCTCTTCCGTCTCTCTCTCTCTCTCTCTCTCTCTCTCTCTCTCTCGGGTGAGATGCATACAGGTTCGCTCGTTGGGTTTCTACAGAAATGTTTATACACTCTTCTCTCTACAGGTGATGATGCACTGCGATGGCCCGTACCAACAGTCGCTCGCTCCCCGTGGGGCTTAATCAAAAGCGTAGATGCAAAGACAGTCGGTGAAAGAAAGAAGAACGAGAGAGAGAGAGAGAGAGAGAGAGAGAGAGAGAGTCGGGTTCGGAGGAACGAATTTAATGACAATAGAATGTCATTATATCTTGAAAATATTATACTTAACAAATCTCAGGGCTAACCGGAGACTTTGTCGAGAATAGCGTGAAATATGTGTGTGAAAATCGCCGCATCTGCGTGACGTAATACTATTTTCATTTTCAATCTGTAGAAAAATAATTATCGTTAATAGCGATGCGTTATAAAATATTGAATGATGAAAGAAAAATAAAATAAAGGAACCCAGCTAGTTAAATAATATGTTGTGTGAAGGCGTACATATAAGACATAAACCGTAGTATAATCTCGTATCAGGAGCAGTTGTTTCAAGAGATTTTTACTTGTACCGTTTGCACACGCCGTCAGTATAATTGACGAGGGTTGGCTTTTCAACCCTCTCACGCTATCCGTAGTGTCGTGGAGTCTCGTTCGCATAGTCCGAGCATACCATAATAATCTTTTTCACTCATTTCGATATACCTTTTCCTTCAGCCTCAGACACTCTCTTTCGCTCTCTCACTTAACTCTATTCACTGGCGCAGAGCATGCACGTGGAGTTTCACACGGAAGAACATACTATTGTCGATTGTCATGGTCGTCGTCGCGACGAGAATTGAGATAGACGGAATGAGAAATAGAGCAGAGGCGAGAGCTTTTGCTCGGGGGGTGAAAAGCGAGCGTTTTCCCTCTTGGCGCGCGCATTCATTTCAGGGGCAAGAAGGAGAGAAGGGAAATGCGAGACTCGATTGTTATTAGACGTCTCCATAGGTTGCTCTTCGCTCTGTCGACGGTAGTATACACTCGACGCGGTGTTCCAGTAGCAGTTATATGCCCGGGGATTAAGTTTATATCAGATGATACGAGACTCGGCCCCTCCCCCCAGTACCATACACACACACTCCCGGCTAGCAATTCCACTGTCCGCTGTCGCGTTCCTCGCTGCTGGCTCTGCTTCTCTGCTGCTGCACCCTCGGAATTGAATGTACCGGAGATATTATCGTGTCCCCGGAATTGTTCCGTAACCTCCTCGACGCTCCTGGAGACCCTGTATCGAGGCACAAACCTTCTCCTTCTTCGCTCGGATATACCACACCATCTATCCGCTATATATAGAGTATTCCATGTCGAATCATTTTCCCCAACGGTTATTTTATTATATTTAAAAAAAATATAACCCTGTAAATTAGCTATCTGCAAATAGTCTTTCAATTGAATATTCATTTATTTTAAATATTTCAATAATTGAAATTATTCAAATATGTGTAAATACAATTGCGTTATACAATAAGAATTATCGAAAACCAAAAGGCTGGCGATAACTTTATAAAAGAAAAGTTAATAAAAATTTTTTAAATAATTGGAAAAAACTTGGTCAACTTGGTGTGGAAATGCCCATAAGCGTACGTGCGGAGTGTAGAATCGTGCTTACATATGTATACGAAATGACAACGAAAAGCTTGCGCAATGAAGAAGCAGTGGAAAAAAAGTTGCTGTTATCGAGAAACACAGACTCCTTGCATCCACGCGGAACAGTCGAGGTCAAGATAATACTCGACTTGTCCGTATCGCTTATGGCGAATTATCGTTCAAATTCCCCCGTATCGATAACTTTATTACGACTATAAACACAATGGAAATAGTGAGAAGTGGCTCTCAGGTGTGCCATTGTAATTGAGCTACTCTATTCACTTGATAAATTGCATTGCTCTTGTTTTTGCAACAATTAAACCGTCAGTTATATAACACTAATTTATCGTTCGTCAACAAGTTGCATCACGAAATAATTACGTTGTACATGATTTTCAAACTTTTTATTTACTAACTAAATACTACATTATTAATTCTGTTATTTATAGTGAATTCCAAAAAAATAGTTAACATTTATGAGAAATCATATGTCTAGAAAAGTGATACTAGAGATGTTTTTTACATCTATATATTTTCTCAGTCCCACTTTCATCGGCCATTTATTCCTCGATTCCCTTTTTCTAGGTAACTCGGATTCTCCGATACAATTTTTCTTACAAATTATAGTTGTCGTTTGAGACTGAATACTTTTCTCTCTCTTGGAGAAAATATTGTAGCCTTCACGGGCATGGTCAGTGACTGCTGGGGCTCTGAGTTTTCTTTTACAATTCTTTTGTTGAACGCCAATTAGTTTTGAGGAAACGAATAAACTCTTTCTTTTGATAATTAATTCTTTACTTTATCTATTTAAGTATAGAAAGTATTGAGATAGATAGAATCGTGCGTGGACTAAATACTCGAGTCCTGAAAACGAAATTCATGAAAGCGACTGTTTCATATCCTTAGCTTTACCTCTCTACGCGTAATCTGCCGTACAATATATATTTGCTCTTCTCTGTGCAATGTTGATGAGTAGAGAAGTGAGAGTAAGTGTGTGTGTGTGTGTGTGTGTGTGTGTGTGTGTGTGTGTGTGTGTGTGTGTGTGTGTGTGCGCGCGCGAGGAACTTGGTGGAGACGAGCGATTCTGACGTGCGGTAGTGACTACATACTATATCCGTCGTGAACGTCGCCGCCGTAAACAAGGGACATCAAAGGGTAAGGGCAGTAAACGCACACTCTCCAGTGCCACGCGCTTCTCAGTTCTTTCTTCCTCCCGCCCATCTCGCTCTCTTCTCTTTATACCACTCTTTCACTCTCATCTACTCACTTTTCCACAAGAACCTCCCTCCTCCACTACACCTAAGTAACCATATCCTAGTGAGAGCTCATATCTTCCTCAACACTTTCAATCTTTTACCCCTTTCGCTGCTCCTAAAGTTCCCTACAACTCACAGAGTTGACGGCATTGAATTCGTCACACATTGTCTCTCTCCGATGGCTCAGCTACATACTCCTGCTGCCTTTCTCTACAAGAGACTACAAGATAGTCTTTGCAATATAGCTCCGTTTCACTAACAGTGATAACGGAGCTTAGTGAAATTTTCTTCATTCGTATCTTCCATTTGTACAGTTGAAAATAGATTTAAAACATTAAATGTTACCGTTGGATCACGTAAAGAAAAAACGTTAAAATGTTCCAAATATAACATTAATTAGATTCGTGTAAGACAATTATATTGTCAACGGAAATCGGTAGATTCAAATGATTTCGCTCTGTAATTTATTTTAAATTGAATCCTAATTCCAGTTGAAACAGTTATTTATTTACATTGAAATTGGGATTTATTTTTATTCGAAATCCAATTCCTTCTGGAATTAGGATTTACATACAAATTAATTATAAATTCCAGATGAAATTTGGAATTGTGATTACGTCGTAACTAATGAATGAGCTGAATGCCACGAATGGAGCACCTAAATCTGGCATAGAAAATGGAAGAGCTGTTGGTCGACACGGTGAATTTCAGCGTTGAATACGACTCGCGTCAACAATCACTTCTCACAGTATAGCGTTTGAAACATCATCAGTTTCATAGGTTCTAACCTTCTAACAGCAGGACGAACGTATAGCTGGCCAGTCGAGAGTTGAGATTGAATTCACGGCGTGTGGAAATGCTCGACGATGATATATCGGATCGGTGACCCAACGCTAAATGATTCTCGCCGATTTAATGATGGATACTTCAAGTATAGATTTCACGAGTGTGCGTCACGTTTCACTCGCTTATATGCGAGAAACGCTGCTACGATAGTATTGATGTAATACTTGGCTCTTAGAGATTTAACCCACTGTGTATAGGTGTAAATGCGCAACACCGAAATAGTATAATTCAACGTATATCGCTGTCATAGTCTCAACAATGAGTAATTAATGTGAAAATTTACATCGATTCACTGCGTTTATGTATAATCGCAAGAATGGTGTTAACAGCAAGGATCAGCCGCTAGTTTCTTGTCTAGCCACTCTGACATCTGGCAAATCCGAGACAATTTCTCCTATGGTAGTCACAATCTATAATATGTAACAAACTATAATCTATATATTCACAAACATCTCCCTCGTTCGTAGTAAATCTATTAATCTCAGTGGATGAAATATATGTGATTTCGGGAAGATAGTGATACTACTAGCTCTCCAAGTTGCCTCGTGGAGTCGAAAAGAATATGATTGAATGATCCCCGGAGGTGAATGCATGATTTCACTTGAATTTTCGATGAGACGTTAAGGCCAAGTGGTAGAGAAATAAATATCATCGACTGAGAGTTGTTGGATGGTCAAGGGATGCTTTCGTCGAAGGGTGGGAGGACGTTCGAAAGAGTGTTGCCTCGCTCTTCTTGTTGCGATAGCTGCAGAATCGTTTGAGCAGGGTATAGTCGAGTACATAACATGGGTACATATTTCAGAATGCAGAACACCGGTATCCGAATCCCGAGCAGCTAGCGTCTCTCCTGCCTCTCTCTCTCTCTCTCTCTCTCTGCCTCGGTAAAACATAAATCACATTCCCATCGTAAATCGCACTCCGCTGATCTCTCGCATTGACCTGCCGTTACATCCTTCCTATCATTTCGCGCTTTTGATGTATGCATTCCAGAGCGAGAAGCGAGCCGAGCAAGCCCGCAGCGTCACTCTTCCCCCTCTCGCCGTGTCTCAACCCAGTCAGTTCAACGCGCACGTTTCAACTTTACCGCCAAAGTTTACTCAGATAAAACCCACGGACCCACCCTATTTCTGCTAGCAGATAGAGGCGATAGATGAAAAACGACCAACAAAACATCTCTCACTTCTTTCATATAAGGGACATCTATATAAATCGAATTTTATACATACACCGAGACTAGATATTTCGCCGTCATTTATTTCTATCATAATTTGATAATTTAAAACCCTTTAATTGTCTATAGTGATCCACAAAATGTAATACTAAACTTCAACTGTCTAATTTATTTACAAACGTTAAGATACGTTTACTCACTGGTACATCTGTGTTTTCCTTACTTTTCCATTATATTATTCCTCAACGTTTTTTTTATTCCAAGTATGCTTTTAAGATTAAAAAGAAAAAGTAATGTGTTATGGCAACTCCAACGAAAAAATATTTTTATTTTACGTCTCTAGTAAATATGACAACCCTTGCTTGTTTATCGATTCACTGGTCGTTTTACCCTATCCTGATACTAAAATCTCGATTTTGTTTGTTTGTCGACAATGCTTTTCCTCCATGAGAAACCGATTGACAGTAAAAAAAAAAAAAAAGAAAAAAACAAGAGGAAATAAAAATATTCGTTGCTCGATGCCAATATATGGTGTATCACATAAACTATACGGTGTACTAAAGTTTGTCGAATAAAAAAAAAAGAAAGTCCATTTGTTGGATACCTCTCTCGGCCAGCGCACATGTCTTCCTCGTTTGATCGAGATATTTTCAATAAAACGCATAACTGGCTTCAACGTTATCGGGTCCGTGGTTGCCAGCCGCGATCCCCGGGTTTTCCTCGAGTTTCCTAGTCTCCGTATTATCAAAGGCCAACGAGTTTCGCCTTTGAAATTTCAAGTGGAACGCCGAGCTGAGGACGAGACTATCGATCTCTACCTTCTATCTTCATCTCTCTTATACCGTTCCTCCGTCTCTATATGTTTCGCACTGACTGTATACAGCACGCGTGTACCTTACTCCACAGTTGGAGATCGATCGATATAGTAATAGCTACCGATATCAGAGTGCACATCAGAGTGCAGCTAGAAGCTCGATAGATGCAGCAGAAGGAGGTCGAACTTGGAGGAGATCGTTGCCAACGAAGAGAAGACGATTTCCCGCCATGGCCGTGGGACGTCAATCGTTCACTTTCTCTCTCCTCCATCTTTTTCTTCTGTTCTGCAGCCAACAGAAAACACCGAGAGAACGGTGAGCGCGGATCGCTTCTGAGGTATAGATGAATGCCTCGATATCGTTGGCCCTTAGTGATGTACTTGTCAGAGCGTTTAATTAAGGGACCTTTAAGAGTAGAGATCAACCGAGTGTATAACCAGACTTGAGATGTACAAAACGGGACACACCATACAAATTGAAAAGATTTTTACAAAATATTCATTGTTTTATACTAACGTTTATACACAGGCATCAACGAACTAACTTTAATCTTTGGCAACGTACGTTTTCCTTTATTTTTTTCCTACCGTAATCCGTAACCTTTAACCGATTTCAACACGAGATCGCTCATTTTGGTTTTTTTTTTTTTTTTTTTTTCAAAGACGCTGCACAAGTTGACCGCCGAAACATTTAATAATAAAAATATTTTTTAAATCACAGCTTTCCTGATAAGAGAAGAAAAAAAAACATTCGTTAAATTTGTGTAAATTTGTGGAGTATCATTTAAGAAGAGAGAGAGAGAGAGAGAGACAGCATTTTATAGAATATTGTAAAATATTAAACACCAATTTCACTACTGTGTCAAGTGATGTAATGTTCTGATTTAGTGAAGAAAAAGTATTGTATTGTCTCCCACCGCTACAAGAATCCATATTAAAAGAAAATGTGCCACATATAGGAGCAGCAGCATACCATTTTTTTCTTTTTTTTTTTTCTCGGGCTAGTCGTGAAAGTATTGAAAACCTTATTTTCCCGCGAAAAACAGCAAATCTACGGTAGTGGCAACTTTCTAGAGGTATTATTTCCTTAATCGTGCCATTTTACCCACCTTATACCAATATAGCGATGATAGCGTGGCCATTGAGGTGAGGAGAACTCTTCTGTCCGCTTGTCCCTCTCTCGATCCTCGTCTCGATCTCTATAGATGATAACGGGAGAGGTACAGGCGGGCGACAAGTGCACGTTCCTGCTGCTGTTGCGGATGCACCGCGAGAAGAAAGGAGAAGGATAGAGAGAGAGACGATCGATCGAAGATGAACGTGAGACTTGACACGAGACGTCGATTATCTTTTCATTCGAGTCGGACCGCTGGCTCTTCCGCTATAGAAATACCACACCGCAGTGCTCTTTGGTTTGTTCTGCGCCGGCTCTGTCATCAATTATTGTACATCGATCGCCGATTGACATTCCAGTGATGAATCGAATTATAGCTCATTAGTACGACTTTCAAGACTTTATTTCTTTTTTTTTTTTTTTTTCTTTTTTACCACGAGGTAATGGAACTTTGCCTTTCGTAATAGAGGAACTAAAGATTATTTTATTCACATGGACCTGCATATATTGTCGCGGCGATTCTGATGCTCTGAATGTACTCAACTGCATTAGGAGGGGAATTTAGATATTTTCAATGTAACGAAAAAAAGTATAAAAATTAAGTACTGTAGTTTTAGAAATTTTATGTATTATACATTTAGTTTATTTGTACATAAAAAAAGTTTACACATAATTTATTTTACGTTAGAAAATTGAAAAAATTACGCCCGGATGGATGTATACCGATGAACATAGTTTTTTTCTAGTAATTGTAACTAAATTTAATTTGATTTCAATTAAACCCTCCTGGAATTTGTAATGAGTAATTTTTCGTTTCAATGTTCGCCGACTCTGCTGCACGGTAGACGTTAAGTCCGCGCGAATGAGAAGGACGAAGAAAACTCATTGAAAATTTCGGCTGTTTTCACTCGTTAGAGTGTGCGCAGCTCGCAGCTCTTCTCTCGCGATCTCGAATTTAGAAGCTTCGCCTCATTTGAAAGTCGGTTTTGCGGCTTTGTCGAGCGGTCTGCCGGTTGCCGGGAAAACCGGGCGATTGAAAGACAAACAGAGTGTGAAAGTAGAAAAGGCGAATAGTGAATAAGCGTGAAAGTGGAGAAGGATGCTACAAGGCAGACGTTGGCCACCACATTACGAGGCTACTCCCGGCTGCTAGATTGTTTGAATTCGTTCCCGATGAGCAGCCCCGCTTAAGCCCCCTCCCCTCCCCCCGGATTCGGGAAGAGCACGGTAACACTCGCGGCTTCGTACGAGAGTGTTGAACATCGCGCTGAGCTCTTTCCCACAGGCATCTCGCTAGTTCACTCTGGACTATAGCTAACCAGTGGCGAGGCAGGCAAGTGGCAGTGTGCTATTTCCTGGTCAGTTGTGGATTCCCTACAACGTGTTATTCGCGGGAGCGCAACTCGACACATATGCTACCTTTCGTATCCAGATTCATGAGCAAATTCAAACTACATAAAGACAACGGAAACACGTTAGCAGAACTACTGACACGGTAAATTCCCCTCGATCCGTGTACTCAGATTTTCAACAAATCCAAAGAATCACATGCGATACCATAGGTTTTCCCTACGGATTCCAAGTCTTCTAACAAACAGCAAAGTCTTTCATTGTTTTTATTTTTCTAACAACCAAAAAGGTTTTGTTGAATTTAAAAAAATTGCTACATCATATCGATAAGAATAGTGAAATAGTGGCAAGTTGGTATCGCACTTGAAAGTAACGTCTGCGAGTATAGGGCGTTGCTTTCCTATCGTCCGTACGTCACACTGAGAAAAATAGTGAGTTGTCAGAACTCATTATATCTTACTACGGCGTGAGAAAACTGAAATGAGTAGTTGGGTTGACCAACTCGTTTCAGCCAACTTAGTTACTGGTCCAACAAATAAGTTAGTTGACCCAACTGATTTTATTTTCTGGCGCAAGAAATAGGAATAATGGGTTCTGGCAACTCACTACATTTCTCCGTGCAGATAATGCCATTTATTATGTAATTGCGCGTTAACGAAGCAAATGTAAATTTACAGTATTCGGAAACAGCGAGAGTGATGTGAAGGGAGCTCAGAAGGGTTGTTATGATCAAGGCTGCGATATATCACAGCCCAGAGGCGAGAAGGGAAGTCGGATCAACGAGAATACGGGAACATAGTCAAGGTAATATCCTCAATGAGAGTCAGCTATATCCGTGGGAGTATGCCTTGCGTAAGGTGTGATAATATCGAGTAGAGGACATCATAATATGCTTGGCCTCGTACGAGCCTTGCCACCAGAACGTAGCTATTAACCCTCTACCGGCTGGCCATACCTATATAACCTACGCTATATCTCCGAGCTGTCCGCGTACAGGCTATTATAGCCAATGGTGTCAGGAGTTCTATAGTCAATCAATACACTAACGCAACAAGACGCATCGTGTCATTGTTGTTGGTGCAATCAAATGCTCAGAAGAGACTGGAATCGAGTGGAATCGAGTTGGAGTTAGCGAGAGTGTCGATTTAATTCGACAATAAAGTATTATAGACGCAACGTTATGTATAGAATTGTCACGGTTTTATATACCGCCACAGTTACTTGCACCATAAATTCAATGCACTTTGAGTCTAATTTAACATAAAATGATAATTCAAAAAACATTGTACATTTCCTCTTATAAATTGAATCCTCAGTGAATCTATCGCGAGATAAAGTTAAAGAATCAATTTTAATCACGAAACCATTTATCCGTGATGGTTAGATTTTTTTCTATTAAACACCCAAGTAAGTTGGTCCATTCACTGGCCGGTTGATATCCTAACTCGTTCGCAACAGTGGGTTCTCCTGACGAGCTATACGTACTTTGGATACCTATATTATATGTTCGCAAGCAGTATCGCGCGTCAGACAATTTCGTTTTACCCCCTCCGCTTTGAGGTTGAGGGGCGGGCGGGGGGAGAAGGCGAGAGAAGGCGAGAGAAGGTTGCTGCTGCGAGAGAAAATTACGATCTGCCCTTTTGAGTGAAACTGCCGTACCCATAACAGTATGTAACAACGCTGCTGCAACATACTCTCTCCGTGTTTACAAAGTAAAAAATTTGCTCAAATTTTCACAAGCTACATTCGTCCATTCCCTCGTGTGCACATCCTCTGTAATTGTTGAATGTCACAGAATACTGATGTGTCCTCGGTATGCACCCACTTCGGCATCTCTTCAGCGTCACCGGCAGTGCAACACTCAACAAAAAAGTATACATATATTTTCCTTTTAATTTCACCAACGATGGCATCCAGTTTTGTCAGAGGGACCATTTTTTACGGTTCGCTCAGCACAAAACCCAGCACACAAAACAAACAGTCGCGTGTCTCTCTGGGTCTGGCGTACGCACATTAAAACTATTTAAAGCATTTGACGAAGAGTGAAATGGCGTCACAAGTCGACGAGAACTTATTCATACATACGTATCTAATATATATATTTTCGAGAAGTTTTTTGTCCGTTTGACTATTTGCCCCCTCCCCCCCCCCCCCCCCCCTCTCAGAATCAAAAGGACACAAGTGCACTGACTTAAAATCAGATGGGCGTAAGGCCCAAGGGGTTCCTCCCTAAGCATAGTGGAGATTTTTAGGATTCGGGAAGATTCTTGAGTGAAAAAGAAAAAAAATGTTGTTACATATATCATTTGTTTTGCGTTTAAGAAAAATATTCATGTCATTTTTGGTCGGGATTGACTGTAGAAACCGAAAGACGGAATGAAAATCTTTGAAAAAAGCGCGTGAGCCACACAAATTTGTTAGTATATATATATATATATTTATAGACTAACAAGTACATATATCAAAGCTCCCCGATTGTTCACCTGCGAAATCGTGTCACTATTATTTGCTGATGTGTTGATTGTAGATTGGTTACAATCGCGTTTGAGCAGAGGACCCGTAATTATGACGGCGTTGCCCGCGCCTATAGCCAAACCCTGTGGGAGTAGGAGACGCGATAGAGGGAAGGGGTATGGTATTGGAGTGGTAAAAGCCAAACCCTTGCCCATCGGCGGTACAATGTGTAAGAGAGGGTCTCTGACTGTGCGAACAAGTAGCCCTCTCGCCCCTACACTGGCACAAACGTGCGAAATACATGGTGAATGCGGTGCTCTCTTGCTCTATGGTCGCGCTGTGACACCGCTCGCTCGGGCGCTAAATATCTGACTATTTGATCTGCTCCCCCATTTACTCAAACGGCGTGAAATTCAACAAAGTTGCTGAGTGCGGCAGCGAGGACTGCGGCACGGGTAGGGAAGGGCTGGGGCGATGAAACACAGCGCTGCAGCGAGCGTAGTAGTAGAAGCGAGGTAGTACCGCGACGCCCGCAGGCATGTCCACTGCATCGCTGGCTCCTCTCTTTATCGTCCTAGCGGCTCTCTCGTCACTGCATCACCCACCAAACCCGTTCGACCAATTTCAGCCTCATTTGAGCCTCGCGGTACACACGATTAAATCCACTCGCGGTTCACTCCTGATGATTTCCGCCGCTGAGTCGAAAAAATTATATAGCACGAATTAATTGTAACAAATTTAATTTGAGTATTCGAGCTTTTGATAATTAACGCGTGTTCCGTTGATCAGTTTAACGTCTTCGCTTTACACCAGTAAACTTTTTTATAACAAAAATTAGGTACTCGTATTATTTTCTCTCTTTTCATTATTCTTTTCTCGCCGACCAGCATAGAAACCAAGCGATAAAAACGCGAGCGGCTTACCACCGATTCTCTCATCCAAGAACTCTCTTGATCGATGAAGCGAGATTCCTCGTAGTACCATTCGGAGAACATAGCTTTTCCTTCTGGAGAGGGCGTGAAGAATAAAAGATGGATTAACGCACAAGACATATCTCTCTGTGTCTGGATCTGGATGTAGAAGTGGATCTTATCCGATTGAACGTTATGATTCCAAGGTACAACGCGGCAAATGCATTCTGTGTTAGAGTCCATTCTTAACATTCTGCCGGAGAAGACAATGTTTACAGCTTACAAACTCCGTACAAAGATAAGCAATTATTTATTAATAATAACCGGAAAAAAAAGTAAATAAGTCTTTTGGTAAATTGTAGATTTTGTTGTTGTTGTGAGAGTTTGACGCGGATTTCATTGTGTGGGTCCTTTGGTTCATTGACCCGGGCGAAGGGGTGCGCGCAAGTCGTACAAAACGAGAGCGCAGCAACGGCGGCAGTGCTCAAGGGGAATTCGCGTTGGATGCTACATGTGTATTAGTAAGATGAAGAGCTTTTTTCCCGTATATTGCAAACTCACAAAGTATCAAATGGTAGGAGGAAGCCATTCTTCTTGTAATAAGTCACCGGCGTTGCTCGAGAGTGAGAGAGAAAGAAATGCCTCCCGCTCGCCGCCGGCTGAGTCGACTTTCTGAGACGCGTGTAATACGCGCTGTATGCAACGCTGCTACTCGTACTTGTCGCAGCTACTGCTCCGTTCGGCATGCCTTTTATACTGTCTTAGTGCTGCTGCTACTACAGTGACCTTTTACAAGGAAAATGGCTTCCTCCCAGCAGCGAGAGCACACATAATTTATTTCGTATACTTGAGAGCGTGTGTGTATCGCTAAGAACGAACCAACGAAAAACGTACAAGGATAAGAAGAAGGAAGAAACTCCACTAACCCCTTACCGCGCTTTTCCCTCTGAATTCTATTAGCTGCAACTCACTTTTTTCCCCCCTCCGGCTCCAGCTTTCGTCCTTGTCCTTCTGCTTTTATGCACATCATCGTGTTTTGCTTTTCTTACTTCTTACGCCGCCATATACAATCACGCAAATGCGCATACATGTCCTTATAAATTCGTCGATAATGTTTCGGTACGCGATAAATTGCCCAATCGACTTTTACCAACTTTTTCGTGTCTTTGCGACAATTATCGTTACAAGAATATAAGAAAAATCAAAGATATCTAACCACTTGTATTTTTAATATAATTTTCTTAATTCTTAATCGACTATGGTAATTATAAGTTTCTTCGTAAATTCTATTGGTAAGCGAATTTCGTATACTGAAATAGAATAATGCCAAAGCGAAGGGTGCTTTTAGCTAGAAAACGTGTCAAGACATATGATATATATATATATGTACTCGATTAATTTATAACACAGTACTTGGCTGTCATTGATAACCGTCGCGGAGTATACGTTGCTCGTTATAGAGCTATAGTATCTAGGACTGAAGCGTAGAGAACTCCCTGCGGTTTGCCACAGTCGAGCAAAGCCCGGATATCGCTCGGAGAAGTTTCCTTTGCCGCCGACAGAGAGTCGGAACGAAGCCGCCTCTGCCGCACACCAGAACTAGAAGCGCTCTATATCGAAGCTCCGCGCCTAGTTCTCGGTACGTTGGCTTACATTAGAAACTAATATCGGACCCTGTGCCCGTGGCTGATTGAACAATCGGGATGACCTGCATAGTAATTGGCTACGTACATAAAACGACGGTAGGAACCATGGCGAACGAGCTAGAAGGAAAAGGAGTTGATGGGAGTTAGCTGCCCCACGACGAGCACAAACTTACTCCGCGTCCCGCCTTCACCGCCACACTATAGACTAGTTGAGAAAATTGGATTTGTCAAAGCGTTGCGCGCTTTCAAGGTGAATTGAATCCGACATTACAGCTCAACGAGAAGGGCTATATGTATATAACTTCCGATACATTCTCGTACTCCACTTCCTCTCTCTCTCTCTCTCTCTCTCTCTCTCCCTCTTCCCCAGCACCTTTATTCCTCTCCTCGCATTTTCCTCGCTCGTCTTGCCTTACTCGTTCGATGCATTTTCTTTTTTTAGATTGAAAAAAAAAAAAAAGAAAAAGTCAGTCCAGGACTGTGGGGAAGAATTTCATCAATAATAAAATAACGTAAGGTCCATTCGTTCTTGAACGATCGTTAAATTTTATATTTTTTCATTACAATATCTTGTAAGATTTTTATTAGAATTTACCGAATCTTCTGAATAAAAAGTTCTGTGATTTGGAAAAAAAGGCAAGAAAATAATGTTTCACAGGCAATCTCCGTGAAATGGAGGAAAACTGAAATATATCGCAGATAGACAGGCAATATAGCGACAATTAAATTCGGTAATTTTCTACGAAGATATATCTATGAAACACCAGAGCCCCTTGACGTTTTTTTTTTATTTCGCTTAAATAAGTAGATTAGTAGTAGAGATTTCAAGCTAATTCTATATAAACTTATTTGAGATTTTTTCATTCACGAGCACTTTCTCATGGAAACATTGCAGTTATTTAGAATGAGAAGCAGAAGGAGAATCTGCATCGTCAGCAGACATACTGCTATTACTAATATACAGTCAACGGATTGTACAGGAGCTTTGTGTTAGAAAGAAAAGTGAAGAGGGGGAGGGTAATATTTCGAGGACGAGGAAGAGGAAAAAGACGGCAACGACTCTACGACGCTTCGGAGAGGCTCTAGACGCTCGGGGAGCTCTCCCACCGGGTGGAAGTGATATCCTCACGTATTTACTACAAAAGATGAATCGTTGTTCTTACCGGGGCGCCCCACTCTAAGGAATTTACGACTCGGACGCCAGCGCTACGTATATATCCCGAGATGTACAGTGCCCGACCGTGTTAGAAGGCGAAGCCCCGACATAAGCTTGCACAATCCAACGACACAAGTGCTGTGTGTATGTACATATAGCACTCGTTGTACTACTAGCTTTTGCTCCAGCTTCTCCTCGTGTCTCCGACAGTTGTTATTTTTATTTACCAAAAAAAAAAAAAAAAAAAAAAAAAAAAGAAAATAAATAAAAATGAACAGCAGAACGAGTGACTCTATTAAATTATAGTGAGGTTGTATCTGGCCGAGTGATAAAAACTGGGGATGCTATTAACAACCCCTACTATCACAGCATGCGGAGATTACAAAATTCCATTATATATATTATGCAGTGCCATAATAGAATAGAAAAAAAAGGTATATTATAGACTGGAGCCTCAAACGTGTGTAGGACAAATGGAAAATAACGATGACGATATAATACAAGGAGGCTGGCAAAGGCAGACGACACCAGCGGTTCTTCTTTTTCTTTTTTAAATATCCTTTCGGCACATGTTAGTTGACAAGAAATTTTCAAACTGCTAACGAGATAAGACCGCGTGGTCCGCTTAAAGGGCTCTAAGTTTTCTTATAGAGAGCGGACTGGATAACGGGATTTCTTCTACCTGTCGTTCTCTCGCCTCTGTTGCAACAAAAATGGAAATACAAAAGAAGAGACGGAGACGCCTCCTCTAGGGGAAGTACGGTAGTGGTTGAGAAATTTATACGCACACTCACACTGAACAGGTGGCAAAGGCCTTGTGCGGTCACTCGGTCGATGCAAGGTCGTTTGGTGATTCAGAGCGGTCTACCGCTTCGTGGGGTTGCTAACAAGAACTCACTCCTAACTTTGGTCTATTGGTTTAACTTAACGTAATAGTAGAACATACGGGATAAAGGAAATCATATCGGGCTACATTTTTCTCGAGCCAAAGTTGCATAAAATTCCAAAATTCCTCCTCATTAAAATTTCCATTGCGAAATTATTAGAATTTTATGAATAAACTAAAAGAGATAATACGATTTAAATTTCACTATATATTATATGATATATTTCAACTTGTTTTACATTGCCAATCGACTCGACAGTCGAAGAATAATTTTTTCTTGTTCTTTATACCGCCTTTGGCTGATAATACCTGCGACGCGATCAGTGCCCAAAGCCATTTACGAAATTCCCTCGGTAAATAGAACGAAGCGTTGATTACCGGTTGCCGGTTTCCATCCTGGTTATTAGATATACATAGGCGAGAGAATTGAGAGCGGTGGTGGTAGGAGGACGGAGAGAGGCGCGTCACAGTGAAGAGGCCCGGGCGTTATGCGTGCCTGTAATAATACGTGGTCGCTTGATCCGGTCGCTTTCCGACAGCGGAGCCTGGCTTTGAAGGATGCGTTTCACGACGCTTCGGTTACGGACGCACTTGGTGCTTCCTCGGGCTGTCCGAACGTCGCCGCGCCAACGGCAAGCACGCCGCTTCTGTCCGAGAGGGATTCTATACTCCAACTATATACTTGTCTCAAATTATCCTTGTTTATCGGGTCGCTTCGAACGGAGCCCACGTAATTGACACGCGTAATCAGATTGTCCGAAGCGATCGTAAATAAATGCCGTGGACAGCTAGAGCCTCTGATCATGCGAGACCGAGAAGGAGACGATGTAAAACCAAGTGTGGGCCTGGCAACCCCGTCTACCTGGCAATCAGTGAGCACCATTTTTTTTTTTCTTTTCTTTTCTGTTTCGCAGCTCGCTTCAGGTAGCAACCGTACACAACGCTCGCACGCTTAAGCAGAACCATCGCTATGATGGCTCGAAAAATAATTCAATAGTACTATTTTCTCTCTTATTTGAAAAAACATTTGATAAATCTAAACTTATAAGACACAACGTGGTGCATTCTCGCTAGCGAAATTATAAATTTAATTAATTTTCTTTTTCCTACCGCGGTGTTCCCCTTAACGCTCCAGGCTCTTAAATCATATTTATTCCTTCGAAATGGCTTTATTTTCTTTGGAATTTTAATGTAACATAATAATTATTGTATGGTTAACAAAACGGTGACGCGAGTGGAAAAAGCTATGTGATGGATACTATAATGTTGGAGTAGCGACGCGCAAGCTCGACGCCTATAAAATATTCGCATATATTAAAGCCGGCTATATAGACAAAGTACATCCACCTATGCCCTGTACATGGCTCATTCCGGCTCAGACGGAAAGTAAACACGTCTACAATATATCTCTTGTGAGAAAAAGAAAAAAAAGCTTTGAAACACGTCACGGGCAAAGATTTTTAAAAATGGGGTTTTCATTGGTGTATATATATATATATATATAAGCAGAGTTTTGAGCGCGTGAAAAAGGTTAAACAAAGCCGGTCTACGGAGCGAGAATAAAGTTTTCATTGATTCCAAAGAAACGTTCGATTGATTCGATTGAATTGATTTAAAGAGAAAAAAATTCAAGTTTTTGTGTCGGTGGCGAACTGAGCCGGAATGGCTTATATATTTGAAGGTAGCTCGTTGGTAGACGGTATGATAGGCTATTTTCCGAAGCGAGAAGAGCGTTTGTCACGGTGCGTGTGCAGCGTGTGGTAGAGCCACGCTGTGCTCTGTCACGGTGAACAAACGAGAGGTTGCTCTGGCGCTTCTTCCCTCGTTGGCCCGTTCTGGGATGATTAAATTTTAACCTGTGCACCAGCAAATTTCATATCGAGGAGCAATTTCCGAAACTGCCGGGCAATTGTTTTTACTGTCCCGTGTATATAGTGCTCGGTGACTCACGAGGTGAATATCTCTGGCGGTTCTCGTGTGTTACACAACGGATACAAGGCACACAATGCCTGGACTGTGGAGACTCTGCGAGAGCCTCCGCCGGGTCGACACGACTACACCCTGGACAACGTTTCCACATAACGGTACAACTAAGGAAATTACGTGCACGCTTCGCGGCCACTCGATTACGCTCACTTCTCCCGGGGAGATATATTAACTATCCTGACCTCGAGTCTAGCCCTTGGCTGGTTCACGCCTGTATTTCGCGCAACTCTCGACAAACGAAACGTCGATAGCAAGTAATCGATGGCCGGTGCACGTCGCTCGTCTTATGTAACTTGTTAAATTTTAATCCGTTTCATTGGTCGTTTCGTCTAAGGAAAAAATGAAGGCATATTATATAGTGTTTGTGTAAACGTGAGGATCCGCTTGGTACACAGCCAATAGCTTTAGCTTTGCCCTCTAGGCACAGCACTTGAGTATCTATACTGAAATCTCCGAACAGATTGAAAAGCCCTTATACTCCCTTAGCCCCCATATATCCCTTTCACGATTCACCCTCGCCGCATTGCGCCCTATAAACGTCCTACACGCCCACGTTCTCTCGCTCTAACGGAACCCAGAGGCAGCAGTTCACCCCAAGAGATACTCGTTCACTTGCCGCCAACGAGACCGAAGTGCATTAATGGAATTGAGTATATATCAATCCAAACAAATCATACGCGCGCCACTATCCCAAACCTTTATATCTATCTATAACACGTATATCTATATACAGTGAAATCTCACCTAACTTATACCATCACCGTACTTTTCTCAAAATTCTAATAAAAAGTTACTCGTTTCATATTACAGAGCCCGTCGATAATCACGAGTTGGAGGAAGAAAAATGTATTACCGATTACTCGGAGTATTTTCAATTTCATGTGAATTACTCCAAGTTATTGGAATTCGTATGGGCTCCGCGTAACGAGTCATTTTTGTTCCGCTCCAGTTCTGCTTCTGTAGTTTGAACAAAAAGGCTTTTCATCCACGGTCCGTTCACACGATGCTTCGTTCAAATCAAATTTTAACTATATTTCACAGATGTCAAAAAATTACAAAAATATTCTGCAACGTTAAATTAAATTTGGGAAAAAAAAAAAAATTACTTTCGCCGTATTATACAAGTTAGGTGAGGTTCCACTGTGTAAACGCGTATAGTATATTTATACATACACGCACGATGGACTATAACGTATGTCTTCCACACGTGCACACGGATTTTCTTAACAACGAGAGGATCCACTTAACAGTCGATGAAGTGTGAGCAGAAAAGTTTTACGATTACGCGAGAAAATAAATCGTTGATTTTAAGAGCCTTCTCGGTGAATATAGTGCATTCGCTGTATGAGTAAAACACGCGCGGGCGCCCTTTTATCGTACGTATATACAGGAGGAATAACGATTCACGCGGTTTCTCCTCACGCGCTATCCTAGTTCCCTCATTTATGGATGAATTTTTAGGGCACGTGTACGTATCACATGCGAGCTCGAGTGGGAGGCGAGAAAAACCTGCTGTTGAGTACTCGTTATCATTTGAAAGGGTTCGTTACGAGCTTGCGCGCCAACATCACAGCTCCGATGACCATTTATTTTTCCTCTGTGAATGCTCGTAAGTGCTGGAACCCTCGCGTCCATATAACCACCTCGATATAATATACCAGTATTGTCGGTTATTCTATTTGTCTTTTCTGGCCCTGTATGCTCGCTCGATGACATTTGGGTGGTAGAAAAAAATAAATAAATAAACAAATTCACCAACCGTCACTATTCGGATGAACTTATACCGAAACCTAAAGTTGTATCAATTTGATAATGTGTTTGCAAGAAGCGTCGCGATCCCCACTAAAATTGATTTTTCTTTTTTCTTTTTCAAAGAGCTTCAATGATCCCCCGTAATTTAGAATGACTAATTTTTCATTAGAATTTAGGCCATCTCTGGTCTGTAGGAATTTCGGAGCCTTCCGACTAACTGGAACATAAAGTATCGTGGTTGTCGGACATGGTGGTCCTGGTGGTCGGTGAATTTTCTCGCCCCAGCGCGAACCTAGAATAAGCGCAAGCTCAGCTTCGAGCTTGTACGTTACGTCGGTTAGTTGTGCTCACGGTGCGATATTGGCTTCTAGATGCATGGATGCATACAAGTCGTTCTCGTGGAGGAGCCAAGGTAGAGGCGAGTGAGGTATAGTGAGACGGCGTTAGAGAGGAGTAGAGTGTGCCCAACCGGAGCGAAGAAGGACAAGTTTGGATCGTGGTCAACCGGTTGTCGGTATTCCGCTCTCCCGGATTATACAACATATTCGGGCGTATATATCCCGAACGGCCAACATACCGATGCATATTAATCCAACGCTCCCCAAAGCACCTCGGACCTCGCACAACGAACAAAGCCCGCGCACAAACTCAGCAAACAGTTGCATCAGCGACGCGCACGATCGCGACTATCATCCAACCGGAAGATCTGTGACACGCGTTACGATCGATGACTTCGGCAACTCCCTGTACTTTCCATACTCTATACCTCTATAAAACTCTCTTCCTCAAGGATCAAACTGACGCGCGTCGTTCACGCTTGCGATAACTGTACGGTCAAGCTCACCGGGATAATGCGGCTATTAAAAATATATTTGCAAATTTTAATTACCCCAAATTTTCATTCATCAGCTGTCATATAAAATTTAATACACAATCAAGTTAAAGTTACAAACTTTTATATTAAACTCGATAATTCTCGAAATATATAGCGTTAAAAATGTTATGTCTTTAACATAGATATTAAATTTAATATACAAGTTTATGTAGAAAGCCTCCTATATATATATTATTAGGCCTCGAGAAAATCTTGTAAGCCATCATCAGTCAGTTTCACCGTGCGAACTCCGTAAAGCTTGGTTAACTATAGATTCTATAACAAATCCGTCCGTTTCATGACTATGGATGAGTCAGTCAACTTTTCCATGAAAATGTGATTATAGGCGCGAATTATACTATTCCATCAATATATATACGCATTTCCGAGCGAGGAACGGCTATGGATTGTCAATGTCCCCCGTTGTGCATTCAAAGTGCATGCGAAATGTTCATTCGACCGTCAGAATTGTTAATGCACACCAGCATAATACACTGTACGTATCATTCACATGGCTGGAATAGTATGTACGAGGGATACAGAAATATGTCATATATGCGCCACTCGGCAATTCAAACTAATTAGATTTATAATCGAAATACCCACCTGAATGTAACGAATTATTGAATTTATAGGGGAAATGTAAAAGCTTTCATTTTCTATTTGATACTCGAACGAGTTGAATGAATATTTCAATAGCGGCTACAGTTTTATCGCTAAAAATCACTGTGATGGCAGAAAAAGTAACTGACTTTTATTAAAATTTTATCAAAAGTATTCCAAAATCCAAATATTCTAAGATACAACGTAATGGTCGAAAAAAAGATGGTCTCTGCATGATGCATTCGATATCTGAGTGGTGGCTTATCCGAGAAAAAAGAAGAAAAAAAGAATTAAAGAAACTCAAATATTATCTTAATCTATATGGTTATAGCTGTTAGTTAAGTTTATCGTACTTGCAAGCAAATCGCATCAATTCCAAACAAAAGAATTTATTACATTTATGTAAAACTAATTAATTACTCCGAAATGTAAAGAAATACCAATGCACTATTAGAATTGTAACTTGACGGTGTTTTGTTATTATAGTATTCGATTTATTGACATCTAAAATACTAAAGAGATTAGAAAGTAATTATTTTCTTTTTTTAATGTTGACAGAGGAATAATCTTCTTTACTCCGAATGAAAGGTTTCTGCGGTGAAGCTTAAGCTGGAGCTCAAGGTCGTATTGGAAGGATTCGAAAAAAAAACGAGGCTTCTCCAAATTTAAGCGAAGGAGGGCGGAGCCATTCGTGATTATAGCACGGCAGGATGAAAATACGTCCCGCGGATATTGGTTTTATCGATCTATGCCACACGAGAAAAAGTACATACACACCTATTTTCTTGTGTACGACTGAAAAAATGAAATCATCGAATACACGTAGAATCCCGAAATAAAGGGTAAATCATGAAAAAAGAATTATCCGACGTACCGAAATGCTCGGAGCCCAAGATCTGGCGATGTCGTGAAAGCAAGTCCGATTCCTGTTCCATTTAGATAGAAACTGTAGATACGTCAGTGCATATTGTACGTATAACTGTTGAGAAGACTTTCGCGTATTGCTTTTGAAAATCAAAGTTAAGGAGCTTACGGTCCAAAGATCAAAGAGCTTGAGTCCTCGGTTGAATCCGGTCTTGAAAAGCTTCTCCCGCAGACCAAAGGAAACTCCCTCGATTAATTAAAAATTAATTATTAAAAATCATAGCCATTAAGGAGAATTTACTGAATTCAATTGAATTGAAACATTATTCGCACATTGGTAATTAAAAATAATTTTTCTTTTTCTCTTAATGTATAAAAGGCATCAGTAAAATGTTGGTACATGTTTTCGGTGGTAAAGGATAAACACAAGAGTCCAACGATATTTCTAACTCATATTCATGAATCCCCGTGATTCGCATCTCCTTTTAGCTTGTTGGCCATAGAAAGCAAACCGTACTATGCTTCTCTATGCTTTTGCAATTTGACTACTGGTATACGTGGGTTGGCCTGTTGGCTGGCTGACAGGTTGGCTGGAAAGCGGCAGCTACGAACCGAAAGACCGTAGAGTATTCTAGTACGTACTAGACATTATAGCTACTGCTACTCTGTACGTACGTAACGTTTCGGAAAGTCGAATGTTTACCAGAAGGCGCGCAGTTCCCACCATTATATCCAGCACCCAGTTGAAGTTACTGTTGTCCCTCTTCAACTTAGCCACCACCTTCCCTATCATGTGAACGAACCAATGCCAGTAAAGGTGTTGCTATACCTCTTGTTTGACGAGCTGTTTCAATTACGGCCCTCTCTCGTGCTAACCCGACGGCCGCCGCTAGCCCAACTGAGAGCTTTTCTCATCTCTCTCTCTCTCTCTCTCTCTCTCTCTCTCTCTCTCTCTCTCTCACTCACTCTCCCAGTATATAACCACTTGCCAAGTATGCATACCATTAAATTGCCAACTGAGAGCGCCACTGTACACCAAACAGCCCATCTCTCGACATCAGTGGCTAAATGCTCTGACGAAAAGTTTCGAAACGTTTGGACGTTTACGCTTCTACTGTATACCTTCAACTAATAAACTGGTATATCAAGAGGCGCGGTAACTTTTTCACGTCAAGTATACATTATACGGAGAAGAGCATTTTCTATACCCAGAGTACATGTCTTCATATATGTATATATACTTTTTTTTACTTTTCATATAACGATAGCGCGTGAGTAAGACAAACAAAAACAACACACTAAAACAAAAAATAATAAAGATAAAAAAGGAAAGTAACAACTGTTACAGCTGAATCAGTTGGCGTTAAAAAAATTAATTTGAACTTGATCGGTTAATATTGAGAAATGGAAGAAAATTGAAAAAGAAAAATAAATAATATATCACCAGGATGCATTAATATTGCATATTTGTCTACTTACATTGTATGAATATATCTGCATGGAAATGGAAAAATACGTGTTTTAAAAAATTTCAACATATCTTAATATAGAGAGAGAGAGAGAGAGAGAGAGAGAGAGCGAGAGGAGAATTTTCTAAAGAGTAGTTTCGCTAGTTTATTCTCTTCAACTTGATGGCCGTTTCAGTCCTTAAAGCCGCTTTTGCCTCTTCTCTTTTTCAGATGCCTCATCACCAGCATCCCAACATCCCGATGTATATATCTTTCGGTAGCGCCGAGCGTCCACGCCCGGAGTCACGTAATTGAACGAGAAGAGTACCGGAAGTGCGATAAAGCGGTCCTGTCGCGGTGGCTCGACTACCGCTAGAGGGAGAGAGTGAGAGAGTCGAGTTAACGCAAAGGAGACGTCTCGCCGTTAATCCTCTCTTATCTCGAATTCGCCGTATGCTACCACGTATTGATCGGACCTCCTCCTTCTATTTCTTCTTCTTCTTCTTCTTCTCCACCACCGAGCCATTCCTCAGTCGAAGAAAGCACTTGTTTTACTGTGCAAGTCGTATACCAGAGTATCGTATTGCAACACTTAACGTTAATGTAATGAAACATTCCGGGTTAAAGCTAAAGTCCACCCATTGTGGCTATTGCTTTTTTTTTTTAATCCTTTTTACAGTTTCCTCTTGTTATACTTGTAATTAAAAAATAAAAAATGTACCTCATTTATCATACAAAAGTTGGCCAATAAATGTTTGATAAAAAAAAAAAAAATTCAGAATAGACTGATCTTTTGTTTACTCGACTAAAGGAATAAGAAAAAAGTAACGTTTGTATAACTTTGTTGTTGTTGTTCTTTTGTATTTGTGAGAAATATCAGTAGCGAGTTTGAAGTAAAACCGTCTAATAATATATATTTGATTATTAAATGTATCTCGTTCGTGTTAATTTTTTCTACGCTTATTTATTAGCCGCCTCTAGGTGCGATATAACTTGTGCAATATGACGGCGAGACGCGTTGGACAGGTGTAAAGCAATTACGATGCCACGGTGTGCCGTGGTGCTCTCTCGCTCTCTCTCTCTCTCTCTCTCTCTCTCTCTCTCTCTCTGTGTCCCTCGGTCGGTGAGTCGATTGGTTCGCCCGTGGGCGTATCGTGTGTGCATCGTCAGCACCACGAATTGTTTATCGCCACGAGAGGATTATCAATGGGTCCCGACGGCACCCAGTCGCGCCTTTTATCTCTCTATCGAAAAATGTTACATGTGATTTTAAAGATAATTACTTAATTAAAATACTTTCGACTGGAAAGAAGTTGTTTTGAATTTCCATTTAGGTATTTTGCGTCGCACCGTTGTTAACGAGAGTATCGTCGTTAAATCTCAAGTAATATTTATACGACAGACTCGCGGGATAACGATCTTGCAGGTTGACTCGCGTCCGACGGTAAATCTTAATAACTCGGCTGTCGGTTGCCGCGCTTCTGCCTCACCCGAGCGAGACTCGTAACGCGTCTCAACACTCATCGACATAAAATTAGGAGAAAGTCGTTATAATATAGTCGGAAATTAAGATGAAAATGCGACGTTAATTTCTTTAAATGGAATACACATGGTTGAACTTGGTGTTAAATGAGAAACGACTTCTCGAAGGTGTTAAAGAAGAAAAGCATGAATGAGTAAATTTGACAATTAACTTATTTTAGCAATTTTATTTGAGCCGAGAGCCGATCTCTCGAGTTCTCTTGAGGGCGGCGTGCAATTAAAGGTAACGCTCGTGCTTGCCACGTATCGCCACGTAAATGGAATAAAAGAGAAGGAAAAAGGGCGAAATTTGTTGACTGCAGCCCGCAAGTAGCGAGCATCAGGATCGAAGGATCTTGAGTCTGGGCTTTCTGTGTAGATGGCAAGATAGCGGTACGTTTCATTCACTCTCACACCCCTGGCCAAAAACGGTATAACACAGTCGACGGCCGCGAGCGAGAGAGGGAAGAAATGTTTGCTGAGAAGGTACCGCGTTTACAGATGATGTCACTGTGTGTGGTCGTGTTTCGTATAGCCCCGAATGTCCCTTGTACAAATTCCCTTGATTCCCAACGCTGCCAGCGCGCTTCTCGGCTCTCAGATGCTGAGACCATAAGAGGACCGTAGCGTAAGAGAAGCCAAAACCCTCTCAAGCCCAGTGCAAGTAGTAGAACGAGGGCGAAACTCGTGCGCTAGCTTCTCTTTCTCGATTTTAGATGCTGCAGGACTCGACCGAACGTCTTATCGGATTCCTCAAAGAGAGCCCGCTACGCTCGCCTTCTTCTCCTACTTCTCTATATCCTCTATCTTTTTGCTATATCTTATTCCTTTTTCAACTGTACAACTGTTGGGTGCAGAGCTCGAGAGAGGGAGAGCGCCAAGCCTTTTCCTTTTTCACGGAAAAGGCTAATTTCGTTGATACTCCACTATCCAGTCCTGACAACTATCGATTCTCACTACATCCCACTACTTTTTATATTTTCGATGTTGCATACGTCTCAAAAAATGCTCACTTTTCGAGCGATACCAAGAAATTTCGACGATTTGACAATAAAGCCGCTCTGTCGATATCGATCGCTCGATATAATCAAGCAAAGAAAAAGAATATGTATTAAATATAATGTGCCTGTGTGTTTAGTCGCGAGGTAAAAGTGAGGGAGAGAGGAAGGAGGAGGACGCGACGCCATTGGCGGATTATTAATCCTGGTTTAGCCCGGTTACTTCGACTACCCGTACATACGCCATAGAGCCAAGAGATGCTCTCGTCTTTCGTTTTCTCCTCGCGTATTTTATACGAGCAAAGAGAGTCTCTCCTTGATAGGTAGATTTGCCCGTTGGCAAAGGCACATGCACCCAGCAGCACCAAAATCCCCAGAGTCGAGACTACTCGAGACTCACTGTGCACAGTCATTCGGGATGATTCTACTTGTACTATACTTGATTGTTATTACGATATCGATTCTCGCTTACTCATCGCTGCCAATATAGCCACCGCGCTACCACAAAAACCACACAAATTACAACACTGACGAAGCTTTTATCAATTATTAGCATAACGTATTTTTCTTTCGGAACATCGTTCTCTTCGTGACATCGTGTGCTTGTTGAAAAAAAAAATTCAAGGTGTCATATCAAATGATAAATTCTTTCTTGACAAATAAGATAAAAGTTGTCTACTTTTACATGTGTGGACTTTGGCACACGCTCGAGAATTATAACTAAAAAAAAATATTTTTCTCGCCAACATTATATAGTTGAACTTGGCTGCTCGCGGGAAGATAGAAAGTAGAGAGAGAGAGAGAGAGAGAGAGCCGGTGATGGGAGAAAAACAGCAAAGTGTCTTATAGAAACTCACGACTCACGCTCGACCCACGTGCAGAAAAAAAGCGATAAAATAAATAAAATAAAAAGAAGAGGAGGACAAGTGTAGAAAGGGCGAATAAGAAGGAAGGAAGATAGCTGTCTATCTTGGAAATGTTGGGCGATCATTAGCATGACACTGATGGAACGGGGCTCTACGGGTCTACCATTAAGGAGCAAACCGCCTACTGATATCCCGAACAACGCCAAGACGGATCATATATAGAGTACATCTATAGGTATAGAGGAGCCGAGGAAATGTGTATAGAAAGGAGAGAGAAACTCTCGAGAAAGCTCTCCGCTTTCCTTTTCCCCCCCGTTTTCATAACCCTCGACTATATATTACTACGACGAATATACGTGCATATGTGTAACAAGGGCATTGAGGGCAACGTCACTGGAACTTTGATATTAGCCGCAGCGCTTGCCCTCGACGCCTGGATGCTCGCGTTCACGAGGCCGATTCGAAAAGTGCAAAATCACAGAATCACTCTAGAACAAGATACAAACGTACAGATTCGCAAATATACCTCAGCTTGTTTCTCGATAACTCAAACATTTTTTTCTCTTATCCACTCAACAGTGAAATTATAATTTTCCATTACCTCGCATATATCCAAGTGAAAAATCGCAATTTCTCTTGAATTTAAATTTGGCAATTGTGCATTTCTTTGAAACAACGAAATCAGAGTTATTAATTTTTGCCCGGCGAAGTTTCGTTAATATATTTGAAATGACATATAAATCGGTGTTAGAAATCTAATGAAAAGTGTTCTCGGGTATAAAACTTGGTAAAAGTGTGATGAAGGAGAAGAATCTAGATATTGTACGGAAAATCAAAAGACTCAGCTGTACTAACGTTTTCCGTCTTGAGCTCTCGATAGAGCCATCATCGAGAATTTTCGGTGCTCCGTACCCAAAGATACGAAAGATTTTCGCCACACCCACACACACACACACACAGTGGGTCAACGGTCAACTGCCGGATCGACGAGTTTAACGGTCGACGGAGAATCAACGCAATACAATAACGCTTTATTATTTCAATTTTTCATTAATCTCAGGAATATTGAGTACCGTTTTAGAATATACGTAAATAATGATGAAAATAAAAGCAAAGCTCTTTCTCAATGTTATTAATGCAGACAACGTCAGACATTATTGATATATATTTATCGTCGTGACACAGAGACGTCGGAAATCGGCTGGTCGAAATGAATATTCGATAGTTCTGATGGATAATTTGCTTCAAGATCACGGTGCCAAACACGTTTATCGAGTTCCCGAAGGACTTGGAGAATTATGCAGCGATATATCAAGAGAGGTTTTCTTCTTTCGTTTCCTTTTCTTTTTTCATCCCACCTAGCACTTTCTAGGCGATAGATTTTTATTGGCTCACGTTTTCATGATAAAAGGTACTACGGACGCAGCCTCGAGACATTTATTGCTACATTGCCGATTACGTCGACGCTCTTCTCATCACTCGGGAAAATGCTAAAGGTGTGATTATCGGTATTTAATCACTACGGAAATTGAAGAAAAATTGCCTTCTCCACTCACCTGTAGTGGTACATCGTCACTTCGAGCTTCGTCGCGACATTTAAATATATAACAATTCATTTTACTCTTGCGCTTCAAGGTTAAATATATTTATGGAGAGAAAAATAAATGAAAAAGAAAGAAATATATCAAAATTAAGCGGACAAGCGTTATTATCGATGAAAATTATCCTCTTAGTCGCTGTACGTGTGGTCAACAATATTTTACTCGGCAGTGAATCAATTGTGGCAATTCTACATCGAACTGGATTGAATCTCGCACAAATTGCCGTTGCTGCACCAAGATTACAAGTAATATATAGTCAAGAGTTTATCTTAATCGTTACACTACTTTGCCTTTTCTTTTTTTCTCCTAGGAAACATTCAGGGCTTATTTGGACAGCGTAGACATACAGCCGGTGCAACCGTGCGAGGGTAAACTAACAATAATAAAACCTTTCGCATATATTTATTTATTTATTTTTTGAAATGGTAAATTAATAGTTGTCAAGGATTTCTTAAATTAAAGTAATAAAACAAGAATAAAGATAAAATATCAAGCGTTTCGCTTTGACAGAGAATATTTACGACGAGAAAAGTCGTACATCAATCCGGAATATTATCGAAGCGACTGGAAGCTCGTTGGAAAAAGCGGAAAGGGCCGCGACAATGATACAAGTGATTGAATCTCTTATTCGGTTCTTTATATTATAATAGCCCTTATGTACCTCTGTGACAAGCAAAATATTATAGTCGACGTTCCGCGGGCACTACGAAAGAATGGTTGAGCGGGAGGCAAACGGTGAAATTCAATGGGAAAGAGCCGCTTCGAATACGATCAAGATTTTAAAGAATGCCGGAGTATCTCAAGCCGAGGCCACAAACGCAGCGACGCTCATTCAAGTAAATATGTATAACCCAAGCGGATTTCCTCTTGAGAGTTAATACAAGTCCTACAGAGATGCCTTTCATTCGGTTCATTCAATGTTTATTCTCCCATTCTTCATCTTTCTTCATCTTTCTTTCCGGTACTCTACAGAATGCTTATCGCGGCTATTATGCGAGAAGAAGCATCAAGATGGAATGCGGTGAGTTACACTACTTTGTGTGAGAGAGAATTAATTACAAAAGATTTTCGAGTTATAATATTGAGCCGCGATGAGGGAAGAGAGTTGAGGCTACTAATAAAGTCGAACTTGCACGATATTGTTGAAGAGTACAAAGGGGCCAACCCGCCGGAACGTGATTTACCGGGCTCTCGGCAAACTATTCAAGCTGTTGCTTGGCTGGATATGATCTACGAGGATTCTGGCCTCACTGCGCAACGAGCCAACGAAGCAGCTACATTGATTCAAGTATCTTTAATTATCATTGCCTTTTTCTTCAAGAAAACAAAAGGGTACTCGAAAATATAGAGAAGAGAGGTTTAAAAAAAAAGAGTTGTGTCGATCGAGCTGAAATTTTGCACACATTCGGATTTCATTTCTGTCGGTACTTGATTTTCTCGTATCGAATAAAAAAAAAAAAAAAAACAAGTAAAGTCAAATATTCGAGTAGCGTTATTGAATCGCTATTGAATTTCAGCTGAATCTATAAATGAATAATTATTTACCTTTCGTAGCCTCTTAATCAAACTGTACCCAGCGCGTTTCTCGAGATTTAATATATAAACAAAAGCTCTTTGACACTCGAAAGAGTGAAAAGAATTGTTGATGGAAAGCTAAGATAGCGTAATATATGTATTATGCAGAGCGTGTACAGAGGATACAAGACGAGACGACGTTGTCACGACGTTGAACGCACTTCATCAGCAAACTCGTTGGTGGTGGATGCAATTGTTGAGAATGTAAGACAGAGAATCTTTGAGAGGGTTCTATCGCGTCAAGACATTCCACAAGAGTTTCGAAGCCAGCGGCAATTCGAGCTGGTTGCTGGGAAAATTGAGAACGCTTACAAGGAGCGCTTAAGGGAATCGCGATTGTCCTCGGAAAGTGAGCGAGAACATTCCTTCCTCTGTGAAATCTTCACTTCCTCTCGTTTACTCTCCGCCGTCTTGCCGGATAAAGAGATATTCGATTAATTGCTTTTTCAGCCGACACCGATAGAATTTACGTGGATGAGAATTCCGAGGCTCAAATCGATCAACGAGAAATATCGAATAACGATGAAATTCAGCATCTTTCTACGGATGTTCTCGATGATGTAACGATATCAAAGTCCATTGCGGAGACTGTGCAATTGCATCATCAGATGTTGGACAACGAAAACAATGGGAAAGAAGAATATTAACTATAGAAATATTATCAAGTTTATCAGATGAATAAATAGAAAATCTATAAAAACGATGTACAACGTTATGAAAGAATATATTATAAAGTATCTCGGCATGAAACTTGTTTCGATGAGCAACAGCATCCACTTGGAATCTTTCGAGACTTGACATTTTTCAAACTCGTTCGATTGTGAAATTTAATAGTTTTTTCAAGCGCAGTATTCCGGTGAATTTTGCAACAAGTCACGTCTTGATCATGAAATTCTTTGTCGTCGGCGTAGTCTTGTTTGTCGCCTATCCGTTTGGCTATTGTTTTCTCGTTGATCTTCGTTCCACTTGCGGAATCCTCGTTAGACTTAAAAATCGTTTGCTCGTCGTAGCAGCTGGGGCTTTTCTTGTTCTTGAACTTCTCAACGAGCAGTGCCATCGAGTCCTTGTGCTTTATGACGCAAGCGTCACTGTCGACGACCAGACGACCACCACCACCACCACCACTGCGCCGCTCGTCCTCCTCCTCCTCCTCGTCCTCCTCTTCGGCCTCGTTATTCTCCCGATGACACAAAACTCGAGAGGAATTTCTTGGACATTGTCCGAGCGCGCAATCCTTGCAAAGACGATTCGATTCTTTCAAAGAACTCGCTCTTGATGCTGCAGACTTCGGCAATGGCTCCTCGTCTCGTATACTGGACATCAAATAGCGACTCGTAAGAATTCCCTTCAAACTAACAATTAAATACATATATATATATATATGAAAAATGCGATACAACTTCCAAACACCAAGCAGTTGTTAACTGTCATTTAAATCCAAATTGCACTGCAAACAAAAATTTGAAAAAATGCTTTCGTAAAACCTTAAGATATTGTGAAAAAAAAATGTTTAAATGAATGCTTCTGTCAATTTCTAATTCAATATGATGAGCATAGAGTATATAATTTGAAAAGTTCTAGAGTTGGCAGCATGCTTGGTACGTAGGTAAATAAAATAACCGAAACGCTTCGTGCCTCTTCCTTTTGTGACGAATTGGACGAGAACGTTGACTGTGTTTATACGAAGGATTTTCGCTCCGAGTTTCTTCGCGTTTTCTAGCGCAATCACAATTTGTAATCGCTTCTTCACCTACGATAACTACTTGACATCCAGTTGCTGGTCCAATCGACTCCTCGCGAGCTCTGTTTTCCCATTCGTGAATCTTACTTGGGAAATTGAGTCTCTCATCCTCATCGTCTGGAGAACCTGTCGACGAACCGAACAATATCTTGGATGCGATCGTTAATCTCTTTCAATAATTATTCGCAATATAATTACTAACGTCAAACGAAACTCTGTCGCTCATTTAATATAATTATTCCATAAATTTATGATTTTATCAAACCGATCGGTCACGTGTGTGGCATTAGATATCCCAAATTATTTTTTATTTAATATAATGTTATACTGAATTTCTTCGACTCGTTGGACATAACATTTTTCATTATCTTTTGTTTTAATGATTTTTTCATTGAGCAGAAATACAATGTAAATAAATAAAATGATTAAAACATACTGTTCTCATCGTGTGCACTTGACGAAAAAGAGAGGGAATTGTTGGTCCGACAGCTACGATCGTAAAGAAGATCAAGGTTATCGTTTTTCGTAGAATTTTTTTTTTCAGTATACTTGATCGTCTTCGACTTGGTTTCGTTTCTTTTCCCCCGTGCATCATCGAAATTATTCCCACGAATTTTGCAAATTCTGCCGAAAATAGTTTGAACGGAAGTTGGTCCGGGAAATCCGTCACCACCGCTGCATCTGTTATTCGTTTTTCCGTCATCGCCGAAGGTTACCACAACGTTTCTCTTGGTAGATCGAGAGATTCTTCGACAAGCGCATCCACCGGAATTCGCCATCTTCGTTATCGTTGCAACCTTTCTACGTCCGAGCCAAGTACAATTTTCTCTCATAGATATCGTACTTGGAGGATTCGTGCTCCAGGAAGTAGTGAATTCCGGCCAAACGTCATTCGATCTTACATTTCGTATTTCCTGTTGGCGGGCGAATCGTTGTTCGCACTTGTTGCACATTTTCATCGATGAAAGCCCTACCGACTGAGAATTCAATTAGACGAAACTCGATCGTCAACATTTATTCCAATTAAATGGCGATTAGTTACCTTGCTATCCTTTCGTTCGTAGCCAACGGGCCAAGACGGCTGTCCAAAATTTTTTGGAAATTTTCTACGTGCACGACGAAAAGCTATTGCAGCTGCTACGAGCTGGTGCGACGAAGATGGACACACCTGCGACATCGCTTCTCTTCGCGACTTCAATTCACCTGTCTCGCTCTTTCCGGATCACATGAATTTTCTTCATCGACAAATCATTGCGCTCAATAATTCTTTGGTTATCTGCAAATGGAACTGCATTTGTTATTACAGCGTAGGACTCCATAGAGTGCATTTTCTTCTTTTAGCATAACGTCCTCGCGTGCATGGCCTCTACAAAATTGTAAATCTACAGGAAAAACCGAAAATCTATAACTCGTTCACTCGAGTTTTTAAACTACCTCAGTTTAAAAGATATTTTATCACGCCATTTTTCCATACCTATATCTAATTTTTCTTCTATCATTATCCCTTTTTACCATAACTGAAACCAAAATCACCGACAGTTGCGGTATTTTTCGCTTTATTCCTTTCCCTTATCATTCATCCAAATAAGTCTTCTATCGACCGTCAAACAAACATCAATTGAATATTTGAATATTTGAAAAGTTGAAAATTCGTAATGCAAAATTTTCTGTAAATTCACATGTTCAAGTGGAATTAGCAATTTAATCCCAAATCTTCTTCTGGAATGAAAATAAATATTAATTGCATAAAAAAATATATATACACATTAAGTGAAAAAAAAAAAAAGAAAAAAAGGAACACGTGCTTATTGATGATTCGAGAGTGAGAAATGAGCTCGAAAGCCCATTCCCGAGAAATGCTTGAGTTATCGTTGTAGAGCAAAGTGTACATGAATTTGCGTCGAAATGGCTTTTGATATAGGAACGATTCGAGGCGTCGTTAGCGCGACTGGGTCTCCCCGCGTTAACGGAGCCAATTAAGAGGCTCGACAATCGAGCAGTAAACTGCGCTGCGATTTTAACGATGTTTCCAACATTTCCGTCCATTCGCGTTCCCTTTCGACGAGTAAAGGATGAATCTCGAGTATTGCGGAGCTTGCACCAAGCTGCTTCCAATTGTCTGCATATTGCTCGTTACCGATCTTCCCGGAATATTCCAAGTGGCAGCGAGTGAAGCGGAATGCACGCACAGTGAATGCGTGGAGCAAAGTATAATCTTGGAAATCTAATATCTCTTGAGCGTATTAAAGTTGCTCCACCGGTGAATTATAGAACATGGTAAATTAAATATTTTCAGGTGTGCAACTCACGGGATCCATCGACGAGAGTATAAACCCGTGCGACGACTTTGTCGAGTTTGCCTGCGGTAATCAATTCAACAAGTTTGAACGTCTTGCCCAACGGGATATGGATTTACGGTCGACGAATCGCTATTTCATAAAACCAACGACTTATAGCCTTCATCTGTGGTGGATCCGTGAGCAACTGAAAAGCCAATTGGACAAAGCTTATCACGTCGAGGAACACCGATCGATCGGTCTTGCCAAGATGTACTGGCAAAGCTGTAAAATAAGTGAGATAATTCATGAAAAAAATGAGTAGGGCATTTTATATTGAATAGATGAAATATCGATGAAAATGAGAGAATCTTAGAAAAATTTCATATATTTCCGTTCAAGATGAGAAATAAAGTGAAATTTCAGCGAGTGCGAAGGAAGCTCTAGTGGGAGTTCGTGTATTACTGAAGCGATTGGGAGGCTGGCCAGTGATAACCGAAAGTTGGCATGAGAAATACTTCACCTGGGTGAAGTTCAGCAAATGCGCTCGTTTGTTGGGCTTCTTGCCGAGAATGTTTGTCCACGTTGGCGTTAACGCTGACGACGTCGACAAACCGTGGTATCCCAACGACACTATAGAGCTCAGTTTGGAACGATCGAAATACATGTACACCAGAGACGATATGGCCAAGACTATGAAACGCGGATTCGAATACCTGAAAATAGCGAACTATCTGACGGAGAGTCGAAAGCCCGATATTGCGGAGATCGAAGAAGCGCTCCAGTTTGGCAAACAAATACATCTGGTATTAAACGTAGTTTATAAACTAAATGAAAATAAAACTTAAAAGTTATATTTTATAGTAAGCATACAAGTTTTACGATACGATACAATTTCAGTTAACGCATTCGCAAGAAATGCCTATTGTGGAACAAAAAGTAATGTCGATTGCGAAGCTACAGAGGACTTATCCCTTTGTCAATTGGATGGATTACATAAGAGCGATGTTGACTCGGCGACAAGCTAATTATTTATCCGATCGCAATTGTGTCATCGTCGATGTGTGTTATTTATCGCAAATAGGCAATCTCCTTGAGAGAACAGATAAGAGGTATTTTTCACAAACCTTATATTCCGTTTTATCATATAAATATAAATCTTGAAGTACAGCTTTATGCGCAATATCAGGAATCGGCAGATTTCTAACGAAAAATTACTCATTCTAAATTCAAGAGGGGATATTTAAAATGACAATTACTCTTTAAGTAATTCTACTATTTATACTCTCGATGTAATGAACAACAAAGATTTATAACAAAGATAAAGCGGTATATATAGTACGAGTAATCATGAACGATAAAAAAAGGAAAGAAAAAAAAAAATAGATTATTCGTGGATTTAGAGTTCAAGCCAACTACGCGTTTCTCTCGATAATCGACGATCTGTTCCTGTTCATCAGGCCTCAGTTGGCCTTGACTTTCGCTACCAATCAGCAAGAAATCGAGCAGATCTGCTTGGATTCCGTCTCAACAATGTGGGTAAAAGAAAATACAAAACCAAACGTACGACTAGCATACAAAGATGTTGGAATCCTTTTAGATTTGGTAAAGCACTCGAGATGATTTTAGCGAAAATGGCTGGACAAAGTATGAGACTGAAAGTCAATCAAGTGCAGAAAAATATTGCTCAGCAAGGGCGTGAAATGTTCAACGGAATCCCTTGGATGGACCATCAGACCCAGTTAATTAAACATCTGCTAATCTAATCTTCGTACAGAGTCAAAAGAATAATTATAAAACAATTTTCTTCGTGTGGAATTGGATAAAAAAATAATAATAATACAAAAGTATGTTCTTCTTGCAGATTGCAGGCTACTAAAAAATCAGAAAGAACTACTTTCGTAAATCTATTCCAAGACGATATATTCGAAGAAAGATATTTCGATCGAGTGAGTATAGCGAACGACAACTCGAGTGATTAATTATATATAGTTTGCTTTTCGTAGAGATCGTTCTACACGTTGTTCCGTTGAATTTGTCTCTTTAGCTCGAGTTTACACAACCGGATGCCACTCTCGTTCTCTTTCGCCAAGTCAATGTATTTCTCGTCGACCATTATTACCTTCAGGTCGGTCAACCGAGAAATATGTATATTTTGCATCGACGGGACAATCAGACTATGTTCGCGATATTCAAAGCTACGTTTTCCGCAGCCGAGTCGATAGTCAGGCCCGATCGAATTTCCAATCAAGTTTGTACGTAGATTTATCGCGATTTTTTCTTTCTTTTCCTTACTAGATATCAAATGCTAATTGATACATTTTTCCAATATTATTCCGAGCATTTGAATTATTCAAAGAATTTCAATAATATTAATCGAATCGATGCGAATAATTAATATTCGATTGATTACGAATTATGTAGGAAATTTCGAATATTCGCGAATCCCTAATAAATTTCTTTCAGATATACCAGCTTCGGCTGCTCTTCAGAATCGTTTTAGCGTTCTACCGGAATTGGATTTTCTAAATTACGCGACAATCGGAATTCAAATCGCAAACGCAATGGGACATCAGTTATACCAGAGAGGCTCGTTCATCGATTGCAATGGTCATTGGCGAGAAAGCTCATGGTGGTCGAAAACTACGCAAAAACAATTTGCCAGTCGACAAGCGTGCGTGGATATCGGCTCTGTTAAGCCTCTGGAAGAAATGTCCCCGATATTCGGTTACATTGGTGCCGCGGAGATTGCATACAAGGCGATCTTCGACAATCCCGCTACATTTACCAATACAACTCTTGCTGGTAAACATTTTCGCGATTCTTAACATTTAACATCTAGAATGAATATTTTTTTAGTTGTCAAAACAACGACAAAATTCAATCTTTAAACAAATAGTACCTTTCGAGGATTGTATTTTTTAAATTTATATTTGTGTTAATCAGACCGTGCAGACACATCCTGAATTATTGAACGTCTAGCCAGGCCATTCTTGAAATCCTCTTAATAATTTAGGACTCGTTTGCTTAAAAATAGATGAAATCCAAATTGTCATTTTCAGGACTGAAATACAACACCAGACAATTATTTTGGATCGCGGCGGTAGCATGGGACTGCGACAGAGACCTCAAACGTCGTTATAACACGATGGTCGCTCACAACAATGATTTTGCCGCGGATTTCAATTGTCCAGCGGGTTCCAACATGAACGTAACCGACAAGTGTAAAATATGGATTGCCTAAAGAAGAAACCAATAAGAAATTTCGATATAAATAGCAACAACAATTTTCGTTTTTTATTCAGACTGTACATAATAATTGTCACGCGCTACGTCTATGTACATTAATGATAATTAACTACATATGAGTTCGGCGCGACGGTAAAACTTTGATTCAATACCTTACATCCTCGTATAAGCAAATTCTACGTCAAAGAATTTCAGTGTCGATCGCTATTACGCAACAATTTTAGTATCTCTAAACCCGTTATCCTAAAAATAAATAAATTTTAAAACGAAAAAGAAAGGAAAAAAAGCCTATCGGTCAATGAGCGATTCTCATAGGTTTATTCGTAACATCGTGCTTGTTTAGCTGAGAAATTGAGCAGGTTGGGGTAGTTAAGTTAACGGAGAGTATCGAGAAAAGGATATCATCGCAGTATTTCTCGATAGAACTTGAACAACACCCGTATTACATTTCCCCGCCGAGGTACTCGGTTGTTTTTCTTTTTTTTTTTCTATTTATTATATAACTCGAAGAGTTCGCGAAAAAATCGTCTGAAAAGAGGATGACATGAATTTGCGAAAACGCTGTTCAGCCGTACCGTCGCTTTGCCCCGAAAACACACACACACACACACACACACACACACACACACACACACACCGCTGAACGTCATTCTGCCGAATCAACAAACTGCTGAAATCTATTGTTATACCACATTGTTTAGTTTAACAATGTTGCATTATTAAATCTCGAGATTTAGACAATTTGACTGAATTATTTCCACTGCCAACAATTCGGTTAAAACAATTCGTCTAAAAAGAAGAAAAAACCTATATTTATTTTTTATGGCGAAATTAACTGATTTGCAAACATAAATAGTACGAAGGATTTGGAAAATTGTTACTAAACGAATTGTTTTGGGGAAATTCACCGAAAACCTCTTGTTTAAGTTAGCCTCAATTCATCCACGGAGGACAAGAGACCGGTGGTTGGCAAGCTTGGGATATAGGAACTTGATAGTGCTGTTGATGCGGATGCTGAGAACGCGCCGTTTGATGATGAGGCGGTGGCGGTGGCGGTGGATTGCAAATTGACTGCATCAACGGATGCGTGTTGTACGGCGGTGGTTTCACCGTATAAGGATGCACTTGATTGAATTCGTGATTCGAGTGATGCTGATGATGCTCCGGTGTTATCATTATATTTTGGCTGCACGGCGATCTGCTACGATCGACGTCTGATTGACCTGCCAAAAACTGCTACTCTTAATTCGCTCGATCATCGAAAAATCTTGACAATCTAATACATATATTTCAAATACGTATTTCGAATAGATTTGTATTTTTTTTTTTTTTTTTTTTGCCACTTGAAATACGATTCGTCGTTTCATTTTTCATTTTGCATTTGGAATAATATTTTTCAAGTATTTTGAATTTCGAAAAGTTCGTACGTCGGTACATATTGAGCATTAACTTGAAGTATCACAACGCACAAGACGTGTTATATTAGAGTTTTTTAAAAGTCGATGACCGCTTGCTTGAAATTCATCTTGTCTTTATTTTCTGAGCAACCTCTGTGAAACACGTATTGCTTTATTTAATTCATCTCTGTCACTTGTACCGCGTACAAGTAATATATAATAAAAATAATAGTTTATATCCAAGATTTGAATTGTCAAAGAAAGTTATTTCAATAATTTTTTAATACTTGTCGCCTTATCAGTTATCATTTTTTCAACAAGTTTTAAAATATATTTCAAGTATGAGATCTGTCTATATAGCGACTCACCTCTGACAGGTCTGATCTGAGGTGGTGGCATGTTAGTCGGTGGTGGCGGCGGGGGCGGCGCCGGATAAAGTACATGATGTTCGCTCTCTCGAGGCGGTGGCGGTCGGCCCCATGGCATACGCACGTGATGCGATTGCCAGGGAACGGCCGGAGGAGGCGCTGGACCACAATCGCCAACGAAATTTGCCTCGATTCCTGAGCATATTATTCTCATGTAACGATTATTCTGATTAACGTTGAAACAACATTTCATTTTAACCAGCTCGTTAGTATAACTGAATATCCTACATATCCTAAACATCGAGCGTTAAATTTTACTAATCCCTCTGTACAACATCATTAATTGTCATATTAATTGTGCTTGAGTTTCTTTCATGTTGTCTCTGTCTATGTGAATCGTCATTTATACGCAGCATCAGCACATGCATCTCAACGCACCTACACGTTTAATTCTAATCATCTCTAGCTACCTCATTCTATACACACACACATATATATATATATATAATAGCTTTTTCTCTCAATTTCTCTTAATTTTTCTGTCAATGTCTATCTTCGTTACAATCGAATGGACCTATTTGGCGTTGGGCAATTTTTTCTATTAAAAGGGCCTGTCCCGTTTACAGTAATAGTACAAAATAAATATGTAAATAGAGCACTCACCAGAACCCGGTCCTACTGGCCGCTGATCCATGCTACGTTTTTCACCTGTTCAAAGAGAGAAGATTGTCATGAATTACGAGTCACCGATTGATTTATCTACGATATTTAGAATTTTTTCAAACGACGATCTAAGATCTGTTTAGGAAATTAGGAAAATAAGTGGTGCCGCAGTCATGGTCTCGAGTGTAGAATTTCCCGGGATCATCTGCTCTGAGCTCGAGAAATTTCTTAAGTAACGAGAAAACACCGACAGTAATGTAAACGATGCCCTTTTTGTCTCACAGGTTACATAGTAAGCACCTGCAACTACAATTATAGTACTATAAACAATGTATTCCATATTCCCGATAAAATCCGCTATCTCCGAAGAATAAAATAGCGAAATGGCGAATATTGGCTGCGCTAGAACATAAGAAAAAAATACATCCGTCCACGAACCGCTGCGTTTTATTGAAATATCTGTAGAAGCGTTACTGTATAAACGGCACAAATAATAACATACGAGAAAAAAGATATACAGCGGGAACTAATCAGCTATAAACGTTGCCGAAACCTAAAACAATTTTGTTTCCTCTCTGTTTTCGCAGGAATAATAACGAGAATATTCAGCAACGAATTCTGCGGGCCATTCCGAGACTCAAGCGATTAGGAGAGTTTAATTTTTAAATCGTCATATCCGTTTGAGTAATCGTGCTAGAAAATCCAGAGAGTACATAATTTTGTCAAGATGCAAATTGTATATGACTTCGTATTAACATAATATAATACAGTCTAAGAGTATTGGAAAATCATGCCGGATACCCGCGATCGCGGTCGCACATGAACCTTGACATATATATTCGCTGTCGATCGCACTAGAACGAGCGAATAGCCAATAGTCCAGGCATGTGCGAACATCCAAAAATACGAATTATCTTTTATCAATCGCACACTAATTACTCGTTTCGATTCAATTCAAATACCTGCAATATTGTTCGTTCTTCGCTTTTCAAGCAAAAAAGCACGGTTCACTTTGTTTGCAAAAATTCGGATATTAACAACTTTTTAAATTCCACTAGAAACGTCTTTCGAATTAATTTATCAATATTCCAAGTATTCGAATTATTATAATTCAAATGAAGGAATATTTCATTCGAATATCGGCAATTGAATATTTCATGAAATTTCATTCGATTGAAAGACAATTCGCAAATTCCTACAATAGTACTTGGATAATGACAATGGCAAACTTACGGTGTGAATAAATGCATGATAATAAGAAGAGAAAAAAATGAAAATAATTTTTGAATCGAGCGTAGTATCCAGCACCCTTTCGCTACAAATACTCTTAGCTACAGACCTGGATGTGGAGGTGGCAAAAGCGGCTTGTTTCGATCGCCATGAGGTGGACCGACACCTCCCGGTGATGGACCATGTAAGACTTGCTGTTGTCGTTCACCTTCTCTGCTTAAACAATTCAGTCAAACTTATTAATTAAACGTACAAAGGTCAGATCACAAAACAAGAGATCGACTGATGAAAAGATCGGCGGGACATTTTCTGAAATAAATTCGTAACATGGTAATTTTTTGTACTCGGCATAACTCGCGTTACTGCCAACTGTGTAAAATTAATACAAAAATATCAGCAATTTTAGTAATCAAGCCGAGAGAACTCTGTACAGAAAAGAAGAAACAAAAAACCAAGATGCTTTTGTCGCGACTAAAGCCCGCTCGACGTTGTTTAAAAAAAATTTTAAAGAAAAAAAAACGCAGAAATGTTCTTAACGCGAGTGATGCCGGTTTAACAATATATCATTAAAAACAATCGAGCCGCACGCTCGAGGCATCTCAAGTCCTTAATTAAATACAATGGTGCCACCTCGTTTCGTTAGATACACCTCGTTTCATTGTTGTAGCTTTTTCGGAGTGTATTGGACGCGTGCGCGCATAATTCATTATATCCAAGAGACGATTCGTGTCGTGACATCTTTTCTTCGTACTTTTTTTAAACATCTGCCGAAGGAAGCGTTAAACACAGGTGGTCGTTCGGTACAATGTTTTGTTTTTTTTTCCCCCCTTTTTTTTTTTTTTGCTTTTTTCCTTTTCTTTTTTTACATGGATATATTGAATCGTGCAACGGGACAGGGGAACGAGCTAATACAAACACTAGGAATGTGCGAATATTCGAAATTTCGAATAATTCGCAACGAGTCGAATACGAATTATTCAAGTCAATTCGATTCAGATAATTCAAATTCCTTGAATTATTCAAATCCTTAGAATATTTCAAATATTTTCAATTCTTCGATTCTCATGCAACGAGTATAGTTGATTCTGTATAAAAATCATATATCAACTTTTCAAATTCGGGTCAGAAGATCTTTCGAATCAGTGAAATCAATGAAATCGATGAGATAAATATTAATTTAATATTCGAATATTTCAAATATTTGAAAATGTTTGATCTGATTCTGAATCTGAAGGATAAAAGCACAGTTAGTTTTGCTTAAAAATTAAATATGAACTTTTGACATTTGGGTGAGAACTTGTTTAAAAATTAATGAAACTGAATGAATTCGAAGAATTCACGAATATTCGAGATATTTGATACGAACTTGGAATTGAATATTAATAAACGGTTCAATTCGTTTCAAATACTATTCGTACATTCCTAATAAACACTGTTTCATCTTCTTGGATTATCGAATCAGTAAGACTTAGAACAATTTTACATTCACGAAGATATCTCTCTATGAAGTGCGACTTGTCGTCGATGTTACAACTGGAAAAGCAAATTTGCAATTGCCCGGCGATTCGCATTCTCCCTTCGGCAAAAAATCCTCTCCTTCTCTATATTGTTAGTGTAAATACTTATTATATTATGGAGAGAAAAAAAAAAAAAAAGAACGAAAATCGAAAAAATGTTAACGGCTTTTTTTTTGTCTGCATCGTTAGATTGCTCTGTCGATAAAACAAGCCTCTTTGTGGCTTTCGTGTGTCTCGCCCTGCTCTATCTCTTCACTAAATACAACTCCTTCTGTCATCTGTATAGATTTTCTAGAGAGTAAGATTTTTCATTTATAATCGATACAACAGTTCATTTAAACGGACAAGAACCTTTTATCATTCGCGGCAGATGCTCACGATTATTCTACAGCAGTTTATTACAAGCGGTATTATAGAATTTCACTCACCCATTGCCTTGACGCTGAGCAGGAGGTGGTCCGCATTGAAATGGAGGAGCCTCCTGAAATGATTTTTTCGTATTTAAACTTTTTTCTTAAATTTTGCAAAAAAATGTAGATTAGAGAAATATAATCGTTTCTATTTCAGTTTACCTGAGGCCCCTCGACATCGGCGAATCGCCTCTTCAGACCCTGGCACTTTTGTTGCTCGGGCGATTCGGGCTTCGGAATTTCAAACTGTTGTTGCATACCCGGCGGTTGAACGGTATAATGAAGCTGCGCTTGCATCTGACCATTCTGATAATGCAATTGTTGCGTATGATAATGAATCTGCGTTTGAACTTGTATCTGCTGTGCCTGCTGTTGTTGTCCAGGCTGATGTTGCTGTGCCTGATAGAGCCAAGGCGCATTCTGTGCCGGTGGCTGTTGATTCGGTGGCGGCATACTCGTGAGAATATTCATGGAATTTGGCATCTGATTGACATTCGGCGGTGGAACCATTTGAGGCGGAGGAACGGGTTGCGGAGCTTGCGGTGGACCTTGCTCCATAGGACACTCGATCCCAGCCAGAGGTCCCTCCCCACCAGGAGGTAACGGCGGTTGTTGCTGTCGTGGATGGTGATGATGATGATGATGATGATGATGATTATGAGGATGATGCGGCGGCGTTTGCGAGGTCGGAAGCAAAAAAGTTTGTGTTGTAGGCGGTGGAACCTGAAGCGGCAAAGGTGGAGGTTGGCCATCGAATTGCGGCGGCATAATATGTTGCTGCGGTCCGTGTTCGTGATTCGGCTGAATCTGCTGTGAGACAATATGTTCGCCAGGTTGCAAAACAAATTGTGTCTGTGTTTGTGGAGCCGGTGCGTGCATCTGTTGATACTGTATCTGATAGGTTTGAGGTATCGGAGGTGGCGGTTGATTAGGTGGAAAATTTGGCGGTGGAAAATGAAGATGCAAGAGTGACGGAGGTGGCTGTTGCGTTATGCTCAATGGAGCTGAGGGGGGAGGTTGCTGAAGATTAACGTTAACGGTTTCGATCGCGCCATGCGAAGGCGACGTCGCTCGCGCCATATTCGGTTGTGCGTACACGTATGATACCGCCCCGCTAACGGGCCCACTACTGCTCGAGATGAAGCTCGGTTGGCCAGCATTCTGCGGTGGCGGCGGCTGGCTCATAACGTACATTTGCGTTACTGGCTGAGGTGATGAGTGCGATGCCGGTGGCATTTGAATGTGGAGCGGCTGACCCGAATGGATTTGGTATTGTACTTGACTAACCGTTGGCGGAGGACCTATCAATTGTACTTGTCCGACCGGTGGAGGTGACATGAACGTTTGAAGCTCCTTTATGGGGAAGAAAAAACGACATTTTTAATTGGCACGTACTGGCTATATTTTTTTTTTTTCTCCACAATTAGCTCTCGTTTTATTTTATTTCAACTCCTGAATATTATGAATAACGGCGCACTACACGTAACTTAAAGGAAAAAAAAACCCTTGTCGACTACTTCTTCTACTACTACTAACAATAATAATATTATAAAATATTGATAAAATACTTGTGTCTGTGTCGGAGGTACCAGCGGACCCGAATGTGCCGGAATATGTACTCCAGGTGGAGGAACCGTTACGCCCGCACCTGGTGCACCAGCCATTGTCGCGGTGAGTATAGTTGCCGGTAACGTGACTACGCTACTTTGCGGATGTTGTATTATATCTAAAATCGAATGGTATATCGCTAAAGATGACGTTTTTTTTTTTTTTTTTTTTTTTTTTAAATACATAATCTCAAGAATAAATCGATATACACGTACCTTGATGCTGGATTGTAACTACGTTTGATTGGGCCAAAGCACCGATATTCATTGTTTGAAAATGCGCTATAATCAGAAGTAGATTATTCCGGAGTATAAGGAAATATTGGTAAACCGGAGTAAACGATTACCTTGCTGTATCTGTTGAATCGGCGATGCTTCTAAGACCTGCTGTTGCTGAACCGGTGGCGGTTGCTGCTGTATAAAAGACTGCAATTCTGACTGCATTGTCTGTATCAAATTTATTGCTAATTGCTTCGCATTTTGAAGCGCCTCCGGTTTTGGGTGCCTAAATCGACAAAATAATATTTATTATTCATAAGTTGGTGAAAAATATTTTTTCATTACCTTTTTTCTCAATACATAATGCAAATATATCGATCAAATCGAAATAGCATTATCTTTTTTTTATTCAAAATTTGAATTTCCTTTTAAAGACAGCATTTTAAAATCACCGTTTGTGTCGTGAAATTATTCGTGTCAAATGGTCCGTAAAGTATTTGATATTTCGGAATGATAACTGTGAATATTTACATTCCGACATGGACAAGAAAAAAAGCTTTGCGACAAAAGCAGCTTTAGAAACGAATACTTACTCTATGTACAAGTGAAGAGGCTCGGGAGATTCACTTCCTAATCCAGGATCTACGAATTGAGATCCACGACCACGCAAGGTCACAGTCGCGCCGGTCTCACCGCGTATGTACAGAAGATTGGCTCCTCCTCCGCCGATAATTCGACCGCGGAGATCAAAACCCGGCGGAGCATTTTCTATGCCTATACATATCTTCTCCTTGAGGAAAAAAAAAATGTGTTTAAAAAAATCGTAAAAATATCGAATGTAAAAATTATTAAAAACCATTTTTTTCTCATTAATAATTACAATTATTGTGCAAGATCAAAGTTTCCAAACTCTCGCAACAATTGTGAGTAACTCGGGGTGATTATTCTTTTACCATAAATTTTCGTAGCCATTATAATGATTTAGGTAAGAAAAATATTGAAAATCCGTTTTTATTCAAATTAAGCTAATCTCTGAATTATACTCCAAATAATATGTGATGTACTTGTGCACTGTCAATGATTTAGAATATATATTTTAGAAAATGTCTTACTATCGATGGAACACCAGAATGCAGACTCATAAGAGGTGGCGGAGCATTTGTAAATCTACTTGGCCTATTTAGAGAACTTTGGTGCTCTGTCTTGATAATTTCATTTATCTTCTGTATGGCCACTAAAAAGGGAAAAAAAAGAAAAAGTTAATTACACATTGAATTGTAAAATAAATATGTCTACACTTAAATATTGTACGTACAATCGATATTCAGTTTAGAGTGTCCCTGGATGAAGAGATAGAGCGGGCGTTCGTTTGTGCAGCGCTGTTTCTCTTGCTCCGTCATGAATCTACCTCTTGTAGATACTGTTGCACCTTTGTAAAATTTTTTAATTTAAATTTTAAAATTTCGTATTTGGATAATAAAAAGTTATTACATTTTGAATCAATAATCAATTTTCTTTTGGACAAAACACAAAGAAAATGATAATAGCATTTTACGATATACCCGAAAAGGTGTTAATCTCATCCTGAATATATCCTTTGGTAAGTAAAGTCCTGGCACTGGGTGGTGTCTCGTTGATCTCGAATTCGGCGCTGTATATTTCAGCCCCTTTAAATCCTCCGTTGGATGACGACAGAGCCTTAAAAACTCATAGAATTAACACTATGTCGGCACTCTTATATTTCAAACCAGATGTGAACAGCAAAATTTACTTTAGTTATATATTACCTTTACAATTACAATTAATGTCAGGAACACTAGTTTTTTTTTTTTTCTCATTAATTATAATTACTTTCAATTATATTATTTATTATACTTTCAGTAAATGGATAAATAACAATTAATGCGGTTATATAATATATTGAAGAATTAAACAAAAAGTAATATTGATATGATTTTTCAAAATGTTGTATATTTTGAAAGAGTTGTGCTTGTGTTTCCATTACAAAAGTTAAATTCATTAAATGAATAAGTTATCACTTGGAGTAATAATATAGTTTTGAGGAATAATTTTTTTCAACAAGTTTTAAAGGCCCATTCGGAGTTCTTTTTGAGTATTCCAGACTCCAGAAAAAAAAAAAAAAAAAAAAAAAAAAAAAATCAGAGATTCGAGAAGCGTTGTCTGTTGATTAAAAAAAAAAGATAAAACTGAAAATTTAACTGTTTTGAGATCATTCTCGATCTGCTGATAGAGAGTCGAATTGGTATTGAAAGAGGTGAAAATTCTTAAGGAAATACTGATGTTTTTTTTTCGTGTTTTAATTACCTTGTTGCTCCCATTGGAACCCCGAAACTTTCCTTTCGCCATGAGCATAGATTTGATTGTCTCGGTAACATGTGTTGCTAATTTCATAACCACAACACTATCGCTTGGATCTCATAATCTCGGCAAATCGCAGCAAAACTCGCTGATACTCGTGAAAAATGATCTACGTTTCTGCTGTACATTGTGTTAAGCTAATTCAACGTACGTAATTTCGCTATTTAACCGATTTCGATAACCTTTCTGATATATATTTACCAACAAAAAAAGTAGCGAGCGCTTCATCCCTTGTGATACGCGCTTTGGTGAGTTACAAAAGTCACGGAAAAACAACGACACTCGACGATCTTCATCGTATCATGACGTACTGCCGTGAATCAAACCAACCACCCGTTCCAGCATTTTTTCCTTTTTTATTTTATTTTTTTTTTTTTTTTTTTTTTTTTTCTGTCGCGTTTGTCTCCCCAACACCTTATTTATATTTTTCGACACAGAAAAAAAAAGTTAACATCAATACACTGGGTGCAAGTACCACTAATCGATTGTGCGCTTATTGTGTGTACTATGGATATAGTAGGCAACAATGGCCGCCAATTCAAATAGTCACAGCGCGGTCAGCGACGAATGTACATATACATTTTCATCTTTACCAAACAATCGAATACATAGTTTACCTCGAGAATTCAGAGATAAGAGACCACTTGAGAACTAAAGTCGAGCATCGCCAATTGCTGTAAACATGCGGCTATTGTCATAAGAGAAAAAAGCTTTGCAACCAACTTAAAAAATAAAATACATTACTTCTTTTTTTTTTACTTAAAAAATAAAAAATCCTGCTTGAACTGCAATAGAATACGACCCCAGCTGGAAGTTGGCTGCAAATAATTGAGATTTCTCGAGTGGGGCTATCTTTGGCGAATAGTTTGAACCTCGCACAATATTGAGCGCCGCTATATATATATATATATCTTCTCTGGTATAACTATTCTCAAAAGTTTGAAGCGAATATACCTTTATCGGTATTACATGTATATAATACAATTTTTTATATTTTCAGATGTTAGTTTTTATGCTCGAGGGATATATCCCTTGACGAAATTGAAGATTCATATACTTATCTCTGGCAGATGACGCCACTTGAAAAATCTGAGTTATTCGCAGCAGTAAACTTCACGTTGGAGAAACTGCTATTTTGCAGTTTTACCAAAGTTCTGGGGTTCACCACAATTCCATTTTTAACTTAAAAAATGAAAAACCCTGTTGTTTTAAAAAATTTTCAACTTAGAAAATAAAAATTAAATGTCCGGCTAATTAACCGGTTAACTTACCAGGCCCGCGTCACTTGTGATAAGGATCAATGACAGACGTGAAACAGTCGAGAAAATGAGATCCGGAAAAACAATTGTCAGCTGATATTTCTTGAATTGCCTAAAGTGATATCGTAAACATTGGTAATTGTGCGTGTGATATTGATAATTTGCTTGAGAAAAGCTGCGGAAGGACATTGAAAATAGTTGAAAAATATCGTGAATGCAAAGTGACAAGGAAAATGTTTAAACCGGCATTGAAATACCGTGAGCGGGTTGATTTGAAAGATTTGTCGGGTGTATTTATTTTTTACTGAGATAATCGGGCTCGAAAAATAATTAAAGACTGATAAAGAATTGATAATTTTGGAGAAATTAGCGGAATACCTTTGAGAGGTATAATTCGTCATAAGCTGCTTGCAGGGAGCTAACGAAAAATTGTGCATCGCCTTACGGAAGGTTAGACGGTGAGCGATGAGTCTGCAATTAGCAAAGAAGAAACACGCCAAACTCTTTAGATGGCTTATACAAATAATGCCGAGCGAATTCGCCGAATACGACTCCACCAGACTGACTTTTGCATTTTTCTCAATATCCGGTCTGGATATACTCAATTCACTGGACGACATGACCGACGATGAGAAAACTCATGCCGTCGAATGGATCTACAGATTACAGGTTAAAGAAAATGAATCTATAGATGGATTTCAGGCTTCGACGAGCGTACCTGCATCTGCGTACCAACATGCTCATCTTGCAATGACGTACACCGGCTTGGCTACTCTTCTGGTATTGGGCGATAATTTTGTTCGTATAGATCCTTACAGAAAAGCCTTGGTTCGAGGAGTACGAGCCTGCCAGTGTCCGGACGGATCGTTTTCATCGATGCTCATAAGCAGCGAAAGCGATATGAGATTTTTGTACTGCGCCTGTTGCGTATGCGCGATACTTGACGATTGGGAAGGCGTAGATAAGCCCAGGGCTATCGACTACATCTTGCAGAGTATCGTAAGCGCAATTAAATTATACTTGAGATAAATTTAGTCTTGCAATTATTTTGGAACCATGGAAATCAATAAAATTGTATGATTAAAAAATATCATTCTTTTGAGTTGAAAACGAATGTTTTTTAACGTCGAGCGTTTTATGCGCTTAACGCTCAACTGACGTACGAAAAGAACACCACGAGATTCTACCGCTTTCCGTTCTCGTTTGAATGTATGTACTGTAAAATAAAGGAAAATCGTCTAATCGTAATGTTTTCAGTCGTACGACGGCGCAATGGGCCAAGGACCAGGTTTGGAGTCACACGGTGGTTCGACTTTCTGTGCAGTGGCCAGCCTTGTGCTCATGAACGAACTCGACAACGTCTTGTCCCGCGAGCAACTCGACAGACTGAGAAGATGGTGTCTAATGAGGCAGAATGACGGCTTTCACGGGAGACCCGGAAAACCCTCTGACACCTGCTACAGTTTTTGGATCGGTGCCACTTTGCAGCTGTTGGAATATGAGAGATTCTCCGATCCTGAGGAGAACCGTGCATTTGTTCTCAGCACTCAGGATATCGTTTTCGGTGGCTTTGGAAAGTTCAAAGATGCGCCTTCCGATCCAATGCACACCTACTTGGGTAATAATAATCTTCATCAAATATTCATTGCTAAATATAACAAACTAAACTTAAAAAATCCGGTCTATTTTTTTTTTTAAATAAATATTGAGGAGTCGTTTAAAATCATTGATATACTCATAGAAAATTAATGTACCTCTCATTAGCCCCTTTATAACACGAAGCTTTTCAATTCCTCTGATAAGATGAATTGTTTAAGAGATCTTTCATGCATGTTTCCTGTTGCGAACGTACAGAGGCGTTGCTCTTAACCGGAGTTGACGTGATTTTTTTACTTTTTTTTTTAAGGTCTCGGCGGTCTGAGCCTGCTGGGCGAGCCGGGATTGCAAGCAATGAACGCCGCCCTCAATATATCCAATCGTGCCTACGCGCACTTGCAAGAGATTCACAAGAGGTGGCGAAACGAATGACCGCCCTGCTGTACTTACCCCGCGAATGACTTTTTTTTTTTACTCCAATTCATATCAAGCGCACATAGCCAAAAATAGCATATGACGTCGTTATGGCTGACCGCAAAACGCGGTGATATCGACGAAACGTAGCACGCTCGCGCTACGACTCAAGAATTAAGAACAACAAGAAATTCCATTAATCTACGATCGTCAATTATAAACAATTGTATTATTACCATTATTATGTATGTATACGATGTTACGAGAAGAGCCAGGTGCTGGTTGTGCTAATCTGTTATATATAAATATTAAGATGTGTCGAAATTTAAATTTCTCGTTGTTTTTTCTTTTTCCTCCCACTACTTAAAATAATTGTTTTCGAACCAAGGACAGTCCCTCGTTCCAAACGAGCGTCGTAGACGTCTTTTTTAGAGGTCGCTCAACGAGGTTCTATAATTCTCTTCGTTTTTTTTTTTTTTTCATTTATTTAATATAATTTGAATAAATAAGGAGTGCTTTTCGAGCGCTCAATCCAGAAGGTTCATTGCGCTCGTGCTCAGCATGGGAGGACATCCTTTTGCGTGCAGGTTGGCCTCCTTCGTAAACCGTAGAAGCTCGCTCGCTCACTCAAATACCCCTAATATCCAACGCCGCAAAACCAATTGGTTCGATATTAATCCACCAACGTGAGTAATTACGCTGCTACTCTATGCGCTTAAAGTGACTTATTTTTCGCCGAGTGTAAATACATTGTTTTGTATTTTATTAGTAATGAAAAAAACAAATTTAATTCCATACGTTAATCGTGTGGGAATGTTAAAACCGCTTTGAACGACCTACAAAAAAATGTTTACGTGAAGAGGATTCATTTGAAATCGAAAACTAAAGCGATAGAAGTGAAAAAATATTTAATCGGTTCACATTCGACACACCCTCTGATGGATTATTTGCACAATTTTCCACTTTTGTTGGTACTCTGGGGTTGCACTCGTTGTTCGCAAGATCAATGCCACCAACTCAACAAGTTGCAAGTTCGCATAAGATTTGTGGAGCGTTTTGTAAAAACTTGATATTAAAAGACCAATTATTTTCTTACAATTTCGAGATGAATTTTTAACATCTTGTGTTAGTTATTTTCCATTTAATTTATAACTTGCACGGTGCGTACAAAAATAATAATGTGCGTAACGTTCGAAGAGAAAAAGTTGTGACACATTCATCGCTAGAGGGCTTATATAGTTACCGAGCTGTGATTTTTTAAAAATCTTACGCGTACGTAAAACGACATTTGAAGCATTCTTCGTAAAGGTAACGAAGGTACTTAATTACTTATATATCTTATATACGAATCCTTTTATTTTGAAGCCTCCTTAAGAAATAACGAAGATAAAAAAGTTATTTTTTCACTGGTATAAAAAAAGTCTGTAGGTTTGATTGTCAATACAATTGTTTGTGAAGGAAAACAGAAAAAAAAAAAAAGAATACGCAACAAAAAGACACATAGCTTGCAGAATTATGCGCGCTACACGAGAGCAAAGTAATTTTAAAGTAATCGGAATAATTTGAATGATTTATATAGAAATGTTGATATTGAAAAATTTGTATTGTTCAAGTTTTGAATATTCGCAAATGCCTATATATAGTTTCAAGTAATCGTAACCCTCAAATGTATTGTACACAATGGCAATGGCGTTATATCATGATCGATGTGAATGTTGCATTGAAAGATTTCGATTCAAGTTCCGGATAGCTTCCTCGATTCTCACAGCAGCTGACTCGTGACTCGTTTATCTTTGTAACACGGCAGCAGCCGACTGAAAAACCGAATGTCCGAGTGCGAAAGACAGAATGACAGAAGCACGGAGAACGGAGCTCTCCCCCCACTCGAGCGACGCGAGGGGAAACACGGTTCCATGGTAACCGGGGTGAGTAGGTGGTGGCTTCGCCGATGACAACTCACAACACAGAACACAGACGACGTTCGTCCGTTCGAGGTGACGGGAGAGCTCGCTCCTATCCAACTATCAATACGGCTAATAGTGCTGCATCTAAACGTTTTAGTCTTTCCATTACCTATTGAGAAACGAGTTAAAAAGCAAATAACAACAACAAAACAACTACTCTCTTTAACCGTTGACGATTCCGCGGGGCGTTATAGTCGCGAGAAAATTCAGTAGACTTGTCCAACGATACGAAATCAAGTTTCACGTGTTTCAAGGTGAGTCGCGTTTGCGGCTCGGACACTAGACGAGGTAATGTCTCCAACTTTATTTTCAACTCCTTAACCTCATCAATTTGTGCATTTTAATTCATTATTTCCCAATTGCAAATAGAGTCAAGAATATAGCATTGATTAAACTGACAATCATATTCAAGTTGTATTAAATATCATTGCGTTTTTCCCCGTCGCATTGCTCAAATATAGTCGTACAAGCGTATTTTTTTAATCGTAAAACGCTTCCGAAAGTTCACGGTGACGAATTTCTATAATTTCCTCAGTCTCAATGTCGTCACGAGGGAACTGGTCATGTGCCTCGGAAGCGTTTTTTTCTTTTTTTTTTTTTTTTTTTCTTTCTTTGCGAAAGCCACACGGGTGACGACTATCAGGCCAATTACAAGCATTTAGTCATCGCGACGCGGCAGAACGGATGCACGCCGTCGTTTTGTACACACATGCGCTTCTCTGGCACATCAACTTGTATAATATATATCGGGCATTTCATACCAAATCGAATTTCTTAGATTTTTCGTCCACGACTTTTTCTTATTCCAACTCTAAATCCGCACAATTTTTTTACATCTTTCGCTTCCGTTTTCAAATTTCTTCCTCAAAGCTTTTTCGACTTTGTCCGATGAATTTTTCTCATGAAAATCGCTCAATTTGTGCTTAAAAAAGTAGTATCGCTAAAAGTTATTCTTTTTTAAATCTGTGTGCTTTTTAGACTTGGAACAGAAGCATTAGAAATTTGTAACTGTAAATGAAAGAATTCGAGTGTTTGACTGATGAGGTAGTTTTGGGCATGGAATGCCCGATATAAAGACAATACGAATACGATGCGAGCGACAAGTGCAAGAAAATTTAGCTTTACTTGACGGCCGATAACGATGCACCGTTAATCACATATATTTAGAATAATAATGACACGTGATATTTTATTCGTTGGCGACGAGGGAACGAATAACAGAAGCTAACGCGCGTAATGAACGGTCCGTCGATAAATCGATTTTAGGCTTCGAGTACTATACACCAAGAGTTATAGTAGTACTCGTTAAACTCGTACCGTAGTACAGTGGATGCACGTATTCATCTTGCGTCTGCTTTTCCTCAACTTTTTATGTATTATTCATTTCATTTTGTAATCTTCTGGGTGTGAGTGAGTGAGTAGTCAGCTCCGCGCGATAGCTGCGGCAAAGAGAAGCACTTTTTTTCGTTTTTTTTTTTCTCCAAGCCTTTACCACTACTTTACACTGAAAGCAATGATTAAATATATTTCGATATTCGCGTAATCTAGTAAAATTACACTATTTCTCATATAATTATTTCCAAATGTTCAATATTTACGACGAAATTTCGAAAATTCTTTGAGTAGAAGAAAAAACTTGGTCAACTGTTTGAAAACACCACAACTTGTGTACATATTTATTTCGTTATCAAGTCGTCTGAAATTCTTTATAGGAATGTTTATACATAATATAATTGATGATAAACTGGTTATTGGCCGCTCTTTGGTTATTTAATAATGCGTAGTTTGGGGAAATATTTTAGTCACTCGTTATGCCCCACTTTCCCTTGCACAGCATATAGCGGAGTCGTGTGCTTGGCACACACACACACACACACACACACGAGATATAACGAGACTACGATCCTTAATGAATGAGTTTCTTGTTGGCGCGTTCTCTGCCAAGCCCACTACTTATACTTTCTGCCAATTAAACCTTAAAGGGACTATACGTAACTCTCTCTTGGAATTTAACGTTTTTTCATATATTTTTAGTTTGCTTCTTCGTTGAAAGGAAGCTTTGTTATTGAGAAAATTTTTTTTCCGAAAATTCTTATGTCTACTCTGCATCCTTTTATATTCGTTGTTTATTTTCGTAAAAGACGTTTACGAATGCTAGTTTTGCTGGTAATCGGACAGTGAGTCTCGTTACATATCGGTGATAAGAATGGCGCGAGAACCGAGAATAAGGAATGATTGCGGAGTCGATTTAAAGTCCGCGAGAGAGGCCAAGCACCTCTCTCGGACTTTAACGAACGGAATACCTAATTGCCAGAGCAGAGCCTACGTTGAGATATATTGCGCTGCGTAGCTCACAAGTAGCCATCGGAGTGTCGCGCTCGATCTTTGTGTGAGTCTTGTTGCGTAACCTTTAGTCGATTGGCAAACCGTCGTCGACGCATATCATTTTTTTCTTCTTTCCATCTAGTGTGCGTAAGTAGTGTTTGGATGAGTGAAAGAGAGCGCAACAAGTTTTCTATGCATCTTTTTTGGGGCAGGTGGTGAGTGTCGCTTGTTGGCCGGGAGGGGGTAAACAGCCTAGAAATCATTGAGGGGTACGTGCCGACGGTTGGCCAGCTGCCGCGAAGCAACAGCTGCATCTTGAGGGTTGTCTCGTTGCAGAGCGATTCGAAAGCGCCAGACCCGCTCTTTTCCTATACTACTCTTGTATTATGCCGAAAGAACCGGATGCGACATTATATATTGTGTCGCGTGCTACGATCCTGCCCTTTCCTACCAATTTCTTTAACGCTTAGTCGCGCAGATGTCCCAGTCGATGACCGGCAGCAACCTCAAAACACATCCAACGCGTCGATAACTAATTTTACAATAACACTCGTGTCTTATGCTCCCTTTATCAAGCTTTTAGTTTCGTAGCTAAAATTCTCATTCTTACACACTATCAAAAATGTCTCATTCGAAAATTCATATATTTTTTAGTATTCTCATTTAAATGTACTATCGAGCAATGATTTTTTAAATAAATATTCTGTAGGAAAAGTCGTGTTCTTGTGGAAAATATTTTTCCTACAACTCCTAAATTCTAGTGTAAGTTTATACAATTCAATATACTAATCGTATCGTATACTATATTTGTAAATTTAATATTTCTTGCTACAATTTATGAAAGATCTTTTTTTCAACTGGTAAATCCTCACTTCTTAAATATATAATGTTGCAACTACATCGCTCATCTATTATTCAATGCAATTAAATTTCTACTATAACTATATACGACGTTGAGTGACCGTGTTCGAAGGCTTCGAGTGTGTCTCGTCTCGAAAAAAGAAATACATCTGCATTCGCACAATGCACGCATTCGAAGCTCGTGTATGCATATCGGAATGCAATATCTTTCAGGCAAATGATTTTCAGTATAGCTTTTCGAGATATACCGGTTTTCGGGATGGCATTCGAGATACTCGGGAGAATTTCCGAGAGATGTTCGCGTAAGCTAAACTCTTTCTCTGTCCGCTGCTGCTGCTATTCGGGAATGGTTCTCCGGCTCGCCTTGACGCTCCTTACAAATCGATCGACTCCCAAACAGCAGCCACAGCGGCTCTACCGCGTGCTATGCTTTTACCCTAGTCGTCCTCGCCGGCTATTCCATTCAACGGCCGACACGGATTCCCGCCTATATTACACTCCGGATCTCATCTGCGCGAGCACTATACAGCCCATACAAATGACACACTTACAATATACCGGCGTCTATTCTACAATCTAAAGACTAAAGTAATATTTTTCTTATTATTACTGAAAATCAACGTACTCTCGGTATCATCAGTGACATTGATTTTTTTTTCCGCCTATAGAAATATTTTTTTGAAAAGTTCTAGTGGCTGCTCGGTTGAGGAAGAATGGCCGATATACGTAGAACTTGTGGTGACGGAGTAGTAGCGAAGGCACATGCCACGTTCGGACGATCAAGGATATCTGTCCGTCACGAGAATTGTATCATTTCAATGGTTCAGATATAACGACGTAGATTCACTTGTGCTCTCTTGCATGAAACTCCGCGTGCCATTTGCCAGTCTGTCGTGCGAATGAAAATAGGTCAGGGCGTTAATTCAAAGCTTGGATTTGTCGAAAAAGCCAGAGTTTAAGGATTTCGAGTGATTAAAAATTCTAAACTGTTGAGTTAAAGGAGTATTTATTATTTCAGGTGGCGTGGGGTACAGCTGTAATGGAGCTGCAAAGCTGGTTGCTCTATCACCTCGTAGCCGTAACCGACTGCAATCAAGGTACATCCAATGTTTTTCGTTTTTTTTTTTTAAATCGACCACGGCTTACATGAAATTTCTTTTATTACAATTTTATAGGATTCCACTTAAATTTTCTTATAAAATCTATTGAATGTATTTTCAAGTCATGTCCTCATTTAACCAACTTTATTTTATTAATTGGCACTTAATCTCGCGAGAGCAAAATTTTGATCCTCAATTTTATTTTAGCGACGTTTGTCTGATTTTGGTTGGCACCATTCAACGCGGCTTTGTTTGATTTCTCATTTGGTTTATCGTCCTTTAAGAGGTCTACAGATGTTCGACGGTAAGTTTCACAGAGGCCTAGGCTCTCTATTTTTCTTGTTGTTCTTTTTCTCATATATCATTTATCGCACGCAAATTGAAAATTATTATTTAATTTTCGTTCATCTCCGTTACTCTTTCATCGCTCGAATTAGACAAACACCTTACAGTGATGCAGTCGACGGCTACGGGGGGTGGAGTTTACCCCACAGGAAGTACAGGAAGTCGCGCTCGCGATTTGGGTCTACGAGCGCAGAAGAAACTGCTGGGTCGCGTCGTTTCGACAGGAGCCGGCCGATCGCTCTTCATCGACGATGCGACAACCTCGCTTCTCGATAATCTCTTCAAGCTTATGGAAAAGGCAGCAAAGAACAATCCGTCACTGGATAAGAAACAGCCCGAAAAAGTTCTCAAAAATATCGTAAAACTTTCCATCAAGGTATCAATTTATCATTTTGCCCTTTTTTTCGTCTGTGAAAAATATGAAATTATGCGAAATTAATTTGCAAGTAATACCAGCAGTCTAACAAATGCAATCCGACTCCCTCCTTAATACTGCACTCTGACTAAAGCATAGTATCTGTATTTCGAGACAAGAACTTCCGAATTTAAGTACATTAATTTGGTTTGCAGATTGGACTGTTACAACGTAATCAACAGTTGAGCGAAGCCGACGAGCCGAAGATTGCAGAGATAAGGTCGGCTTTGAGAGCAGCAGCGATGGCTGTGGTGTCCTTTTACGAGCTCGAGTTTAGCTTCGATAAGCTTTACTTAACGAGATCATTGGAGCGCTGCCGAAGCGCGATATTGGCCCTGATAAGGCCTCATTTGACAGACAAATCGCAGGATCGTTGCGATCAGGTGTTCGATTTTATAACGAATCCCGAATTCTTGGACAATGTATTCAGGCAGGATTCCGAACATCGGACAACCCTCGGTCTTCTAGTCACCGACATCAACAAAGCCCTGGATGCTGGACATCTTTGACTCTGTCGTGAAATTTGAATAATTGAAAAAAAAAAACAAAAAAACGCGATCCTGAATGAGACGCGCTGCTCCAAAAAGGAGGCAATAATTCTTGGTCGCCGCGACAATTCGCGGTAACCGAGAGAAAATATCGTCGAGCGCCGTGTGGCCATTTCTCACACTCATTTTCTCATTCACGCGTGCGCGCGCGTGCGCGATTTCACTTCCATTGTTTTATGGCTTATTCGCAGGCCCGAAGCGCTGCCGCCGCACACATTTGCCTCTCGGTCAGTTTCCATTCTACCAAGCGTATTATTATATTAATGCTATATCACTCTTCCGTTTGCCGAATCCGGCGTGCCACTTCCGCGATTCTTTTACAAAGAGATTATTACAAACGTTACCGTTAATCGGAATATTCGGGCGTATATTTTACAATCAAAAATATGGTCATTGTTTTTTTTTCTCCTCTCTCTCATGACACTAACGCAAACAATTTTTTATAATATTTTTAACGTCTGAGCTACTTTCCCTCATTCGTTCTTGCTCACTGTATCACGCAATAATCAATTGTAATACTCTGTATATTAAGAGAGGGGAACACGGAAGAGGCTCAAAAAATAAGGGCTTTATGTCATTTCAAAGAAATCAAAACTATATATATGTATAGTTTTAATAAGTAAATATCTTGGTTCATATTCGTAAATAAAATCAACCCGATAAGTCTGTTTTTGCGTCCTTCAGAGACAGAATAATTACATTTTTTTTTCTTAATTCAAATTGTGGGCACCTTTTCGGTCAAACGATTTATTTCAACTAAAAATGATATTAATTTCGAGGGGAAAAAGGTGAAAAATATGAGAATATAATTTAGAAAAAAAACATTAAATTTGTGTATTTTGGCAATTTTTTAACCACGTCCTGAATAAAACGTTTCGGGATAAGCCGCCGACAAGGTGAAAAAAAAAAAAAATACAATTTTGAGATAAATGCAGCAAAAGTTTCAGTGACAAATATTTCATACAATTGGATTAATTTTTTTCTTAGCGGCACTTAGTCAAGGCATCAAATTCTTCAAAGTAAATTTTTTTAAATTCTTCAGTGTTTCCCCTTTCAACCGAAGACTGCGAGGATTCTCCAAGATTTGATATCCGTTAAGCTTTTTTCACCACATCACTTTAAATCACTGTACACAAAAAAAAAAAAAAGATGGGATATGGATTTTTCGCATCTGAAAATCAGCAATTAAAAAAATGAAGTACTTTGAAATTGACACAGATATCAAGTTGAATGAGCCTCAAAGTACAGTGCAATTCTGGCGCAAATCGCTCAACAAATTTGGAAGTAATGTTTCCTCTTAGGGTGATGCGAAAACCAATATACTATCAGCATTTTGCATCATCTCAAGAGACAACAACGTTGATATATATAGTAGCTATGTATATTTATTCAAGAATCATCACGCAAGTATGACGCTCGTTACAGTAACATCTGTATGTTATGAGACCCAAAACTCCGTACAGAGGACTGCGATAACCAGAGGAAAAAAAAAAGAAAAAAGAAAAGTTGAGTTTACCACATTTACCGAATCGTTGGAAAAATGATCGAGAAAAACCATCAACTCCAAGCTCGGAACATTCAACCACAGAGAAAACCTTTGTATGCATTGTATATAAGTACGTAAAATTGTAAAAAAGAGAAGTCGCAATTGTTTTCGTCTGTCTGTTGAGTGAAACTCAAAGATATTTAATTCCTTAAGCCGAAGCTATTATTTTCTATAACGGTCGATTTTTGTACACGTTATACAACACCTTTACACAGTACTTTAAAAATATGAAATATATATACATATATATATATATTTATGTGATGTACCATCATATCGATATACCATGAATAAATTATTTATAAAGAAAAGTCGAAAATTAGTTTTTGTGAAATCCTCGTCGCTTTATTAAATTTAAGGCAACAAATTGAATTTTCAAATTTATTTACATAAACATATGCGTCGCATATACAAAGTCAGTAGTTATACATAACATGCGTCGAGTTATGCCCAAATTGCACAGGGTATTTTGTTAAATATAAAATAAAATATTTGCAACTAAGTAGTCGATCTATCACTTAAAAAAAAATCCGGTATCATTCACGTTCATTTGCACATTCGTTTCAATTTCATATTTGTGAAATGTTATTTTAATAATCGTGCGAACGTTTGACCATATTTACATACAAATGAGACGATATACCGTAGTCCGCGGAATAATAAATATTGAAAAATTGCTTTTTTGTATTTAGTCATCGATCCTGTGACTCTGAGCGCAGGTATCTTCGAATGCAATCCGATAATATTAACCCGGTAAACAAGAGATTGCGCATCTGCTTTAAACTCTGCCACGATGTCGGTAATATAAGCAGCAAATCGCTTATTAAAATCTTATGCGCCACAATTCTTCCGTCTTATATCAAGTATTCTCGGTCAATTCAGCCTCCTTTGTAACGTTAAATTTAATTTTAATTATTATTGAAATAATTGTAATTCTTTTTAACCATAAAGTCTTATTCACACATGTTGTGGAACAAATTAAAACAAAACAAAAAACGGTATAAATATATATCGGTGGCAGTAGTCCGAAAGCAGAGAACAGTTTGCACTCTAATGTCCTATGTGTATTGGGATAATGAGACTAATATATTGTTGTTTGAATACGAGACCCATAATGCGTAAATAATGTGTCTGTAAATATGCACTATAAATATGTAATTACAAGTCAATCGGATCTTATAAAATTATCTAATAACGTCGTTGAATATCATACAACGATGCGTATATCAATCCAATTCCATCGAAAAATTTTTGAATAAATATTAGCAAGTCAAACCTTTATGAATAACGTTACAAATAAAAAAACAGGGTATAAAGACTTGACGGTGAGATTAGTTTTATATAGTAAAAAGAAAAAAACAAAAAAAATGTGTTAGGCCGACTCGACGCAAAAGCTCGAATCGGGTGACTCCGTTAATAATTTAAGTAGGCAAACATGATCGCTCTTAAGTACTCACCTAACCTCGATCACAATGAAGTTTTATTTTGTTTTTTAAATTGAAATAGTTTTCTGAATATTGGCTCGACAGTCGCACAAGCGCCACCGACTATCGGATTATCACGGATCGAGAGATCCCTCGAAGCACTCTACTCTTTTTGTTCGTTAGCAACGTGTTTCTCTCTCGATTTTTTTTCCACGCAAATCAATATTATAATAACACTTACACGATAATAGTTTACACACGTATTCACGTATTTCGATTAAAATGCGCAAACTTGATTTACTTCATAATAATACCTGTACGCACTGAATTTTCGCACGTAAATTCGCCCCCCCCCCCCCCCCCCCCCCCGGATAGAACCCATTGATCAGTCGTGGATTTGCTAAATAACTAATTACAAAAAAAAAAAAAAAAAAAAAAAAAGAAAAATGTCAATCCTCAAACGTAATGTGGAAGATATCTCGTTCACCTCAGCTTGTTGAATGTCGGTGTCTCCGCGATAAATAGAAAATAAATTAAGGATCCTCGGAAAACAGAAGGCTACATTTTTGCTTCTTTCGTGAGATTTAATTTACCTAATAATGCTTGATGAGCGGTGTTTCGAAATCCGAACCCTCGTATGTAGACACGTGCGAATATTCAAAATTTCGAATAATTTTATATTAATCGACTACTAATTACTCCATTTGATTTAATTCAAATAATTGAGATTCTGTGAAAAATTAATTAATTTTTTTCAATAATTAATAATTTGAGAATTTCAAATATTTCAACTAACTCGAAAATCGTTAATTGTTGACGGTTCTGAAACAAACGGAGCATATAGTTAATTTGATTTAAAAAACAGATATTCGAATTTCGAAATGTATATCAATATTCAAGTCACTTTGATTCGCACATTCCAGCACGCAAGAAAAGCATTCGTCGAATAATCATTTAGTAATATCACTTGTCGCCTTTTCGAATTCTGCACTGCTTTTTTCTTTTTTCGTTATAATTAACCTCTCAACGATTACTAACTAAGGGTTCTTCGGTGTGATTCAGTTCCTTTACAAAAACAGAAGAAATTTCAAATGAGTCGCAGACGGTTTATAAGAAATAAAGATAAAATTAGATTTCTCAGTTATAATCGCTTTCGTTCAAAGATTTATAATTTCGATACGAAAACCGAACGTCGTAGATGAAATAGGAACAAGATTTGTGTAATTACGATGCGACCAATTATTTCTCTCTCCCGACTTCGCATCAGCATCTATGAACTTACTATTACTGCCATCGCATGATAAAAAATATAAAGAGATTTTTTTTTAAAAGAATGTTATTTTGCGCTTTAAAACGCGCGTTTCAAGATTTTCTTTTTTTTTTTTTTTTTAATATTCCTAGTACAATTGTATCGTGCGATGGCTCTTACATCTTCTACGGCGGTGTTCACTTCACTGTTTATTTATTTAATTGTTAATTTATTTATTTATCTATACGTTAAATGATATTGTTTCATTTTCGATGTGCACTAACTAAACTCCATGCAGAATATTACCCGTCACGGTTATTTACTGCCATAATCCGGCATAATTGCCGTACAGATTAACGGGAAGTGGACCACCGGCTGTAAAGAGACGAGTTCCCGAAGCGTCGTAACAGTGCGTGTATATTGCGGGGGTGTATTTCACATTTTGGAAACCATCGACATACTCCTCGTCCGGAAACTGGCGAGATTTTATCAAACAGAGCGACATTAGACATTTTCTTTTTATTGTAACTTGAGGGAAGGAAGTCAGATCGAAATCGCCGATATTCATTCAAGAATGTATCATTTCTTTCGTGGCTGATATTATCAGAGAAACTGTATATATTCTTGACTCCTAAAGCAAACGAATATTTTGGCCTGTAACAAAATCAACTGACTATCGTGGATAGCTCATCATAGAATTTATGGATTTTTATCTTTGTCGCACATTTCCAAGTGAAGCGGTTATCCAAATATTTCCAAAAAAAATCTCAAATTTCCGTAAAATCAATGTTACCGTCATGAATGTAGGATTTTTTAATCTCATAATACCAGCAGTCAAACAAATGAGATATTCTTCAATAAATATTGACGATTTTCATCTGACTCCCTCCCCATAAGGATGCATGGGGGGGGGGGGGGGGGGGGGGGGCATTCCACCTGAGTAGAATGATATAAAAAATTGCGGACTCAACGGAAAGCGTCAAGTATCAGACCCAGATCGAAATCAGGTGGAATGTCCCATACACATTTTCAAGAAAATCGAAAGGTTCCATTTCATTTGAATTCGAGAAGTTTGTTGCAAGAGAAAAATCCGCAAAAATCAACTTAATCGAAAGCATTATTTTTTAATAATCATAATTCCAAAAAGTTTTTAGTTCATTTCATAGAAAACTTTTCTGAATGATAAAATGAATTCTTTCATTTTTTGTTCGAAAACATATGATTTCCTTAAGAAATTTCCTTTATTATCGTTGGAACTTCCGCTTTCAAGAAACCTACAGAAAAATTCTTTTCACGTATGGATTCTGAGAATCATTGGAGAATGAATTTGATATAAAAAAAAAAATTTCCATTGAATTTGTTAGAGAAATAATTTGATTACTTGTGTATTAAGAACTGTCGGGATTATTATTATTATTGAAAAGCAACGTTGTTGATATGTTGAATGACGCTGATATATTCTTTTGTTTGGTCTGAAAGTGGATAAACTATTGTCGAAAGAGACTTACGGTCGGGACGTGCAATATATCGTTAAGCAATTAATGATGAATAAAAAAAAAAATAAAGTGAACTTACCACGTATCCTTTGGAGGCTTTGAGGACAACCGTCCTATTGGAATTAATTGATGAATCTAGATACTTTTGAGCTCTAACGTCGTAAAACATGAGCATACCGAGACCAGTGCCGATCGTTAGCACGGAACCCTGAAAGCTTGCTGATCTTATTCCACAGCCGCTATATCTGGCAACATGAAAAGAAAAGAAAAGAAAAGAAAAGAATTAAAGAAAAGCACGATATGCACACCGCTTGTTGTTTATATTGAAAATTGGTAGGAAAAAGGTACGTCGAAGTGGGCCAAGCGTACGAACCTCGAAGGTATTTTCTTGATAGATTGCAAAGTCCTGGCATCTAAGAGAAGAGTATAGGAGCGGCATCCGACGGCATAGACTCCTTGGTCTTGAACGGCCAAACAAACGTTGTCTTGGCACGCTGGCAGTTTCCTTGATAGTTTTTGCTTGAATGTCTCGGCCGACCAGATATGTATGAAGCTGTTGAGAGACAGCGCCGCAATTTCCTTGTACGCCTTGTTAAACGCGAGAGCTCGGACTTTTTGCGCAGATCGGCACTCCTTGACGCGTACCGGTTGAATGAGCCTGTGTGAAGAATAACATTAAACTCTGTGTGCTATTAGCGATAGACAGCGATAGATGTGTAAAACAAGTAATGGTACCTGTGCGTTGGTACATCTGCTTTATCAGGTGCAGCCGCGAGGTCACTGTCGATGTGCCAAAGTGCAAGTTTCGTGTCTCTCGAGCCCGATACTAAAAATTCGTCGTCAAGCCAACACATATCGAAAACCCAGTCTCTGTGCGCCGCTTCGCCGACGCAAACTGGATCCAACGTTGGCAGTCTGTATATCGCTATTTCGTTACTGTTCCTCGCACCCGTGGCTAGTAATGTTCTGCAGATAGAAACAGCATTATCACCCAATTAATGACAAATTAATCGCCGTTGATCGAAATTCTTTGTAAGTCAAATGATTTGGATACCTAGAGGGATTTATTTGAACGGAATGGATACCGCATTGTTGATCTTGTACCGGTCCACCACTGGGATTCGTTTGTCTCCCGTGTAATGACGGTATTTGATCTAATTTCTGTGTCGCTACGTCGTAAACCATAAGTTTATTGCACTTGGTACCAAAAACAACTTGTCGATCGCTCAGCCATTTCGAGCAAAACACCTTATTCATGTTGTTCAAACTGACGGAATATTCTTTGAAGAGATCGTGAGTCAGTATGTGTCTCGAGCCGTACTCTTGATTTATTTTCCTAACTTCACGCGTGTTAGTTTCACGCGCTCGAACGTAATCGACAAAATTGAACGACGTTCGCAGGTATTGTTTTCCCTCCATCACCGTTTCCTCCTCGTCGTCACTCGACTCGTAGCAAACAAAGTCTTCCGGCTTTTCGGGCTTGCGATTTCTCTCTTGGCGCATCGCCAATCTGCAAAACAACCAATTTTTATTTCTCTATCGTCTCAATCGGTTCATCGAGCAAACGTTATGACGGTACAATGCTACTTTTGGAAAATATTTTGAAAAAATAAAACAAAACAAAAAATGGAACATCGACTATCAAACCAATGACTCCTATTTGTTTTCATAATTTTCATTAAACATACTTGCAAATGTTCACAATTGTGTATTAATTACTATGAAAAATATCTGCGATTCGCTCCTTTACAAGCTTCTGTAATTGAATAGTTTTTTGAAAATGAAACATTTCTATAAGATGTTAGATTTTACGGGATTATCAATTTGTATTTGCAAATTCAACTCAAGATTTTAAGGACAAACAACGGATTTGAAAAATTCTGCAAACATGTAAAAGAAAAGAGGTATGTAAAGTTTAATTATCAGCAGGTATAATTGTCGCAAATATATTTCATAAAAATCACAACAAATAGGAGTGGATTGCTTCGATCGATGGTAAGATTTTTGGGATTTCTTTGTTTACTTTAATGTCTCTACAAACCTTCTGACTCTACGATCTTCCAGTCTAGAAGCGCTTGCACACGGCGGATACCTTCCAAATACAGTCATCCTGCGTGTTTCTGCCATTCCGATGCCAAGCTCTTTCCAGCTTATTGACAAATATTCCAAGAGCTGTGTGCGCTCAACAAAATAATCTTATCAAAGTGTCGAAGCAGTTGTCCTCCAAAGTATATATATGTATATATATATATTTAATAGCCTCGCTCCCTTCCTTAAGCCACTACAGCCACATAATATATTCTTAATACCTGCATATTGAGCAAACTTAAAAAAAAATGCTTTAGCTGCCCTTGAGCGTTTTGTGAGTTGAGATAAAACCAGGGGTTCCAGAGAAGAGATAGCGATTTTGTGAGCTCGACACACGAATAATTATCAATCCCGAATGTCGTGTCTGTGTATGCACTGGATTTGAATGACGTTTCACACACCCGATAATCAAAGACAATCCCGGAGATAGAGAAAAAAGGTAATATCGAAAAAAAGCTAGGAGTTGAATTTTGTTGTTCCTCAGAGCGCTTGTTCGAGAGGCTTTGTACGGCAAAGTTTCTTGAGACTCGAGCGCTCGTGCTCGCTTGTTAAGGAAAAATGTGCCAAGCCTTCGAATTAGCAAATGCCAGAATTCCAGCGCACTTGTCCGAGAGACACCGACGTAAAGTTCACGATATTCACGGAGACAATGATAAAATTGATGAACGAACTGGTGTTAACGTATTGTCGATCGCGTAACACGTTAAAACAATAATTCGTAATAAATTGGATTACTAAGGGTTTGCAGAACTGTACATCATAAGATGCGATTTTGTTGGTCGCATCGAACGAGTACAATCGCCATGTTTGAAAGCAGCACTGAGCTCTCCGGAGAGAGAGCCAGCAGACATTTACGGATTCCATTTAAAAACGCATGCTTGCCTCTAGCGCTCCGAACGTCCCAACACACAGAGCGGGCGCGTTGCCGCGTTGCCGCGTTCTCGCTTCTCGCCCTCGCCACGCGATACGCTCTCTCATAATCCTCCTCATATCGCAAACCAAACAACAAACAATTGCCAACCAATGCTACAGCGTCTGAATTCGATATAAACTCATGTTTCTAAATCAACAATCCAGAGTGCCTCTTAACAAGTAGTCGAAGCATCATCAGCTGACTGATAGTGAAATGATAGTAAATCCAGCGATTCGATACAACGTCATTCATCATACACTTTTTCTTCGCTTCACTTCGCTTCTCCTCCACCGCTTCGCCGCCTACGTTTTAACCCTCCCTCGCGGAGTTAAACAACAAGACGAGTTTACTAACAGCTGACAATTCAAACCAAGATGGCGTCGTTCAAGAAGACCAACAGCAAAGTATTCACGAAAGTTGGTCCTGAATTGACACCGGACAATATTTACTGGAAGAAATACACGGTTAGTTGAATCCGCTCGATTGGTTTAAACATTTTTTTTTTTCACTCGCTCGGTGCTACTAGAGTTTTCTTTAGTAGCATTTCCTACCACGTGTTGGACGTCATAACCTACAATCACATTTTTTCGACTCACTCTTACATTCCAATTACTCTGAGTAATTACAATTAACCAGATAAAAATCATCATTAATGGGAAATGAAGAGAAAAATTCAAATCACCTACCGATTCTTCTACATTAATAATACTCGTATTTGGTAGAAAAATAGCTGATATCACAGAAATTCAAGTTGGACCAACTCTGTGCGTTAAAAACTTTCCAATCCGTATATCGGAAATTAATAAGAGAAGAAAAATATAAAAATAATTATTTCACTAACATTTCAGCCACCCGTTTTGGTAAAGGAATTTGGGCCAATTGACTACATAGATTTTTCACCAGCGGAACCACATCATTTTGCAGTAACATGTTCGGTGCGCGTACAAGTCTACAATCCAATAACAAAGTTAGTAACAAAGAATCTGAGCAGATTCAAGGAAGCAGCGTACGGTGGATCATTTCGCGGAGATGGAAAGCTCGTCTGTGCGGGTGGACAGGAGTCCGTCGTAAGATTATTCGACGTTGCGACGAGAAGCCTATTACGTTTATTTTCAGGCCACAAAGCGCCAGTTCACCGGACGCATTTTACCGCTGACGGTCTTCGCATAGCATCTTTCTCGGACGACAAAACCGTAGCGCTCTGGGATATACCGAGTGAGAAACGGATAATATCTTTCAACGAGCACACCGATTACATTAGAAGCGGAGCTTGCAGTCCCGTATCGCCCGATATATTTATCTCGGGCAGCTATGACAAGATTGTACAGATGTACGACGCGAGAACGAACAAAAAACTCTTGAGCGTTAATCACGAAGCTCCAGTCGAGAGCGTACTTTTCTTGCCTTCCGGTGGCATTTTTTTGTCAGCCGGCGCTACGGAAATCCGAGTTTGGGACGCTCTTTCGGGTGGTCGATTATTGGCCAAAATATCGCAGCATCACAAAACCATTACTTGTATGAGAATAGCCTCAAATGGACGGAGAATATTGTCGGGCTCGCTGGATAGACACGTCAAGATATACGACGCCGGAACATACAAAACTGTCCATACGCTTGATTATCCGAACTCGGTTCTCAGCATCGGAATCAGCGTGAGTGAATTATTGCTGATTATGACACTTTAGCCATTTCATTTTCCAAACATCACTGCATTTTTCTTGTTAATTTTACAACAACAACAACAAAAAAGAAAAAAAAAAAAAACGTCGATTGTACATGTTCTCTTATTGTTTGTTTTTGTTTAAACAGGCGGACGATGAGACAATAGTGGCCGGCATGATCGACGGTTTGATATCGATAAGACGACGAGAAGACGATGCAAAAGAAATGAAAATAAAGCACAAAAAGGTTTGGTACAGACATTCCGGTCAGAATCTTCATGCTCCGAGCACCGACGTTATAGTGCCAGTGGAGAACAAACAGTTGATGGGCAAGTACGACGTGTGCCTGCGCAAATTTCAGTACTCCAAAGCATTGGATTGCGTTATGATGAACTACGTTGTGAACAAGACACCCCACGTGACAGTCGCATTGATGCAAGAACTAATCCGACGTCAGGGTCTGATACAGGCGCTCGCGGGCAGAGATGGCAAATCTCTCGTTAATATTCTTAAATTTTTAATAAAACACCTCGGGAGCTTGAAATTCGGCAGAGTATTACTACACGTTGCCAACGTTCTCATGGGTAAGTAACCGAAGAAGAATCAACAATCGGACCATAGCGAGGATACGCGTAGATTATTAAATCTTAGCTTTCAATTATTCTATGACAATATCATTTTTACTTTTTCTCACAGACGTTTACGAGGACAATTTGGACGAGTTGGGTGCAGAACCGCGCACGATGTTCAATCTATTAGATAAGAAGCTAAACGAGGAAGAAGACTTGATACTTTCGTTAACGGAGCTGCAGGGCACATTGCACATGTTGTTGTCAGCAGCGGAAACAGCCCAACCAATTTCAATCCGGGAGCCTCCGGGTCTCGAGCCATCGAGCGCAGCACAAAAAAATCTTATTCTGAGCATATCGTGAAACCGTAAAAATTCACTTGTACATACATTATTATAATTTTTTAAAAAAATAAACAAAGATACGTGATCGCGTGCAAAGACTCGTCAGTTTATCAATAAAGCATTAGTGTCATTTTATTATCATTATTATATATACGATACAAAAAAAAAATGTTATTCTCTTCGAAGAGATTTTTGCCAGGCAGCTGAAGAGGGTATCACGGGCATTACCCAACCAATCGGTATTCGCGATCCTTGGTTCTTGTAGTTTGCGTATTTGTCCCACGCGTGTCTGATAATCAGGAAAGTGTGAGCATCGCCCCGAGTTGAATCGCACGACTGAACTTTTCTGCCGAATAAAACGCTCTCCCAATCATCGAACGTACTTCGTTTTTGTTTCTGGATTTTTTCCTCGTCCGTTTTCAGCATCAGCTTCAATCCCTGCTCCTCGAACGAATACTCGCGATCCAAGCAAGTCCACTGATCCAGCAATTGGCCTACAAAGTAAATTTTTTTAATATAAAATGCGCCAAAGGTTTGGGTTCTACAATGCGGAGTCTTATTATTTTTTTTTTTTTTAATTTTTATATTACAATATTTATATGTAATATAAACACGATTGTACGATAGTAGTCGCGAACAAGCGATAAGCCTGGAGCTTATGCGACTATTGAGTAGTAGTAGCGAGTATTGGAAGAGCTAAGCAGCAAAACAGTATCTGTGATGTAAACAAATAGCAATTGTAACAACTATTTATGTTTTTCATTTGTATTTACAAACATACGTGCGTCCATTAATAGATTGAAATTGAATTTGAAAACAACGAAATGTCAGTTTAAAAAAATGTTATAGATTTTGATGAATTACCAATGATGTTGTCGAAAGCCTGATCAGCAGCCAAAGGTAGATTCTCGCCTCTCGCTCTTGCGATGTTAACTTTGACCCTTCTCAAATTCTGCAACTCCTGTAAAAGTCCCAAAAACTTTTTTGCGTCGCTGCGTTTTCCTCTCACGTCGGCTAGCACGATATCAGCATCTTTCCGCAATAGTTGGACCTGTTTCTCGCGCTCAATGACATCTTGTTTCTCCCTGATCCAAGCATCTGCCTCCGCATGGCGAGCAACTCTTCTCTCAAACGCGATTGCTTTTTCCACCACTTTCAATTGACCTTTTTTTCGCGCTTCTCGGCGTCGCTTTCTTCCGCGCTGATCCACCCGTTTCTTCAAACTATCGACGATACCCTCGACATCCCCGAATCTATCCATCAGTTTGGTAATTTCGTTCCGAAGCTCTGTACACTTCTGCCATTTCTCTTGCCACTCCGAAACCGCGAAATTTTCGCTTTTTCGCATTTTTTCGCTCATCATTTCCAGCGTCTTCTGCATCCTACATACGTTTATCGCAATTTCCCGGGCTTCGGATATTCTCAGTGTTTTCTTCCTGTTTCCTATATTTTTGTCCTGGGAACAATATTCTTTGCTTTCGTTGACAAAATTTTCAATAAACTCTGTGTTCTCTTGTCTCTTCATCAAAATGGCTGCCTTAGAATTTTCATTAGCGGGAACGGCTTGTTGCGCAGAATAATACCAATTTCCCATAAATGGCAAATGGTTTTGTGGATATCGCGGCGCGTGTATGTACCGATGACTTTGCGAAAAATCATTTTGAGCGTACATAATTGAAACGAACTCTAACGAGATACGATTGGGAATAAAAAAAAAAAGAAAGAAAAAAATCTTAAACCTAATTTTCTCCTTTCGGTTAACCGATTAATAATAGAATGCGAATGTACGTTTAATGTTTTTAGTTGGAAATTGTTAAAAAATTCTAACTCATAAGAAGCGCGTTACTCTCCTTGGGAAGCTGACTCTCGGCTTCGTTTAAAATGTTCTCGGCTTCGACGTAGGATTCCGTTTCTTTGAGATCCTGCTCGGACTCCAAGATTTTTTTGAGCTCTTCAAAGGCTTTGACGAGACGACGTTGACAGTCGGGTACCATCATCAATGACTCCTGAAGGACTTCTTCTTGTTTTCTAATGTCGTGAGCATCTTTGCCTGATAACCCAATTATTTATTTTAACACATTGACACTCAAAGTGTTAAAAGACAGTATCTCGTTTTGTAACAACAGAGTTAAAGATACGCACCAAGATCCTTGTATTTTTGTACCCTCTCGCGTTGAAGCACAGCCTCTTTTTCGTACGTTATTTTCTCCTTAGCGAGACGTTTCACAACACCTGTCTTAATTTTAAGCGTACGTAGACGCGGGTCAGACATTTTAAATGAAAAGTTGGAGAATTCGATAGATCCCGTGTCTCTAGGTAGCTCGTGTTAGTTTTACGACAAGTACTTTGCCTTATTAGGTTAGAATGAATCGACGAGATATTATCCTCCGGAGATAACACGAGGGTTATGTGTCGTTGTGTGTGCTTCTGATCAGAAATGACTTTTCTCCTTTTTACTCTTGGTTCCACGCGGCGGCGGCGGCGGCGGCGGCGGCGACGGCGACTTTACGCAGCAGCAGCGTTTGACGTTAATCGAGAGTCACTATCGATTCTCGATCGATTATTTCAACAAAACGAGGCGCACTACGGAGGACAATTTTCTTTTTCCCAAATTACATCTTAACAGTAATACTGTTATTGTTCATTAAAACATTTGAAAAATAAAAAGATTATAAAACATTTGTTTGGAAAAAATGTCAAATATACATTGCCACGTAAATCTCGTGGCAATGTTCAAGTGATCTCCCGCCAATTTCCAAATGCATAAATTCAATACATTATTTTTGGCACGTTGAAAATTAGCAATTCAAGCTGTTGTAGTTATATTATGCGATGTAACGACTGTCGGTAATGTCTGAGATCAGTCTTAACGCAAGTCGATAATAAATACTCGGGCTGTAACAAAAAAACACTAATTTTTCTCCATCAATTTTGATCGGATTTAATAATTATGCAGCGCACAGTAAAAGAAAGCATTAATGGTAAGTTTCACCGTTATTCTCCGTCCACTTTTATTCTGATATGTAAACATTTACCAGATTTCTTTTTTTAACAAAAAATTCAGAAGAACATTTTTTTCAACTCTTTGTATATTGGAAGAAAAAAAAATGGTACATCAGAAATTCAAGGTAAATGAGAATGTCAATGATGCAGCTTTCATTGTGAATTTCGATTCAAGTTTAAATAGAATTCTTTATTATTATTACCAAGCGAAGTCTTTAATTTTAATTGAAATTTTACAGTATTGTAAACAAAAAGCATAGCTTCCTCGATGAGGAAGAAAAGTCCGGAAACACACAAAAGAAAAAATTGTCAAAGTTATAATACGTGTTAGTTTTGGAAGACTTGCACTCCGATTTAAGACTTATGTAGAGCTTAGGGAGAAGAAGAATAATGGTAGAAAATACACGGTATTATCGTGCAATATGTACCTGCACGTTAATCGTGAGTGACTCTCACTCTTGCGTTCTATCCTCCATAAAAGTCATTACTCAGGGCTTATAAAGCAATAATTCGTGAGATCCATAATAATCCGTTTTTTTTTCTTCATTCTCATGTGACGCAAGTAAATAAGTGATTTTACCGAATCCGAGTACATGCTACTAAATTTCAAGTTGAGCCAAGTAATAGAACCAATAACATTAATCATATATAATTTAACAAATGATATAGCGATGAATTGGAAACGGCCTCTGAGCGTTGGTCAAAAGTCATATGTATTGTAGTGCTTTTCTTTTTGTTAGATTCAAGTTCACTTACGTTGGGTTTTCTCTTGTAAATTGTAACGACCTTTCGTCAACGAAGAAAAACACTTTTACTTGCGAGTAAAAGTATCGAGTATAAGTGGCACAGTACTTTTTTTGTCGTTAAAATAAGAGCGTCCGGTATAATTAAGAAAAAAACGAAAAAACAAGTTTAACATAGAAAATATTTGTCCTTCAAAGAAATTCATATTCCCTCAAGATTTTTTGAAAATACCGTTTGCCAAATTGACAGTTAATTGACTTTGAATTTTGCAAAGATTTTTACACTAGTGAAATAACGTCGACACAAGGACGTTTGGGATTGAATTTGTATTTAGCCTACATAAAAGCCAATTAAATAGCGCCTATCGGTGAATGAGAAGAGGTGTCTCTCGAAACTAATTTGGATGCTGCAGAGTGACAAGCGATAAGTGAGAGGCAGGAAATTTCACTGGGGGTCCTGATTGCGGTGCTGGAGCGCAATCCAAGCTGCTCTTTATATTACGGAGAAGACTCGTGCATCTCTCTGGATGAAAGACGGAGTTAAGAGAGCCAATCTAAAGAGACAGGGAAAAAGGAGCGTGCGTGAGGAGAGAGATGAGAGAGGTAACCCGCCGAGTGAGGATTCCGTTCCTCATCAGTAGTCAGACGCGCGGTGTGTGTCTCTCTGGCAAACTCTCTCGCCGCGCCGCGAGCGTATGTCTCTGAGATTCGTTGGATCATCGTATCCACGCGGCATATCATTTCTTCAATTTCATTTTCTAACAAAACTACATTTTTTTTCTTCTTTAAAAATTGCTCTTTAACTCAACGAATGTTAATTAACAAGTGCGCGTGTGCATCAACTCGTCGTCGCGAATATACACCGGATTCCTGAAACCTGAGAGTCCAGGTAAGCTTTCTGCTGGAAGTACCGTGCTTTCTATCGCTCTAGAGCATCACGAGGATTCAGCACACGTGGAATATATATATATATATATAGTCCACGAGGTGGTCTACGCTCTCTGTTATTATCATTATCGAATCGAAGATCCAACTGACCTTGATCTTGCTTGGCGTTTCCGGGAGAAAAAAAAAAAAAAGAGATATCGGTCAGAAATTTACTATATCAATGATCGCTATGGAATTTGGCCAACAATCGATAAGGTGCTTCTAATTTTATATTTATGTAAAAAAAATGGTTTCTCATTAAAATTGTAGACTGCGTAAACATTTGTTTAATCATTTCTTTTCAAACTGTGATTTACATCGGGGAGGATTTTTCATTATTTCAAGCGCAGCTGATGCATAGAGTATGGCAACACAACTTTTTTCTGATTTACTACAAAAAGTGGCTGAATTAACAAAAAATAGCCTCACTCGTTGTATATTTTACATAATTATGAAATATACGGAAAAATATTTCCAAGAATATTCAAATATATTACATATATTTGGAATTTTTTTAGTGAAAGATATATTTGTCTGGAAAAGGACTTTTCTTCAAAAACTTTTCAGAAAAGGAATTTGCTCAGAGAGGAAATCCAAGTGTCGATTCACTGGGATGATAAGTGTTATATTGTGTGTATTTCCGAGAGCCGGGAAAGTCATGGGCGAGTAACGCACACCGGTGAAAGTGCCGCCCTTGCCAGTGACTTTGCTCTCCACTAATAGCAATCGAGATACCGCCAACAAGTGTCGCTACATCACTTACGTGCGGACTATCGCTTGACCTTGATCTTCGATAGTTGCTATTTATTTTATATCCGGAATTTTCATTTTCATATTTAGGCCACGCTTGTATCATTCAATTTTCTAGAAACTGAAAAATAATATATTTCAAAATTATATATAACACTTGTGAGAAATTCAAATTTATATTTATATCTCGAGTATACGAAATAAAAATAAAAATAATTTTTTCTACGAAGAAGCGAATGAAATATTTCAAGTATTATAAATATGTTTCTACTAGTGAGTTGGAAAATTAAAAATTAATAACCTTAAGTATCCATTTTTTATTGTTTTTTAAATTTTTTATTGTTATTTACACATTTATTTACAAAATTATTATTAATAATGATTAATTTAACAAAATTTTGTAGTTTCGTATCGATAAATATGATTAATTAATAGAAATGATACAATGAATTGACAATAAAGTTTCTATCAAAACATAAATAATTAAAATGATGGTTTAAAAATGTCAGATTTAAAGGGATTATTTGAATAGTTATTACTTCTCAGAATATTATCGTACAGCGAGTGTCAAACGGTGAAAGTGTGCAAGGGCACACGTGTAAAGTATGTAGGTACATTGGATCTTCCTCGGTTTACTTTCTTTCCAAGCAGACTCGAGTCAGTGGTATATACACCGATAATCAACTCTCAATATAATGCTACACCTCAAATTTTCTTTTTAATATTTCAGTGGGATGAAAATTCTTTGGAATTCTTGGGGGGGGGGGGAACAAGAGATCGATATCCTGGAACTTGTGAAAACCAAAATCACATCTGAGAAGTTTTGAAAAAGAAAAAATGATACCTCAGAAGTTCTAAAGAATATTTTCACCGGCGTAGCATAAAGTATTTTCAAGTAGCAGTAAAAACTGGTTATAATTATGAGAAAAAAAAAAAAAATCTCGTTCTCTGTTAATTTGTTGCATTGACATAGAATGCCGCGTACACATATAAACGAGTATATATTCGTTGATGCGACAGAGAAGCACGCGGCACCCAAACCGACAAAGTCGAAAGTCACGGGGGAGGGGAACTTTCACTGACGACGAAATGTGTTTGGAGTAGGATAAAAATGGTCGGAAAGGAAGTTTAAGCTGTATTATATATTTGTAAATTGTAATACGAATGAACGGAGAGAGTCAGTGTACGCTGGCTACGATGGAGCCTCTTACGATTCGTGTCTCTGGCGGCGTTTACAAGCACTAAAAGACGTTCCACTTGTTTCAGTGGCCTGGTTTCCGTGTTCCACTTTTGTCCTGGACTGTACTGATGTGGCCTGCGTCCGGTGGCCCCTGGGGATTTGCTACCTGGAGATTTCCACCTTCGTTATATCTTCCTTATCGTATAAACAACGGGAAAACAATTTTGTTAAAGATGCTGAATCGACGAGGCGACGGATTTGCCCGAAACAACGAGACGCGTCACTGAACTGACTTCAGCTGCGTCAAGCTGAAAGAGGCTCTCGGTTAAACGACTCGCGAAATGACTATGTCCTTCGCCCCTTTCAGCACACTTATTAAAGTGCTCGTAATTCTTGGCGCTATCAGCGACAGCGGATTCGCTGAGATTTTCGACATTCCCAGAAGAAATAACAAGTATCTATCCTTCGTTGGTACGTTATTATTCCTTACGCGAAACTTAATAGCGGCTTTCCTTCTCTTGTTCTTTTAATCATCTTGGAATTTGCGATTAAATGTTTCGTTTAATGTGCGTGCGTGCAGACTTATCTACCTAAAGAACGGCTTTATCAATCGAGCTAAAATTTAGTACACTAATGGGGCAGGTGGAAACCTTTGTTTGATAATAACATTGATTTTTATTGAATTTTTAATTTTTCGAAAAATCTCTCTATGTTCTCTACCTTTTGCAAATTTATAGCTATCGTGCTAAATCATTTTTTTTTACAAATAAAGCTATGTTAACGGAGGATCGGTATTGAATTTGGATTGAATCTACAAGTACCTTTGGTTTTTATGAGATTTTCAATTTTTCGAAAAAATTTCATTTTCCTCTAACTCACGTTAAATCTCACCGAATGACCTTTCAATTTGTGAAATTGCATATATTTCAATGATAAGCGATATTTAAAAATTGTCATTTTAGTTATTAACTAATTCAGTTAATAACTCTATCGTAATATATCGTAATCTCTCTAATCAGTTAATATATCTCTATTTTAGATATATGAACTGAAATTTATCTTAGTAACGAAGGTAAACTGCTGTGATATTTGCCGAATAATCAAGTTTTTTTTTTTATCAATTCCCAAGGGCAATTTTACGAAAAGAAAAGAAAAAAAAAAGAACAAAGAGAAGTGACTCTTCCACAATGACACAGGCTAAAAATGATATTTAAGTAAATAATAAAGATGTATAAATATCAATATACGTATATAAATCTGTAAAGGGCATAAATAAAATAATAAGAATAAAATAGAAATGTTCGTTTAACATTACAGAAGCTGAGGATTCGCCGCTGGTGAGCAACGAGTTAGAGTCTTACGTAGAAAAGCCGAGATTCTTCGACGAGCTTGGACGTAAGTGAATAATATAAAAAGTCTGCCGCTGTGAATTTAGTTGATGTGTACTTAAGAAAATTAGTGACCGGGGAGGATGTGCGACGAGGCGGTTCCAACCGAGTCGACATTTGAGTCACATGGTGTAGAGTGCAAGAAGGTAGAGCGTAGCCAAGCCTCCTCAGCTACTGGGATATATATACTGTACAGAAAATGTCGTACGTGAGCACTGTAGTGTCGAACGGTAGCGGGAAGCTACACTCGCGGAAGCGAAACGACGCGCGCGTTGTTGCGCTTGCCGCCCCCGCTTCGGGATCCTTATACACATACTTGGACTAGTTTGTAACAGCCGCGCGCTACAGGTTGCCCTTACAAACTACCACTACTTTGATCTCGCGCGAAAGAGAAAGGCTCGATTCGCTCTGTACTTGTATATCGGTAACTAGCCGGCAACTCGCGACTCTCGAACCGCTCGCATCTTCGTTCCACCGAATAACCACGACATTTCTTTGTAATAATCGTCGCCACTTGAATTCGACACAGTAACATAATTGCTCACGTTTCTGGCCAACAGAATCCTCACACTTTTCCTATTACGTGGACATGACAATGCTTTTATTTATTTATTTATTTATCTTACATAATACATTTTTTCACGTAAAATCGGATTGCCAGTTTTCCCTCTAAAAATCACAAGTGACGAGAAACGAGTAAATTTATCGAATATCAATTATTTTACACAATTAATTGCATGGGATTTTTATACAATTTTTTTATATCTCAAATTGGAAGTGACAAAAGAAATTGTTAATATTTTTGTTAAAATTTTGTTGATTCTAATAAATGAATTCACAGAAGTGATCTTTCTTTCCATCTTCGTACAATCGTTCATACGATCGTGGAAGCTTTGAAAAAACTTGCATTTAAACCTCATTAAATTCACATCAAGCACCGTATATCTGCAATTTTGTTCCGCCATGGCATTGGAATGCTGTGAGAAGAAATACAACGGTATTCACTTGTCGCAATTTCTAACCATCAATGAACGAATGTTTATTTTTAACTAAAAAAAATACAAATTTAAACAAAGCTTTGAATTAATGTAAAAAAAGAAAAAACTGCCTTAATAAGTAGGTTTCGGTTGATCAAATTCTCATACTGCATCCTGAATTCTAATACTCGGACCGGAAAGCACTTTCTCATAAACGGAATAAGACTTGGAAAACTAAAATCCGTTGGCTGTTTTGATCGTCAAGTGGCGCTAAATAAAGAATTTCATATCAATTCTCTTATGGCGATAAAAAAATGATAGATACAGAATGTTCGATTAAAGCAAGAAAAGAGAAAAAAAAAAAAAAAAAAAAAAAAAATGAGTCGCACACAAGTGAGTGACGAAGAAAAATGGAAATTTATATAAGATCTCTCATTGTTATTAATTGAGTCTCTCATACTACATAATGAATATTGTTTAACTCCGGCATCAACGGTTTGGCAAGATCAAATGAAAAATCGAGTGGGAGAGTCCAGTTGAAATGGAAAAGAAAGCAGTGGAAGTAAGAATGAGATTAAGGTGGGGGACAAGGTAGAACCGATTGTTAAACCGAACGTTGGAGTAGCAATGAATAAGGAGAGCAACGGTAGGGTAACGTAGAGAAATAAACTCGTGTAAAGATTCATGAGTGTTGGTGATACCCGGGCGTTCAACGTGGACACGCTCTCGCGGGAAAGCCAAAGTCGTGTGCGGAGTATACGGTGAAAGCAGCGAGCCAACGGCAAAACTCTGCCTCGGCCGCACAATTCGTCATCGTCTTTACTCTCCGTGTCACGAAGACGACACACAACATTCTCAACGATCTGCAATTTACAACGAGAATTTCACGACGAAACCACCTTGATTAAATTAAATGAAAAAAAGAAAAAACCCGTAAAAAACAAGAAACGTCTTGTGGATAGAAGAAAAGTAGTCCAGTGTTTATTAAATCGCAACGTGGATGTTTGAAAAAAATCGGTTGATAAAATTGTCGTTGAACGAGGCTTGAATTTTAGCCTCTAAAATGTCGTATAACCAAGTTTTAACAAGAGAATAAGTGCTTTCAAAAGCTTTTCGTTGAGTTTAAATTTATAATGTTTCAAACACGACGAGCGACAGTGTTTGGAAATGATGCAAGTTCGCGGCGCCGGTTTTTCAAGTTTCTCATATTCGTGCTTGTGACGTCATCCGGCTGTGATTCGTCGGGTGATTTGCGTTATGAGCCATTGTCGCGATTTCCAGTACAGAGAAGCGCTTATGGATTGGAAATCGACGGTGATACGATGCAGAGTGAGCGTCGCGCTAACGATCACACGAGAATACGACGTAGAAAAGGATTTGAGGTTGATAATACTCATCTGAGAAGATACATCGATGATTTCGAAGCGGATGACACGTTGAATACGTGGAACGAGAATGAGAGCGGCGAGGCAAAGAATTCTGATACGCTTGCGGGTTTTTTGAAAGAGTTGACCGATAGACGAAAGGTTAACGCTGAAATGGCGGATGGGCTTGAAGAAAATGGCGGACTTAAGCATGGGCGACGAGGCGGGCGAAGAAGAAAGCTCACCAGTCACGAACAGGGGATTTTGTTGGTGGAGACTTTGAGGAAAAAACGCAACTATACGAATTCGGGGCTTGCCATTGATGACTATCGTGGACACTCGAGCAATAATGCTGTTCAGAGCGGGATTATGGATATGCTTGGGAGAAGTACGTCGGTTTGAGGATGTACTATACACTTGGATATCGGCGTTTCTCATGAGTTTTATTAATCTACGTAATAATAGAGTACAATTCATTAAATACACACGGCAATACTCGTCATCAGAAATCTTCTCACTTACACCGTTAATCTTCACGTGGAAACTCATATGTTTCATATGGATCGATCATATGGAATGTCACAAATACTCACATCGAAACTCGTATAGAATCTGACAAATATTCATATAAAAACTGACATTAAATCTGGCAAGTACTCAGGTGGAAACTCAAATGAAATCTCACAGGCACTCTCATCGAAATTCATAGGGAACATGAGAAATACTCACATGGCAAATAGAATCTCATTGATACTCACATGTAAACTCACATAGAAACTTACAAATATTCACCTGTAAACGCACATGGAATCTCACAAATACTAACGGATACTGACACATGTATTCACAGTTACTTACGTGGAAACTCACGAATATTAATTTACACGGATACTCACAGATACTTATGTAGGTATACTGAGAAAGCCATGTATATTCATGAATACCGACATGGAAACAGCCATAAAACCTCGCGGATAGTCACGCAGACGAATGTTAGTGAATTTTTGTCAATGTAATACAAAATAAATATTACAAATGTGGGCTTTTTACGGAATAACGAGAAAACTCATGAAAGCATCGTCACAAACAATAAATTGTCGCGATAATTGAAATCACTTTTTTCTACCGTTCGAAAAAAAATGAAAACACTATTGTGTCGTTTAGTCGTTGGGCTAATGCCGTGAGCTTTTCCTTTCCAAAATTAAAAGACACCCTTTGGAGCTTGTTTCATTTGCACGACTTAAAGATGATTTTAACGACCGAAAATTAAATAAATTTTTTTCTCAAGAAAATTTTTCATTATTTGGAGTATCTAATGTTTTTTCGTTTTCCAGTGATACCACAAACATGCAAATACAAGGGAGCCAAGTTCGAGTGTGGCTTAAGTATAAGTTGTGTTCTTGGCGGTGGTCGTCCCGTTGATCTTTGTTCCGGTGGTTTAATCTGGAGTTGCTGCGTCGACGATGACGATATTCCGGACAAAGTTCCTCGACCAAGCGCCGGTTTGCTCCAAAATGCCAGTAAGTCAATCTGTTACCTCATATTTTATACCCCAATTGAAAGAATTAATGTTTTGTTCATTTAATTGTACGGCTGTATAATATTGTTTATTAATATTGTCGACTCTCAATTATACTAGACGAAACCCATCAGCGCCATGAAAAAAAGCGAAACCTTTAGCTTTTTAGCTGCGTCAGAAAGAATACTTACAGTATTAGCGTGACCTATATTCTATATCTTGATTTCAAAACGATCCAATGATAAATAAGAAAGAAAAAAAACTATTGCACAATACACTTTTCGCTAACTTAACTATTGCAAGGATGCAGAAGAAATAAAAGTGTTTCATAAATTGCCACTGCTCATCCAAGGTTATGAGTTAATCGGACTGTTGGAAAGAGGCAACACGAGTCTTTACAAAGAATTTTCATAATATTTGCGTTTCACTATATAATAATCTGATTAATTTATCATTTTTTATTTTCATCAATTGGTTAGTTTCATTATGATTTTTGTATTTCAAGTTGAGAATAATTTTTCTTAAACCTTAGAAAAAATTGTCTAATTTAGACTAAACATTTTTGTGGCAATGCTCAGGAAAAATATTGTTTATAACCCTGAAAATTCGTGTAATTTTAAACTGGCAATTGTAATAAAAATTTATAAACCAGGAATTTCTTTTAGATGAAACTTGGTTGTTTATATTGAGTGCAAAAATCTCACTGTAAAAAATCACCAAAGATATTTTGCAGTTTAGTGAGTGATAGATGAATTTTAGCGTTCTCGTTAAACCTGGCAAATCAACGTCCATACATTGACGAGGAGGTGAACATCTACAGTTCGGGTCCGATTTCAAATCGACCAAAACCGCAGCAGCAGCAGCAGCAGCCGCAGCAGCAGCATCATCGTCCCACCTCGCATCATTCCGCGAGTCATTTTTATCTCAACGGCAACACGATTAAACCTACGGGTCTTTACGAGCCGAATTATACACCTTGGGAACATGACAATCGTCCAAATGATTTGTCTTACGATCGACCATACTTGGATCGTCCCGAAGTCGGATATCCACAGATCGATGATTATTCACAGGATGATTATGATCATCGGCCACATGTTCAACATCAGGATCCTTCCTATGACTCCACATATCGTGGTAAAGGACTGTCGCGACTGTTTTTTTTTTTTTTTTCTTACCCCATTTCCAGGCACCATAAAATGCACCGACACGACGATTATTTACTGTTTTTATTTTATTTGTCTTTTATCACCAAACGTACGCTCGTTTACCCTTCACGCTTTATTAAAAAATTTTTATTGGGAATACGAATTATTCGGTAGATCAAAATATTGACCTAATAGCCGTTAAAGTACATTTATTAAACAAATTTATATTTTTTATTTTAATATTTTCGAAACTCGGTGAAAAAAAAAAGATTTTGCTCTATGGCTGAACGAATTAAAATCTATTGAAATAATTGTTATACCAAGTAATTACGAATAGTCCGATAAATTCCATTTGTGAAAAGGAATCAAATGAGTGGTTGTAATAATTTTTTTTGTTAACTCTAAAAATAAAATTGAGAAGTAAAGGTCTTTGAAAATTCATATTTCCAATCAACGTCACCTTCACCTTAGGTCCGATCGACTCGAGGCTAAACGTTAAAAACCGTATTTCAGTGCACAGCGTTACCCACTATCGCCTTATCTGACTGAGTGACTGTTGGGTGAAAAAAGGTGTGAAATATCGATGATGTCCGAGGAGCCGGCAATCGTCTCGATACTTGGATTTCACAGCATATTAGCATTTTAGTAAAATTCGCATTTCTATAAATTAGATTTAAATGCTGTAATAACGTTAATCTATATCGATGGTTGGGTGGTTGCACGCCCGTGTGTTTTGTCGGATTGCAGGTTGCGGCGAGCTGTACACGAGGAGCAACAGAATTGTCGGAGGACACAGCTCGAGCTTCGGCAGTCATCCGTGGCAGGTGAGAGTTTGAGACGCGACAAAACCGAAGCCCGCTTCCTTTCGGAAACTTCTTCCACAACCAGAGTATTTCGAATAGCCATGCGTATTCAAAATACTTTTTACTTTAAATAACAGTGAATAACTCTTCGCCAAGTGTAATAAACATTACACGATTCAAAATATTTACAATTTTAGATTTTTATTAAAATTGAAAAGATGTATAATTTAACCGTTCTTTTACTATTTCTCATATTTATTCGAACCGAAAAGTATTTCAAATATTATTTAATTTACTTTAATTTTTACGATCTCAGCAATATTTGTATTATTGAAATTTTGTTCTCAGGCTGCAATAATTAAATCGGGTTTCCTTTCCAAGAAACTCTCATGCGGTGGTGCCTTGCTCAACAATCGATGGGTCGTCACAGCGGCTCATTGTGTCGCAACGTCGGTATCTTCTATCAATTTTTAATATACTTTTCTTTTTTTTTTAATTAACGCTAAACTATCGTGAATTTGCATTCAACTGGAGCCACATATAAGATGGCGGCAAAATGTTTGGAAAACAAACGACAAAAAAATAATAAATAAACTAAAAATCCTCGTGTAGTTTTAACAAAAAGTTTCGATTCACAAAAGTCCGCAGATACTTTTTGTTGATTAAACATAGGAAAAAAAAAAAAAAAAAAAAAATTAGAAAAATGATTTGTCAAAAATATCGTATTTTCAATTTATCAAAAATGTCGTTGTTGTTATTTTAACATCGAAAAGTTCACTACGAGTTTAAAGGTTTCTAACTGAATTGAATTTAACAAACAGGACACCGAACAACAATCTGAAGGTCCGTCTAGGCGAATGGGATGTCAGAGACGCAGCTGAGAAGATGCTTCATGAGGAATACAATATCGAGCGTAAGGAGGTACATCCGCAGTATTCACCGACAGATTTTCGGAATGATGTGGCACTTGTTAAATTGTCGAGAGCCGTGGCCTTCAAGCAACACATCGTACCGGTCTGTCTGCCGGCGAGAAACTTAAAACTCTCCGGTCGAACAGCCACCGTAGCTGGATGGGGGAGAACGCGTCACGGTCAGAGCTCAGCACCCTCGGTTCTTCAAGAGGTCGATGTTGAGGTACTTGTTGATCCCTTCCCAGTTCCTTATATCCCAGCCTACTCTTCGTTTCTTCTATCCTGATGTCGCACTCTCTACATCCGATACGACGAATAATTTTTCTTTACAACGCTATTTTCTCTACGATTTGTAGGTAATACCGAACGAGCGATGCCAGAGATGGTTCAGAGCTGCTGGTCGAAGAGAAACCATTCACGATGTATTTCTCTGCGCTGGCTACAAAGAGGGCGGCCGTGACTCTTGCCAGGTGAATTATCCATTGAAACTCTAACAGCAAACTGCTTTACTTGTCGCTGTTATTCATACACAGTACAAATCTTTTGGCTACATTTTTTATTTTACTTTTTTTATTTCAAAAGTAACAGAAAGATTTTGTAAATTCCCCGGCCTTGTACAATTAACTTTATAGAAAATTACAAGTGAAGAAATTTTTTTTTAAATTTTGAATTTCTCTCTTAACAAATAAGAAAATAATGATGATAAAAATATATTTTTGATTTTTAATTGAATAAAAATGAAATTTTCGATTTCTCGTAACAGGGCGATTCCGGTGGTCCGCTGACAATGTCTGTGGAGGGAAGGCACGTACTTATAGGCTTGGTATCCTGGGGAATAGGCTGCGGCCGGGAGCACTTGCCGGGTGTCTACACAAATATTCAAAAGTTTGTACCGTGGATAGACAAAGTGATGAGCTGAGAGAACGTTTTGGGAGAGTGACTAAAATCGATTGAAAAGGGAGAAGCCGTTACCGATCTACCTCGTGCTGGATCGTCATCAACTGATCAGCAAGACTATGCTCATGACGGCATAACAAAAAAAAAAAAAAAAAAAAAAAGAAAGCGAAAACAAACGAGTTATCAAGCTGGTAGCGCCGGATATTTAAAAACAAATCGCGATGAAATACTAAACGCTGTCCAAAGACTTTCGAGCACACGAATATTATATTCTATATCATTCCCTGCTGTATTATAGTATCATTTTATTCTATCATATTTATATTTCTTATTATTTCTCAAATACGTCGATTTTCTTTCGTTACTGATGTTTTGTTAAGTCTGCGAATATATTATTTATAAGAATTAAAACAAAATATGCTCAAAATCATTTTCCATTTATTCGTTTAAAAATCTTGCAACAATTCAGGTGAATGAAACCGGCCGAATATCTGACAAACGAATTATTAAAAACCTTATTTCCTATTGATTGGGATGCTCAAAGTTCAATTTCAGGACCGAATCTTTTCTCCTGTAGAATTATTTTCACATTATTTTCATTTCTGATAGCTCAAATGCTAAATAAAACGAGAAAATGATTAGAGGTCCTTCTTTGGTTCTATCCAGCGATCAGATTCTCCAAATTTTCAACGATTCATGTTGAAGAAACCCGTCTTTTTCCGCTTTAATAAATTAATATCTTCCTGTAAAATTGACAAGGAACTACTTTCTCGGATGACGTGCAACTTTCCAGTGCGATGTAGAAAATAAAATATTCGCAATTTTTTCAATGCCATTTGCAAATTGAGTTTGATGTTATCACGGCTTATCTTGTATCGCGAGATTGAGATACTTCCAACAGAACCGTTGTGCCAGACAATTATCTTTAAGGGCATGTGAAATATGTACTACGTACTACTTGTGCGTGTAAAATTACCTAACTACTGAATTCTCACGATGGACTCGGTGCTAATTTCCTCGACGATCTGCACTTTTGAAAATTTTCTTTGTACTGGAAACTTTATCGGCTAAGGGTAATATTTTACAGTCAAGAACATTCATTTCTGTTCTAATTTAATGTTTCATTTGGATAATTATTTCCTATTACATGGTAATTCCTACGAACAATGAGATGTACGAGTAGACTGCTTGAAGATTGTACTTGAGATTTGATAAATTCAAACGATGTAGATTCCAGAGTGTCAAATTCATAGGTACTCGACTTCGTGCAATTACGATACTAAAATTAGTCATCGAACCTTTGGTCAGATCGTACCAGTTGCATTGCGTGAATACTTGGCCAATTTCTTCGCAACTTGTGTTCAAATGATCGCCAGCAAAGTAATACACGAAAGATGGGAAGAAGAGGAATACAATGTTCACGAGTACTTCCATTAATTTCTCGAAATCCTTGATTTTTATAGCGTAACCCAGTTCAGAAGCTAGTTAAAAAAAAAAAAAAAAAACCTTAAATTAACGTGGATGTTAAAAAAAAGAATTATAATTTACACTTTATACCTGATAAGCAAATTAAGAACTCCATCGTGACGACATGCAGACCCACGAAAAAGTTAAATGTCTCTCCAAGATTGCTGCTCAAGTTGTACAGTTGATTATGTCTGTCAACAAGACGAGAAAATACTCGACGCCTTTCTTTCTTCTCAACGATTAGTAGAAACTTATGATATCGCTTCTTCAGGATCTTGTATTGTGCCGAAAGTTGCATAGCGAAGCTCCAAAAGAGTAACATACCTACGTTCATCGTGATATTATCGAGAATTATCCATATTGTGGAAAAAACTCGTATTGAGATAGTCAAACGGCGATTATTGTTTAAAATACAGTTTGATCCAGCAAACACGAATTTATATTTGTTTGGAAAGGCCAACGACAGGCAAACTTGAATAACGACGTTGAGAGTGAAGACAATCGTTTTTATGGGCAAGGTGAACGAGCCAAATTTGTCGTAACGTTTCATGATCTCGGATTCTTTTCGATCTGTAATCGATGACCAATCGTCAATCGTTGACTCGATCAGGAGAATCATCTTGCTTCCGTTAAACCAAAGTGTCAATCTCAGTAGTACCAAAATAATGAGATACGCAATAAACGTAATCTCACTATCGCCGACCTTTAATGTGGAACACATTCCAAGACGATCAATCAAATATATCAGGATATTCACTAGCTGATAGAAAATCAATGTTAGAGTATCATAACAGCGTCAATTTGCAAGAATATATGTAACAATAACAAAAAAGGGTACCGAGTGACATATATACAAACTTTTAGGGTGATAGAAATTGTTACAGCGCAAAAACAAAGAATACAAATCTTTTTCACAAGGTTGTTGTATGTAGAATTGCTGCGCCGTTTAATTTTCATGATGACGCGATCATCTTACGATTATCTGTGTTATTTTTATTTTTCTATCAACTGATAAAGATATGACGAAAAGTCTGTCAATTGAGAACCGGGATGAATAATGTTTGTGTCACTGTCAATATCAATTTGGTCAATCATTTCTCTCGTAATCCAGTTTTGTGCTTTTTCAATTGTACACATAAATCAAAACAAACTCGATGGATTCCACTCTATGACATCGCACTTTCATTGCAATCAAATTCTACGACGTTTGAGCGAGGGATTTTTTTTTTTTTTTTTTCAAGTTCTGTAACAAGAGTTATATGATTGAAAACAACAACATATTATGTTACTAGTTTGTCGGTAGCTTTCAACTGGAGACATAAAGCAAAAATGCCTCCTTTCTATCGGTGTGAAAAGTTGTTGCAAAGAAAATAAAATGCCATGGAATGTAATTCAGCGAGACATTTTTTCTGTATCGTGCACATCAGCGTTGAAGAAAGGCCGAAACTGAGTTACGAGGGAAATCGTCGACCAAATTAGTTTTAGACACAAAGATATTTTATAACAGTCGAACGTATTTATCAGTTGATAGGGGAAAAAAATATAAGGTACAGAGAGTCTTAATTTTTTAGTTAACTCGGTGCCCTTAATACTGTCTTTTAATAACGTTATTGTCCGATACCTCAAACGTTAAATACAATGTGAAAGTTATAATCGATCCTGTCCTGTTTTTGTCCGGCGGCCAGATACCGCTGATTTTTAAAAATATCTTATAAATGAAGAATGCGTCACGGTTTATGTTAAAGAAAACCATATTCTCTCCATTGGATATAACTTTTAATGTATAACTGACCAGTAGCAGGTACTTTCTTCGACGACGTTCACTTTTATACTACGACGTCGGAAAAGAATACCAGCACTTTTCGATAACTTGAGAGCACTTTTGAAGATTATGTTTACCAAAACTGTCACGTATTATTGAAGTGTCATGCATCACTTACTTAGTTAAAAAAAAAAGAAACTTTCCAATATCGATTGCCAAGTAGTTAAAAGAAAATTCTCATCATCCTACTGTAATTTTACTTAAAATTTTTTAATACAATAATTATAATCAATTGTATTTAAACATTCCTGCAGATTCGTAAAGGTTAAGAAAAATGATTTTGCGAGTATACTTTCTCGAAAGTTTCTTTCACCAGTTCCTTAACGTATTTAAAATATCATTTATAAATTTATCATCATACGCGTGCATTAATTTTTATATAATTTTAATATAAAGTCATATAATAGTAATTAAAGATTATATGCATAAAAATAAAAGAGGATTTTATAGATAAAAAGTATACTAATATTCGTAATGAAAATATTTGCAGTGTAATTAAGTATTTTTGCTGACACCAAGATAAGAGATTTCTGCATTATCGAGTGAAATAATACCGACGCGAGGTAACCATGGAAACGCAAAATTTGAGCAAATGTATCCGTCGAGTTTGATACTCTACATTGTCGACAGATGGCGCTGATCGTATTTTCCAAAAGATCGTATACCGAATGATTGGCCATTCCTAACGATCCTATACGATCCCCTCACGAGAGTGAGAGCTCGCAGGAGTAAGTTCCTAATTAGAGCCAGATTAAACGCTTGTCTGGGGAGGCATTTTGCAGCGCTGCTCGTCTCCCGAGTTCCCCCACTAGCCGAATTTACGCTCAGCGAATAGCAATACGCCTACTGGTATACGCAGAACAGACGCAGAGGGGTGAGGACTCTCGGGTGGGATGATGGGAGACGCGCGAACGAGGGGAATCGCCGAGAGCCAGAGAGGGCTTAATGAAAAGTGTTTGCCCCGTAAAAGTTAAGATTAATTGGCGCTCGGGGGATGGTTACCGCGGTAATCAGCCGAGTCCAGTGGTTTTCAAACGAACTCACCATTTTTTTTCCCCTCTCGCGCTCGTTTCCACAACTTATACTCTACTTATAAAGCTTTCTCATCCACTGTCTCATTACAAAATTAACATTAATCTCATTCTCCGAATGGTTAGTAAATTAACGAAATTATTAATAAAAAAAAGACTCTTTCTGTCTTTTTTAGGTATTTTAATTTTGGTTATTCAACTGTTTCTGTGTGAGGTGTGAGGGTGGTTTTGAGGAAATTCAAGGAAACCATTGGGATTATAGAAATTCGGTTTATTAAATTAAAGGTTGAGGAGCGCTGACGGAACGAGAGGTTAATTTGGCGACACCTAGTTTCATTAACAACGCCATTAAAAGTAATGGCCGGCTTGGGCACTCGCAGAGGGTTGGATAGAGGGGTGGTTTAGGGGGTGCTCTTAACTACCCTCACCTAGGAGACTAGAAGAGACTGTTGTGCCGAGAGAGCACTGTTCTCTTCAAGGTAGAAGATGCCCGGTACCCTTTGCCAAGCATCCACGGCGATGATGCTGCTGGTTCCTCGGAACAGGCAATGAGGAGCAAAACGGGCAAATTGTAATTACGTATACTGAAATGGGTGGAGGGAAGACCGTGCGATATTCGCTTCTTGATATGACGGCGAGCGACCAAGCTAAGGGCACCAAATTTTCCTATCCGACACACACACACACACACACACACACACACACACAGGTACTGGTTTGAGGACCTTAATTGTATAGAGGCGACATTGCACCCATGGGAATTTTAACTTTCCGTATAATTCTCCCTTCCACCGAGTATATCCAACGCTGTACATGTTTTTTTTTTCTAGTTTACTCCCTTATATACGAAACAACATTTTCTTTTCATTTGTTTTTTCAGTCTTTTTCATTTCAGAATCAAAATGGGATAAAACCATTGATTTATTCAGCTTTAAGTTACTGCTTTCTACTACCACCACTACTACTACTACTACTACTACTACTACTACTACTACTACTTTCGGCTCTTAACATTTCTCTCCCTTTGAAACTTATAAAACAAAAAACAAAACGCATTTTTGCGGTTTGTTTAAAAACAATAACTGCTCGCTATCATTTTCCCTGAACTCGTTGGGGCCTTGGTGATGTTATGGGATGAAACATCAGAGTCCGTCGATTGTGGTAAAAGAATATTTTTCAAACATTAAAAACAACGGACAAAAAGGTAGCTCGAAAAACGACCCATCATGTTTAGCGTTAGGCTGCCTGAACATGTGTAAGAGCGAATGTGACTTTATTCCGAAGAGTATTGCTTTAAAAAACTTGAAAGAAAATAAGTGTACGTTTTATAGAGAAATGTGAAACGACATTTAAGCATTTTTATACAAGGCCTATAAAAAAGATTTTTTTTCTTCTATAAAAGTGAAAAAATGGATTAATAAATGAAAAATGAATGTTCGTGACTCGTCGTTTAATTGTATTAAAACAGAGTTATTCAATGATTTTCTAATGTTAATTGCGAAAAATGTTGATTCAGTGTAAAGATCGATCACAGGAAATAATCGATCGGTCAAAACGGCAGATTCCATGCACGATCAAAGTCAGATGTATCTGACTGATGAAAATCGTTGTTGGCTTTGCACGACTTTCGCAGCTTTTGCTGGTATCAATTCGATAACGCGCGTATCTCTAACTCCAATAATTAAAACGATATTGGTAAGGATTTAACGAGGCAATTTTAACGATCAACTAGGAGACCCGGTGACTCGAAGCGGAGGCAAATGCGCTCACGCTTTTATCAAAGGCATATGTGGTTGGTCGTGCAAACCATGCCTAATCTAATAATCGTGCGCCTGGCTTATTATGGATGACGCTGACGAATCCGCGGATTAAACATATCTCTACACCTGTATCCGCTCGGTCAGTAAACATACATGTACGATTAAATCGAGTCGCAGCCCTTATCACCCTACTTCGCAGTGAAATAGCAATCGATTATAAATACAATTGATAATATTTTTGTTTCTAGGCATTCCGTTTTATTCAAAATGTTGATTGAATTTTTTTTATTATAAACAAACATTCTGAGATAAAATCTAAATAGAATATTTTCTGGAAAAAATCTCGATAAGGATCGAACCTTTTTTTTTTTTTTTTTTCTTTTTTTTGCTATTTCCAAGTATTTTTATTGCAAAAATCATTACATGTATAACTATAGTGTTCGTGATTCAATAGTTTGATTGTCAAAACGATTGGGACTAGTCGCGGGACTGCACAAGTGCTTAATCTATAAAATGCATTAAACATTTTTTTTAATTAAAAAAAAGAATCTAAAAATGATGTTTGGTCAACAAAAATCTTGTCAAAGTTAGAAAATTTGTCATTATTTTTCTATATGTTTATTACAAAAATCATAAAATCTGTAACTAAAACGTTCGTGATTCAATAGTTTGATTACCGAATCAATTGCGACGAGTCGTGACACTGCATAATCACTTGAGCTTCCTAAATCGAGGATTCTCGAAGCCTGGTACGTCGGGTGTTAGTGGCTCTGTATACATATATATATATATATATATATATATCTGTATATATAACCGGACTAATGGTTAATGGGACGTGCTTCGAGACGCGAACAAACATCATTGTTGTCAGCGCTGCGCTTTTAGGAATTCTAGCAGTTTGAACGCGATACGCTGTGGTTAGGTAAATTTCAAGCCGTCGTTACACAGTGTGTATGGCTAACGCGAACCTAATCGTCGGACACACGACAGCAAAACGATCCATCATTTCTTTTTTTTTTTTTTGACGAGCCCAAAGACCGAGAGAGATATATATCCACCTATCACGAGTGTTTGCTTGCACCTTGAGCGTATATTTGATAGTTACCACGGTTGGGTCTCGGAGATATACCTGGCTCAGTTTTTGTCATAACGCTAGTGAAAACACTAGGAACAGTAGCGTTCGACACATCCTACGCTTTCTCCATTCGGTAGCTGTCAATTACTAGTAAATTATCAATAAAAGCTTCAATAATGTGGCAAAAATAAATGAACTGTCATCTAGGACTGAAAAAAATATTGAATAATTTCCTCCATGGAAAAAAAGTATAATTCTTTGCATATGTTCGAATATATAAATTGAGACATATATATTATATACCCTTGATATATCTTTGATACATCTTTCATTTATCCGAAAAAAAATCAATTTTTCGTGCAAATTGTGTATTTTGTAGATATTGCATCTATATTTTAAAAAAATATTGAGTGTAGAAATGAAATAAAAATCAGAAAAACATTTTTTTGAAAGCAAAATAATTTCGTCAGTATATTAATATAGTTTCTGATGAATCGATAGATTTACAAAACATCTATTATTAAACTTACACACAGTAGAAATCTAGAAGATCTAATACATCTGTATCCACCGCTAAGACTCCAATTTGTTAGAATGATTAGGTATAAGGCCTTAAGTGTATAAGAAAAGCTAATTATCTTGTATCCAACAAGTATGCCCCCTGTGATGGAGTTTCAATAACGAAAAAAATCAACAGACTCGATTAAAGAGTAGATAAGTCGCGCCTGGATGTCACATCGCTAAAGAAGCTGCAGCAAGGAGCGTCTATTGTCGGTTGCACATGCACATAACTTACACATAGGAATAAAGCGAAATGTGGTGATATAAGTGCGCAGGTGTAGTCAGGATTGGTGGAGAATCTGGTGGGCGAGGAGTGTCGCCAGGGGGTCGCTACAGGAGAGGATAGGAGAGGATTTGGCCGTTTTGTCGATGCTGAATACGGTATACCGTACGTTAGTCTAGTAGCATTATAGCCCTGGACTCGCGTCTTCGGTTAGCCTCTTTCTCTCACTCTCTCCCTCTCTCTCTCCCGCGGTATCCGCAAGAAGCCAGGATTGGCCTCTCTCTAGAGTCCCGTTGGCGTTGGGTTTGAGGGTGGCTAGAGGGTGGTTGAAATAGTGCACGGATTGCCGCGACGGGGGCGGAGCCCTGGTTTCAACGCGATCGGTGGGGCGACTCTCGACTCTCCGCTGGGGCGGGGCACCCCCGATTTAATCACCCGCCGTTGTGCCTCCGCTAGTGGGGGGAAGATTTTCGGTCTAAACACATACAGAAGCGAAGAGAGCATCGCGCCGTTGACGCCGACACGCGCGCGAACCTCTAACGCGTCCCGCCGTCACCCGCTCACAATTTCACTTTGCGAAGCGACACCGATCTAATCACTCTCTCGTCGCGAATCAACAATCGAGCTCTGTGTCAGACTTTACCACCACCACCACCACCACCACCACCAATTCGTGACCATCATCCAATGCCAAAATCAAGGCAGCAAGATGAATCGTTGTTACCCATCGTCGCTAGTCATCAACGTACTCTCTAGTTGAAACGATCATCCGAATCGGTTCATCTACAACCGACAAATAAACACGAGTGTCAATTTGTGATCAACGCTCATCTTGATTTGATTGACAGTGTGAGAAACGGGGAATCAGTGAACTTAAGAAATATTTGTGTTTGTCATGGATAAGCGTCTTGGATAATTGGTGTTTATTTGAGTGAATTATGGCAACGTTGCGTTACAACTCGCAATTGACGACTGAAGATCTTCATCAACGTTCGCGTCTGCCGTTCGGTATACAGAATCAACAACAACAACAACAACAGCACAGAATTCGTCAGGAGGTTGGTACGATAGTTTCAAGAAATTTGTCCGAGGCTGTGTCGTTGAGTAGTCCTGGTGCAGTAAGTGTGAGTCGCGAAGAGTCTAGACCGGGTCATCGAGAATCGATGGCCACATCTCGTGTCTGTTACGAAAAGCCCGAGGAATCTGAGTATCCCGTTCAGAATCACGAGAATCACCAGGAGAGACGAGAAAAGCCCGGCAACGAGAGTTACGACGGTTACACCGACGAGGATAACGACAATTGTGACAACAAGGAGGAGAAAGTTGACAAGGAAGACTTGGAGGAAGAGGAAGATCGTGTAAAACGTGTGGGACTGGTCAAGGTTCAGGAAATGTTGCGAGCGGAAATGAGTCGCTGTCGTGAAGATGACAGTTCAAAGAGTTGTTACGTACCGGCATCTAATTCGCCGGGAAGTATCGAAAGGACTGATCTTAGTTCAGGAGAATCTCCGTTGAGGTCCGGTGAGACGTCTTTTTGTATCGATGCCTTGTTGGGAAGGCCGATTGGCGGTTGCGTCGGTAACAATGGGCGTCTGAATCCCGACAATAATCGTGAACGTCGCGGGAAATCCGCCGAAGAAGACGTGAATTACAACAAATCGGGCATGAAGCGTCTCGAAATGGACAATGAGAACGACGAGGATGACCATGATAACCGAGCTTTCCGCAGGCGGATCAAGCCGGCCTATTCTATTGGAGGTTTGGACGCCGATAAATCCTACCGACGGCTTTATCGTGACGAGCAAACCCATCAACATCATGCGTTTGACGTTGATTCGACAAGAGTATCACCATTGCCTTTGGCACCACCGCCACCTCCACAAGTAACGCCTCAGTCGCATCCAACTTCAGTCACATACAACCGGGATAGCGCGCCTCAGATGAGATACCTGACGGCAAGATACAGACACGACAGGGAATCGAGAATGAGGAATCATCGGGAGGATCGGGACGACGACGATGAGAATGATAGCATGGTCGATGTTGATGTTGATGTGGACGTCGATGTGGACGTTGAAGTTGACGGTTTGGGTGCCGATGATGTCAGGAGGCACATGAGAAACACTCAAAATAGCAGAGGAATGAACAGCGCCAGTCCTGGAAGCAATCCAGGCGGAAGTCCTAGTCCAGCATCTAGTCCCCCTATTTCACCAGGTTCCGAGGATCATCAACACGTTCTGACCGGCGGGTGTAACGGGGTATCATCCGGCGCTGGAGGAGCTTCGGTTGCCGCGACGGCTATGGCAATCGCCTCAGCTCAGCATCAACACGGACATCAACCTATTCATATTTCCTCAGGAAATTATGTCGGCTCACTTGGTGGACCAATGAGCGCTACAACAACGGCTGTTCTTCGACAAAATCAGAGCCTGTTGCTTCATCCTGGCGCAGGTGCGGCTCTTATACATCCCGGGGGACTTTACTATCATCCGGGTGCGACAGCCGCCGGTGGTGGCGGTGCTGGTAGCGCTTTTCATTCGATACACAAGGAGAGTCAGAGCCCTGGTGGTCATCCCCAAACTGGACCCGGAGCACCCGCAGGACATCCTCAACAGCATCACATTCATCCGTTACAATTGGAATGGCTCGCCCGGACTGGAATGTTATACCCAAGATTACCCGCTGATTTGGCTGGTGAGTAACATGCCGATTTCCCAGAAATGTCATACACACACACTTTTCGTAATCGACTAAATCACTTCAGTTGCATGTGTATTGGGTTATCGGGATTTTGCGATCGATCACTGGTTTCGAAAACTAACCAGTGATTAATACGATACGTCTTAAATGTGACACGCGATGAAGGTAATTTGAGAGGAAATTCAGGTCGCGATAACGTTGTACGCTCGATCGTTAAGTCCCTGAGATATACATCTTACATGTTATAAATTGTTGGTTTAATGCCGGAGTAATTGCGTTCGAAACAGCTTATGAGAATAATATATAGATAGGACGTATCTTCGCGGAGGATCAATCGGGCAATTTGTATCATAGGTTACTGATAGCGAAATCTCCGAAACCGATCCGGTTCTCCTTCAGCGAAACTTTGAACTCATCGGCACGAGATGCGTTGATTATATTACGTTGAATAATTCGACTGTGTATTTTTCATTCATCAAACTATTGGGGATGTCTGGTGTCCAGATAGAATATCAACGAATTATGATGAAAAAAAAAAGGTTGCTATAATTACCACTGTAAATTGATATTGACTCATCAATTCTTTGTTTGCGAGAAACGGCACGTTCACGACCATCAAAACACATAACATAAATTCCCATAACTTTCATCCAAATAAACACAATTACATAAAAGTTGCTATCTTATTTTTAATTAATTCCTAGAACAATTGAGGTCATATATGACTTCCTGCAGAAGATTTCAAATTCCACATGCTTTTAAATACCAATCGATATACGTGGGAAGCTCATTAATGAAAACCTTAATAAAATTATCACAGGAAGTCTGTCCCTATCTATCGTATCAACGTGCACACAAGTGGATATAAAAAGCTATATTATGCGTCGTATAAGCCCATCGGGTTGTGAGTGGAACACCCGCGGGTGTTTGCATTGAGGCAGACTTTTCGAGTAAATTTTTGACGTTAAACGACAGTGGACGACGATAAGATTGTGTAGTGTTGTCACATCGAAACCGGTGGACGGGGGGGGGGGGGGGGGGGGGGAAGAGTTTCAGGGTTCCCATATTCCAGGAGACATGTGATCTCGTGTGTTGTGTTAGCGCTCGACATCTATTACGGCTATTAGGATGAAAGCCCAATGCCCGGTGTTACATAGAAACGAGCTGCAAGACAGATTGCCGCCGGACAATGCTTGCCTGGTTGATATCAAGTTTACGTTATATGCTGATGTTGACATGCTTAATGCACCTAATGTTACACTATCGAACCATATTGTGGTGTTTCCTATGTATGTACTCGCTGGGACAAGGTTGTATTGGTATCTTACACAATCTACCAAGCGGGACGAGATAAGCTCCTTTGCCCCTATGTTCACACTGGACTAATAGAGTACCTGGCTGACAACGTAACTCCTGTACAGTAACCTAATCTAATTGTAGGAGAATGGGTTGCATCAAGGACATGAAGAGATTGTCGGTTTGGTTAGCAATTGCAGCACTTGCAAATTAACGAATGCAGGAAAAAAAAAAAAAAAAAAAAAAAAAAAACAAAAAACAACAACCCAGTGAAGACAAAAGAGTAAAAATGTGATAGTGGCGACGAAGCGTTGTCAGTCCAATCAGTCGAAAAAGGTTTTTATCCAACAAATTGGTCGGTGAACGAACGAGGCAACGTTACGGAACCAACGAACCGCCCAACGCTCGCATCGAATGCATCCGTTGCTAAAGCAAGGCTTGCTATATTGCGTACTCACTGCTGTCAGATGATCCTGATTGGTAGTTGCTGAGCTATCTGCTGACAAAAAAAACACTAGGGAAAAAAGGCTGCGGTGCGTTCGTTTTATATCTCGTCCAACTGACCCTCTATGTGTGTGTTGTACAGGTGCATCTATGTGGCGACACATCACCGCATTGCGTCACATACGCGTGACCAGGCAACTTGTTAAAAAAAATTTGTGAGTCGTATATAGAGGAGATCCGCGGCCAGCCGCGCTGTAAATAACGATCGTGTTTGGACGCTTTTTTATTTGACGAATATTTGGCTCGCGTTATGGTCCATCGCGAGAGAGTATTCGTCGAATAGATGACAATGTGTTTCATCTATTCGGCCAGACCGTTTTCTCTACCAATTCTCTCTCTCTGTCTCCCTATCGACGAATCGACCAACAGCTCATTCCCCGCTTCGACACGCTTTCGATGTATCGAAATTTAACAACCCCACACGGCATCCCCCCATGTGACGGATATAACGTGTGTACATCCGCGAGTACAATATCCTAACGGTGAACACGAGTCACGAGGATACCAAACAACTCGGTTCACTAAAATATTTGGCTCACGGCTGCTAGATAGCTTGCTATTATGTACGAAGCATGTATGCAGCCCAAATTTTTTGGGAAAAAATTAAGGTAGTAAGTTTGAAATTTCTACATTTAAAAGGGAAATCATAGCGATAGATTTTTTTAAACAGTTTACTGTAGAGGTACTTTAGATATCGATGTAAATATATATTTGCCAAGTAAGTCTCTTCAACTAATATTTGAATGATCGATCGAATCAATTAGTTGTTCCAACTATTAATGGCTCGCTAACGATTGTCGTTCAAGCCAGGGTGAACAAAGAGCTTCTCGCTTGCCTCAATTTTATCTGCGTTGATATCTTTCTACATTCGAAGAGGGAATTAAGGACGAGTCGAAATGACAATTGAGAGGGAGAGAGGGACATCGGAAACCAGGGATATATAAATGTGGATAGGAGGGTGACAGGAAGTCGAGAGAGCCCGCCGACTCGACTACCAATCCTCTCGGCCCTACGTTGCGAGTAGCGAACGGATGATTTAATTAGTTAATTGTGCGTCATTCATCCGTCTATTCATCCCCCTGACTCTTTTACGTTTTTCCGCACGAGATCGGTCGGAACTCGTGCGCTGGACTCGGAATGCGGCGTTACCATGACTACCCGACGGACTTTACACCATACACACACACACACACACACACACACATATATATAGATACATTGAACCTAAGTTATCGTTAGCCCTTCAAGAATCTCGTCAAAAGCTCATGCTTTGAAGAACATTTGGAAAATTAAAGGATTCACCAACTTCAGAAAAAAACACGTTTTTTCCGGAAGAATTACATGCGATGAATTGTTTGTTATGGTATTTTTGATCATTTACAAAAATCCCACGTTGGATTATGATAACACGGGAAATTTTTTTTTTTTTAAATTAAGGGACGCGTTTTTCTTTAAATTCCAGTGGCCATGATATTTTGCTGATACTAAAAAAAGCGATTCTCGACACTGTAATACCTAACAGAAAAAAATGTGCGATCCTTTAATTTATTTTAAACTGTTTTACATTCCTAAAAATAAATTAAATGTTACCGGCTTGATAGCAATTTGCATTATTATTAAAACGAATAATTCAAAGTTAGAAAACAATAAATTTTTATCAGAATTCATAAGAGTGAAATATATGAGTATAACATTTTTAAAACAATAAAAATGAAAGTAAAAGAATAACAATTTGAAAAAAAAATGTATCTTATTGAATTAATAATTATTTTTAATTACTTTACGATCACCAGTTATATTTTCGTTTTTATTGATTTGTTTAATTGTAGCAAAAAATTCTTTAACTAATTTTGTATCTCCGCCCGAGTTCAGTTATAAATGAAAAATTGTTTTGGTGTGAAAAAAATGACTGTCGCGGATTTGACTGACCGAGCATAAGATATTAAAAATAGGCATAGATACCGATAAACGAGAGATAGAGAGTGTATGGTTAAATCTCGTGGTATAGGTAGGTGGTAATGGTGTTTCTGAATTAGCTGGGAGCAGCAGCAGCAGCAGCATCAGCAACAGCGCAGCATCAGCTAGTTTGGCCGTCCGCAAGCAAACAGATCTTGGTTACCCGATGTGTAACGTTCCACGTTTCGCGAACCGTCGAATCACCCGCACCCGGCCTCTACACCACACTATGTGTATAAGTTACCTATAGTGTACTATACGTGCCGTATATGTGTACACATTCTCTCATATACACGCCCTCAAATGTGCCAACGTGCGTCCAGCCTGTAATATATACCTTACTATTATTCTCGCAATTATCTGCTAACCGCAAATGTAATTAGTCGTCATTCAAGTGATTATGGATTAATAAGTTGCTGATTAGCGTATAAGTACTGTATTGAGTGAAGCAGCGGCATAGAACAAAGTACCTTTTGGTAGTTTTCTTTTTTTCATAATAATTCTAAATTATAGCTTTAATTTCAAGTTCGCTGGGTTAGTTAATTTCTATTTTTCTTGTTGTCGTTTTATGTACATATATTTATTGAACAGAGGCCCTCGATTTTCTGTGTTTTCGGCATTAAGAAAAACAAACTTAACACGATCCATTAGGTGAAAATGGGAGCACTTTTAATTCAATGTTATAAACTGCAATAGCTGGATTAATATAAATATTGTATTGAAAAAAATAATACAAATTATTCGATTTATTATTTTTTGTCCTCTCTGTAGAATTGTCCTCAAGATAACAAAGAAAAATGCCAATAAAATAATTGATAGTAAAATTCAAAAGGTTATAGAGTGAACGATCAACGGCCATTCACGAATATCTCGAAAAAGTATGGGAAAAGTGTGAAAAGGAGGGTGGCCGGGTTCGCGTAGCGTTTACGACGTGATTTGTGGCGAGCCGTGGAAGCTCAACTTCAGGATTAAATTCGGTAATTCCACGGTAAAGAAAATAGCCCGATAAAAGTTGGCCAACTCGAGTCGACGTCCATCTCCCGAGTTGTAATATCGAGAGAAGCAAGAAAGAGAAAGAAAGAGAGAGTGCGGCTGCCGTTGGGTGGCGCTCTAACTCGTAGACTCTAAGAGCGTCTATGCGGAGGGTCGAAGGATTAGGTGCTAGAGGCGCCACGAAACGTTAGCGCTAACCTCTCTTCCCAGCACCGCTTACGTTGCCCCGGAGGAACATCTCGTCTCCGTACTTATAATACAACCTGCCACCTAGAATCACCCACCCTCTCTCTCTCTCTCTCTCTCCTGTCCCTAGATTCGTTGAGCCTCCGAGACGTGTGCGACTATGCGGGGGGGGGGGGGGGGGGGGGGGGGGGGTTCCAGATAATGGAAAGGCGGGGCATATCAGAAGGGGCTCGGAGTAAAAGGGGCGGAGCTTGTGCTGCAACCCCCGTTCAGCCCGGCGCTCAGCATCCAGCGCTGAGCGCATTGAGCGCACTATAAGCGAGCCAAAGGCTCTGTATATGTGTGTTTCATCCAGGGACGATGCTTTTCCATGTGTGCAACGCAGAGAGACCAATGGTATAACTGTATGGTATTCGTACGTCGACCACAAAGTCGTTAGCAAGCCGCCTCCGCCGCGCACCAGTACAACGCTTTCTATATCTATATATAACGCCTAGGTAGATTGGTAGCCCCGCTTAGAGAGCTACATACAGGCCGATTTAGCAAGCTCATTCCAATTTGCAATTCTCTATCGAGCTGGTAATTGGTAGTCATTAAAGCTGTTGGCTGCTTTAAACGTCCGCACCACCAACCAAGCCTATTTTCACACTGCGGCAAACTATTCCGAAGCATCTGTATTTTCTGCTTTATCATAGGAACATTTTCTAGTTGAAATATATAGAGACAACGGACGATTTTTCGCATACAAAGCACAGAGAATCTTCAATTGGGATTTCCAAGGCAAATATTTTTATTTCACTAAATTGTAATATTAGTATTGTTTGATTCACCTAGATTCAAATGTCAATCACTGGTCCAAAGTCTTAACGATAGAAGATCTGACTTTTGAAACTTTTGGAAAATCGACGTTGATCCATATTAATGATAAAGTCAATAACAATATCTTGGTTAATGTTTTCTAATTGATCCAGTCCTTGAACTTGAATTAACTGGTGAGATATATGAAATCATCGATAATGAACTATGGGGGGTTATGGAGCTAATTTTACACAAACATGAATAAGAACGGAACGCGCCAGCCCGGCGATTGTCCACTCGATAAAGCCTAAGCTTCTATGCTCTCTGGTTCGGGATTGACGCTACGATCCATCGGCTAGTCTGTAGCTTTCCCCCTTGTTTACCGACATCTGTCACCAAGCGTTTATGGGCTGCACGCGTTTCCACCGTGGCCACCCCTCATCGAGCTATGCTTACCAAATACATGTAGCTAGATACGTGACGAGTTTCTTTTCTATCAAAACAGTCTCTGCAATGCCACTGAAGGGACGTTTGTGTCGTTTAACTCATATAATATCATAAATTCTAAACAGTTTTATCCGCTGGATTTATCATTTTCCTCTGAATAAGCTATCAAATGAATTTTTACTTAAACAACAGAAAATTATACCGAACAATTAAACAATGACTTTACCATACGTTTACGTCCTGAAAAAAAAAAAAAAAATGGTTACATTAATTTATTCCTTTATGCGAAGGTAATTCAATAAACAGTACAATTAAGAACATAGACGAATGTTAGACAATGTTCATCTGTTGACAGATTCGCTCTTGTATTTCGTCCGAAGTATTGCGAAAATAAATGATGCCATTAGTTAACGAGTGGCAGAATGGAGTCTTGACTGAAAGTGAAACATTTCCTTGTATCGGAACATTAAAGACCACCCGCAGAGCTCACCGATAGTAACGACTCCCCTCGAAACAACTCTAATCTGTACAAATTGAAAAATATTCAAGCAATAAATATAAATCAGCAGGGTGCACTCTTGTGCACTTACGGAGCGTTAAACTAGCTCTTTGCCATTATAGACACGAGGTTGTATCAAGCATATCATCGTCATATTCGATGAGATAGGGTGAGCCACCCTGCGCGGCAAATGCAACAATGCAGCAAACCAGCCAGGCGGCCGGACGCGATCATCGACGTTGAGCCATATGGCCACCGCGGGGGTTAACCACCCCGATCTCGACGACAAATAGCCCGCTAAACGCTGCAACACTAAATAACAACGGCAATGACAGTAACACCAGAGGCACCCGATCAACGTTGCATATACTACTCCCATTATTTCGCGCGACCTGCGATACATCTAGTGGAGTTTTTTTTCTTTTCTTTTTTTTTTTTTTCTCCAATGATTATTGGTCTGGTCGGTGACATATGTGTAACACCAATACAGTGGAATCATCGTTCTATTTTAATTCTCAAACATTGATATTTTTAACTTAACATTTTTTGCATATTTTATCGCTTTATTTAATATAACACATTGATGAGCGAATCCTAATCAAAAGATTTACCTAACAATTTAGTAAAAACTCTTCTCAATTACAAATTTATCAAGAAAATTATCTTCACGTTTCTACTGCTTTATTTTTAATTATCGTTTTTCTTAATCCCACGTCAATTTATAGTTAAGAGAATAAAAATGCATAATTTACGATTTCATGACTAGCATATGAAGTAAAATGATTGGACGTGTAAAAAATCTATAATCTTTTGTCGGATGAGTCCCAACAGCATCAGGTACCTGTAGCCCCTCGTATTTGCGAAGCCTGCCATATAGAAAAACAGAGGTGCGAGGCTGACGATTGCCAAGGGGGAACGAAAAATAAGTGTCGTTGAAGCGCATAACTATAATCCTAGCGGCTAATAGTAGGCGCGTTTGAAAAATCCTTGCGGGAGGGGGTTTGCGCCAATTGGGCATGCCATGTGTACAAACACTGACAGCCGGTGCGTAGCTGGCACTTGCTTAGTTAAGTTGGTATGCTTAAATCAATGAGGCATGTTAGGTTGCTCGCGTAGCCCGCAATGTCGATGAAATGTATGGATAAAGTAGGGAGCGACAGAGAGAGAGAGAGAGAGAGAGAGACAGAGGATTTTTGTCGGTGAAACGTGTCAGCGAGTCAACACGAGTCTTCGGGAGATGATAAAAGAGTGGCGAGAGCGATTGGGGTCGGGGGGGAGGTAAACGCTCAAGCGGCAAGGCAGCGAGAGTCATTCGCAGGGCTAATTGCAGGGGCGTCGTGGAAGCCTCAGTCCCTTAGGCTTGGTATATATCTCGCTAGCGATTGGATGCTCGCCCCAGCCTCGTGTCCTTTAACCCCGAATCGTTTCTACCCCGAAGGGCTCTCTCGGCCGCCACCGCCCCTCATCTACCATCTATCCGTAACCCACAGGGATTTACGCTAGCGATAATTACATTAGCATCCAATGATTTTTATTGGATCATACACCCCAGTGCGCATGGCCCTTCCATCGGTGCTCACCTTAACTATAACTTTCTCCCCACATATGTATAAATCATAATAGCGGCGACTGAGGTCGTTTGTTAACCACGTTGGCTTTGCTTGACGAAAAGATTTGAATGTTATTAACAAATATATCTTATGCCGAAATATGACTTTTCATTTAAACAAAAGTAATCTCACACTGAGGAATTACCAGTTAATCGAGGAATTATTATTAATGCTGTTGTTATTGAGATTTGAGGGAGTGAGATCTATATATATATTTGTGGGTCGCGTTGGTGTTAAATAAAATCAGCAATATGTTTATTATTAAAAAGCTCAGAGTTCTTTACAATTTCTCCCCCTAATTTTTTGCGTCACAGACCAAAGATATAAAGCAAAGATAAATTATACAAGAATATAGCTATATAAAAGTGAAAATAAGCTGTATAGAATAAAATGTTATTTGTATATTAAATAGAGATGAAAATAATGAAAATACGATTTGTATTTATTTTTGTTTAAAGGTTGTGCGGCGCAGCACGCCCTTCTAGGGAAAACAAGGCGTCCCCGTACGGCATTTACGTCCCAACAACTGTTGGAATTGGAGAAACAATTTCGACAGAACAAGTATCTCAGCAGACCTAAGAGATTCGAAGTGGCGACGTCCCTCATGCTCACAGAGACCCAGGTGAATATATACGTATTATACCGCGCTGAATTTCAACTGGTCGAATATCCGCCAAAGAAAATTGTAGACATATTCGTGTAAGCCAGTCGACTTTACAGTGGGCGTTCGGATTTCGAGTAGCAGAGATGAAGGAATTTCTATGTGTGAAACTACAGTGACACCTACGTATATATGACTGGTGGACGAGACGGGGGAAAAGTGGGCTCGAGTGAGGATGGGTGAACAACTCGAGAGAAATCCCGGAATAATCCGCCCTTCCCAATCTCGCGTACTTCAACAACTTAAACATAACTCCAAAGCTTACGAGCTCTGACGGATTGCTCGGCAAACACCGCGTTTAAAGCCTGAGTTATCACCTCGGAGCTCAGTTTCTGATTTGTTTCGATATTTAAGCGATTCAAAACCTTCAATCTGCATCGACGATAACACCCCTGTATTGCGTTACTCTTAGCAGTTCTTCTTACATCGAAATTCTCAGGTAAATAGGTCAATCCTAACTTACGACACGAGAAATCAAATTTAAGCCTTTTTTCAGACTTTGTCAAACAACGAACAAAGAGTTTTTATCTTAAGAGACAGTACGATACACCGGTGGAAATTTCTTCGGTCAATGCTTAACGCCTATAGGTCTGTCTCTCTCGCGCATAATCTCCGTTTTCATCCAGAAACTTAGCCCAATTGTAGCATCTTTCCGCCGACTGTCTCAAAATTTCAGTCCAATCTGACGAGTTATGTGCGAGAAAACAGGTTCCTAAATTTTGAAACTCGTGGGGGAAGTAACGGTAAAAAACGTGAATTTTCATAGAAAAATAAACCGCATTTAAAGTTTTACCTGCCGTTATTTATTTATTTTTTTTTTATTTGATTAACCATGCATCTTTCGGAAAATAAAAAGATTTGGAATTTTTTCCATGTTTTCGTGCCTTAATAACATTGAAAATGTATATTTTATTAAAATCCGTCAGAAGACAATCTTTTCGATGCATCGGACGATTCGTACAACATTATAATTATATTGATTGTCCCACGAAAAACCGATAAATGGTGACGTTCCGGGTTTATTGATGTTTGAATGCGAGATTCGTATTCCGCAACGTGACGTTTCTTCTCGCAACTCCGGTGATGATGGAGGGTTTAAGCCGCTGGTGCGTAATGGTGCAGCGACATGAGATGAGACGAATTATGGGCAGGAAAGTTGGTGCTCGCGAGGCACCATGGAACAAGGGTGCGGCTTTCTCCGGGCGAAAAGTGAACGAGTGCCAGGGGCCAAAGCTGCCTTGCGAGGGAGAAACGCACCCGCTTCACCTCTTCCGCAACGCGTATGATATGTTGTCCGACAGATTTACATTCTACTCATGAAAACGGGGCGTGGATGGAAATCGAGTCTCTGCACCATACAGGCTACCCTACCTACTACTCTTTTTTTTTTCCTTTCTTTCTCGAGAATTTATCGCTCGACTCTTACGAATACAAAACGCTTCGCGAAAACCTCCGTTCCCTCAACATCCGTATAAGTGCGTGTACGAAATTTCTTCAGATTTTCTCCCATTTATTCCAGGCATCACAAAACATTATCGCTATAGCAACTTTTACTTTCTGACTGAGAAGCTTTTTTTAAATACACGCTGGGCTTAAGAAATTCAACCGCAATTCATTTAATACTAAGTTTCTTTGGGACAAATGGGACTCTTCGAACGTCGCGTCGAAATTTCGAACTGGTACAAATTATGTGCAAATATGAAGTTTAAAAAATATGAGAGAAACTAACGATTGTTCAATGTTTGTTTGGCTTACAGGTAAAAATATGGTTTCAAAATCGACGAATGAAGTGGAAAAGAAGTAAAAAGGCGCAGCAAGAGGCGCGAGGTGGTAACAACAGTGGCAGTGCCGCAAAATCCGAGGACAGCGGAGTTAGCAGTCGTTGCAGTACGGAACGAGAGAACGTGGTCGATTCGGAGATTCGTGGATCGAATAATACGACGACTTTGATGGACGACACAAGAGAAGCTTCACAGGAGCATTCAAGTAGGAGCATCGCGGACCTTCAGGAGCCTCTCTATCGTCCTTACGTCGTTTAAATCATTCGTGAAATCCACCAATCTCATCATCTCTCGCCTTCTTGTATTTCGCCGAGTGAACTGTAAATAATAAAAAAAAAAAAAAACAAAGATCCCCTTCCTCCCGATCCTTCGAAAAATCGTAAATGAAAGAAATCGTTTTAAAAAAACGAGGAGCAAAGAAGAAGGAAAAAAAAAAAAAAAAAGAGAAAATTATTTATGCTTCTACGAGTGACAAAAAAATCGCGCGGCCGCAGCTGTGTGTGTATGTAAATAGTAACTAGACAATTAACTTGTATGAAGTAGAATTTAATAGCATAATAATATAGGTATATGAATTATGTATATTGCAACAAGTTCCTATAATAAAATATTTAAAGAGAAATTTAGTAGAATTAATGAGGATTCAATCAGTGGACTATCGCGGTTGAGCTTGGGTGTCAACGGACAGAGGTCGCTCTCGCGTTACCCCGATAACTGTATACACATCTATCAACATCGTGTCGATCCAACCGACTGTAGAAGGACCGTACCCCATCGGTATTTATGACATGCTAATTCCCAGTTAGAGATTCCGTCGCCGGAGGGATGTTCACCATCAGAATCGCTCCAGAATGTGGCTGGGATATCACGCTTATAGCCGACGATACGCCTAGTTGACGAGGAGCAAAAAGTACAACGAAGTAAAAAGATCGAGAATACAATTCACCTCAAAAGGATAACGCAATGCGTATTTTCAGATTCAATATAATCACGGCTCTCATCGTATGTATCTGTCTCAAAATACTTTCAAATATTTGTTATTCCAATAATAATGTATTGAATGTATTGATTAAGAGAAAGCATAAAATGGTCGTTCAGCGATACAGGTTTAAGCAAAACTGGCGTGTGATAAAAATAAAAAAAAAAAAAAACAATTTAAATAACTAGATACTCAATCAGTTGTCCTGTAATAAAAGTAAGATCTCATATAAAAAAAACATCCGTTTTTGGTTTCTGTTAAATAAAGAAGAAAATAGATATCTCGATACGAGATCTAGCGACGGTTCGCTGAAAGCATGATTTTACATGCCGAAAATATTCCATTTTCGTGATAAGCTGTATACGCTTTAAATAACTCTCGTTGAACGATGGCTTGCTCTCTCGTCTGTCGTCGTCGCATATTCGTCCTTCTCTACGGAGAATCTCGTACAGTTGCCGTCGACATTTGAATGGATGTATGCACTGTTATCGAGGAAAGCTCATGAAATCATCCCCGGAAGGTTACGGCTCGGTTAAGTCTCGGTTTAACGGTGTAGTAGTGGGATGCGAGGGGTGTAACAGGGGTGTCCCACTCTCATCGCAGTTCTCTCGTATCGCATCGCAATCTATAGGTTATCTCTGGGTTGGCTCACAGGAGGATGGCGCGGCAAGAGGAAATGCTTCCGCGTCGTCGACTCGAGAGTCGAGAGGTGGAGCACTCATGTTTATATGCATTGTATTGCTAAAACCCTTTTAACCGAATTACATTTAGCCATTCCGCGGATGCCTGCTCTCCATCTACTACTGCGACGTTTTGGCGAACACAGCGACACACGGCTGTGCGTTACTACTCGAGTGGTTGTGCTGTTGGAATGATACGGTGGTAGTGTCGAGCTTGCGCTTGAGGAGTATGGGAAGCTGCTCCACTACGGGGATTCGCTCCGGAGGAGAGGAGAGAGCGAGTGAGAGACGGCGGGGTGGCTTTGGATTCCGGTACTTGGAACGGCACACGGGCCATCCCTGAATCCTGATTCCCTTGGTAAACAAGTGCTTGGGTGATTCACTGCTTGTTCACTCCTATCGGGCGTCGTTTGTTTCTAGACGCCGACGCCGAACCCGACGCCATTGCGCCTTCCATGATTCTACCTCGTTTTCCGGGCTAATGGTCATTTTCCTTTCCGACGATTCTCCTACTAGATATACGTGGAAACTCGGCGATGTTATTCTTATACAATACACGTTCCAGGAATTTCTTCAACCGTGTACAACTATTCCCTAATAATCCTACATTTAGGATGGGATGAAACAGCTGGAGTGCTCAATACCACCAACTTGTGGTGTTGTTATTCGGATAAAGAATCGTGGTAGCGATTTCTCGCCACATATTAAAAGCCAGAGTTTTTTTAAAACACGATACTGCCGCAGAACATTTTTACGTAAACTTTTAATCCAGACCCTACTTTATTATTGTAGTTTTCTTTTTGAAAAGTTGAGCTAAGAATTCGTACAGTTGCGGTTCTCAATTTTAGACTTTCGAAGGGAGTTGGCAGGTGAAGAATTCGATCAGCCTCCCGTTATCGGTGCAATAGAAGTTACAACGTTATACCTACAAATATACCTATATAATTCGAAATTCAACATTAGGATTCTCGACCATGAGACGCGTTCTAGCTGTCTTGGCCGCGCATCTCGTGGCGTAGCCCGTCATTAGCGCTAACAAGTTTAGCCTCGGGCTGCTGGCTGGCGCTATTCAGTGGGTGGTGGTTGCTCTCACTTGCTTCAAGCGAACGATAGAAACGCGTTGCTGCAGCAGCAGCAGCAGCAGCAGCAGCGGCATCACCTACGAATCTACCACCTCTATACAGTGAGTTCTACGAGGACGGAGCGCGAGTGGATAGTGTACGAAGAGCTGGATGATTCCACAGGCTGTGCTAGGCGTCTAACTCCATAGACCAAAAGGAGGGGATAATAAGATCTCCGACAATCAAGTCGAGGACGTACAGTATGGAGAGGACGAAGCGGGGGCGTCTCGCGACCCCTTGGGCGAGCGTCGTCCGCCACTCTTCTCTTCGCTCCTTTCTCCCCCGCCGCTACCATCCCGCTCTCTTTCGCTGTCCCAGCTTGAACCCACACCCCCTCTACAATTTACTTCCTCCCTCCCATCTTTGCAATTCCTTTACCCTCGAATACTGCTCGGAATCGGAGCCATTCTCCCGCAACTCGGAAATCACCGTAATGGATAAGTTTTTTCTATCATAAAATAACGTATTATACAGAGGGTACTAGAATCTCTCGCGGTAAATAGCCATTACGAATATGACTTTCGAAGCATTTCTTACTATCATTTCTCCGTATTGCTATAGAATATGCTATATACTGCATCGTGTGAAACTAACTGTCAGGAAGAACGTGACTTTTGCTTTTGATTCTATAGTTTTTAGACAACACTACTTAAACATTGCATTTTCAATAGTATTTTACTGAAGCTCATCCGACGGTAATTAATGATGTCGCATCGATTTAGATGGCATTTCTTTAGAATAAAAATCATAGATCATCTCAATTTTGTCTCATGTTTTTTTTTTTTTTTACTAATCTACTCGCCTTTCTTAGTTCAAAGAAAACTGGTATTTTAAGGGGAACACTTGTATCTAAGTCGCCACCGATTTCAGGCGGAGGAACGAGTTTTTTAATCCGCAAATACAAATCGTACGTTTGATTGTTCAAAAGAATATTTTCATCATACATAGAAGTTCCGAAGTCCATACGTCAAAAGTTGTAGGAGTATCATTTATTAAAGCGGACAATACTAAAAAAAATGAAAGCCCCACAATTAGTTAAATTTATATGGGAATATGTCAATTTTTGGATTAGTTCACCAAATCATTACAACGCGAAACACGTTTTTTTTCTGCAATACGTTGGATACCAATATGATTATTTGCGATACCGAAAATATCGGTTGTTTCAATTTCCATTACCTTCGGAAAATCACGATCGCCGACATCTATTTTTTTCCAAAAGTGGCAATGCACCAAAAATTCTCTCACCAAATCAATCCTATTTGAAATTGCTTCTGTGACAACTTATAAATCACCATAATGGATAAGGTTTTTCCTTAATAAAACAATCTATGTATTACGAAGGGAGCTAGAACGTCGGTGGTAAATAGCCGAAGAGATGTTACGAAAAATAACGCGAGGCATTTGGGTAGTAGTTCGCTGTTGGGTTTATGTATGTTGGCTTGACAATCTTTCCAGATGAATTGTTGAGAAATTTTGGTACAGCAGGGGATGGATAATTGGTCGAGGGAAGGGTCGTTGGCCGAGCACGCTGGCTCCCGCTGGTGCATATAGTCTTGTAGCAGTGGGGTGGTGATTTCAGCTCGAGTAGCAACAAGATCGAAGAGATGGCGTGAGGAGCCGAGGGGGACAAGACGAAGAAGGGATGCTGGGGGAGGAAAGGAGAGACGAGATAGAGAGGGTGGAAGGAGCTAACCGCATCGTAATCAACGTAAAATGGCGTCGGATAAGTGAGCGTATAGCTCGGAAACTCGGTGGGAGTAACGAGTAGAATGGAGCCTGGCTGCGCAGGGTCGTACATGGGAGGGCTCTTTGTTGCCTTGATCCGTCATCAGCCTCCTGGTCACCCTTGATGCCGCGTCTTTTTACCCATCAACATCCATTCTACTACCCACTTGTATTCTGATGCTATAACAGGAATCCGCATCTACGAGATATTCAATTTCTCACACTAGCATTTTTTTTACACCCTTCTTTCATTGATGTTTTTTGTTTTTCCTATTCTTCGTCTTGATTACATCGAGTTATTTCGGATATTCTTTTATTCACTTTAGACAAAATTATATTTCGTGCATCAAGTAATCGCGTAGCTTTCTTTTATTTCCGTATTTTGTGATAAAAGCTTTTTTTTTTTTTTTTTCTTTCAACTAATGTTTTGTAAAGTTTAACGTAATTGATTGTCGGTCCCTTGGATTGAGCACCATCGAACATTTGCATCACTCAACAGACGTATTATCATTGCAATTATTGGCATAAAGGGGACATCGATCTTGCCCTTTCTCCGATAATTCGAAAACTCCCTACAGTCTACTTGGATGCAAACAAAACAAGACCATTCCAGGTTACGTGCCTGGAATGAGATATTCCTCTGAATTACCGAGTCTCAACTGTGCTCTCTGTTGCTCTCGCAGCTGTATCGTACAGTTGTATATCCAAGGAAAAGCAATCGGCTCCCGTAAGGGGCCAAGGAAATGGTATATGTACATCGCTGATTCCTCGCTGAAGGCTTTGTAACAAACAAAAAACTTAGGGGATGAGTGAAAGACGCATAAACATTGGAGAAAGCTATCTACCCTGCAGATCTACTCTGCAATATCGCAAACAACGATAAAAATGTACGTTTACAACAGCTTACATAACAACAATTCAATTTCAATTCCAATTTTATTGAAAATTCTCTAATTAGTCACGATTAGTTGTTTTACCAGATTTACAATCCTATCGAAATATTTTCTATTGTGGTGTCCAAGAAAAGTGTTACCAAAAACTTCCATTACTTTTTTAGGATTTTTTTTCAAATTTTTCGAGAATCTCACAAATTTGAAATTCATCATATCTAATGGGTGTCATTTATGAATTTTTGAAATTTTGCAATTTTTTTTATTAATATATTTTTCAAAAGCAGAAACTACAGTTTTAGTACGATTCGAAATTTATTAAAAAGCGTAAAACAGCAGTTCCGAATAACAATGAATAATCAGAATATATTCGGGTCAACTAGTTATTTCATTGACAAATATATCCATTAATTACACAATTCTAACTGATGTCATTTCAAATGTACATTTCATCAGTTTTCTTTAAATTCATTTTATTTTTATGCTGGAATTTCAATATTTTACTACAAGAGTTTTACCAGAAGAAAACTCAAAAAATTTCAATCAATAATTTGTATATAAAGTATAATTAAAAAAAATTCTTAAACTAAAATTTTAATAATATTTGTTTAGTCGCAATTTTTGTTTAATTCCGGCAAATTGTTATTGATTTGTGTATGTAATATATGACAAATGAATTATTAAAATAAAAACTTTCTTTTTCGCGAATAATAAATGAAGCAAATGTTATGTTATAATAGCTTGGAAGGTGTGAGGATTGTTTAATAGTCACTCGGAATGGTTTTATAAAAAAAATTAAAACGTTAATTGAATTATCCGAAATAACGTAAACTGTCGTTACTTAAACGAACGGCTAGTTTTGCCGGTAAAAATGGTTACGAACGTTATTAACCGTTAAATTGGCGACACTAGCTCGGAGTAGTTGATGTTAGCGTCGTGCGAGTTCGCCACTGGTAAGACAATCGGAAATAACGAAAAACATTTGACCGACCGAACTCCCGGGAATCCCGACGTTAAAAGTTCCACGAACTCGCCGCTCCGACACACGAACCGTAAAAGTAAAAACAAAAGGAAAAAAATCGCAGTAGCGCACAAAGTAGGCAGAAAGAAGAAATATCGTGACCGGTGCGCACGAAACACTAGACGAAACGTCAAACGAATAATCGGAATGATCGAGGAGTTTTTTCGTGCATTCATTTGCCCCTTCTTTCTTCTCACGGTGGCCTAAACAAAGACTGAGCGCGCTACGCGACTATACGTACGAACCTTAAAGCTTAAACGGTTTTTAATATACTTGCATGTGTTGAAGAAACCACTCGAGTTTGAGTTTCGGGAGATATTATGCGATTTATAACAATCGGGATAATAAATAATGAAAACTGTGGAGGGGAAAGTAGTCGTGTTGGGCTCTCAAGGTAAGTTCTCGTCATCCCCGTTGTTGCTCCGTGTTGTTGTGTCTCACGCCGACGAGAGTCATATGCTTTCGGCGTGCTCGTTTAGAGGCGCGCGCGCACGCGCACCTTTCCCCGTTGCCCCTTTCGGTCAAATGTATTTATATTTTTTTTTTCGTCCATGGAACGTAAACAAGCGCCTCGTATTTTCAAACTGTCTACTGTTTTCGACTAAATTTTCCTTTTTTTTCTTTTACAAATTTTATAACGAGTAAGAAATTATCGATTTAGGTATAAAAATAAACTAGAATATCGCCTGTTATCGCATGTGATGCTAATACTGCGATAGGATCATCCTGGATAATCTCTACAAGAATTTATATGCCCAAATTTTCATGCCCGATATATAGTTAATGTTGCTTTAACTCTCCACGGGCACCCGGACATCAAAATCACCCCAACATTCTAAGCATTTGTATTCAGTCAATTTATTGACAACTTTTTTTTTCTATTTTTTTAATTGCTACATTTCAATTGGAATAAAAACTAGGAAAAAAACAAATGTTTTTCCTGAAATAAAAAAATCGTAATTATTCTCGGCCAACTATGATGGAAATACTTGTTTTAGTCCCAGATTTTATGGAAACAAAATTGTACTGAAAAGTTACGGGAAAACAACATTTTATAGGCTAAAACAAGTAATGAAAATCCGAAAAAAATTACTTCTTTTTTTTGGATCGAAATATGACCAAAGAAATTCGTCATCTGATCTCGACGAGATCAGGCCGATGACCAAGTGAGTTGACTTGGAATAGCCCATATACATGTGTCTGCGTGGGAGTATTATGAAATAGGAAGTATATAGCTATCTGAGCTGATATAAACGACATAAAAGCTTGCTTTGCATGATATCACTGCCGAAAGGAAAGCTACCGATTGAGAATCAAGGATTCGTCAGACACGTACATTCGCGTAGAAAAGTATCGCAAAATTTTGGAACTTGCGTATTTTCCTAAAACAGAAAAGGCTTAAAAACTTTTATTAATATTATTGTTAATAAAGAGAAATTACTTTCTACTTATTTAGTTGCTTGTTCATGAAATTCTTGAACTAAAAATAAAATGTTAATAATAAAAGAGAAACCTTTGTTTTCCTTTAAAATGAAATCCGAAATCCGCGTTTATTTAAAGATAGTTTGGGCGTGTCGATTTTTATCGTCTGTCCAGACGGAAATTGAGAGATTACAGCAAAATAAACATGAAATATAAATTTATGTCTAACTGGTTAATATTTAAAGACTGGAATATTTATATGAGATTTCATGCAGCACATTACATTTTTGTTGTTTCTTAGCCAATCAAGTTTAGATATGAATAAATTTCCACAATTGTTTCAAAACAAAGATGCAAAATAAAATGAAAAAGAACTTTTACAACGTTATTTTTTATTAAGACTTATAATTTGACGTATGAAAAAAAAAACTTACGTTTAAGACGCTTGTTTTCAGGCGTCGGTAAGACAAGTTTGATAACGCGATACGTCAATAAGATGTTCAACCATGCCAGTCCCACTATTGGCGCTTCGTTCTTCTCGTGCAAAGTCAATCTCGAGGATGTGAGAATAAAGCTTCAGGTGGGTGTGAAGCCGGATGTTGTACATCATTCGTGCTACATCACTTGATTACAAATGAGCTAATGGAAGATTATTTAGCCGTGTACATCAGTAATGTTACCTACAACAGGCTTATCAATCGTATTTGTCTCTGTAAATCAAGCAGTCTTCAAAATATAACATTTACATCAAATTTTTATTTAACGAAATATTTAATTCGGAAAAAAATGTAATTTAAAAGAAAAAAAAAAAAAAAACAATTCTTGAAGGAAAAATAACATTTTAATAATCTTTTTAAGCAGCCAACGTTTATTGGATTAATTTTTTATTTATAGAATTGTCATTTATTTTTACTTCTTTCATAATTAATTATTATTTATTGTACTAATTAGCTCAATGGTACAAGCATTCTTGTAACCTTTTTTCTAAATAAATAAAAGCTAAATAAACATAGAAATTGTGGAATAAAATTACATAGATTTTTAAAAAATGGATTAGAGTAAAATCTATTTTTAATGAAATAAAGTAGTAAATAATTGTTTTAGCCAAAACATCTTTTTAAAAGATTTCTTTGTTTTTTACTATAAAAGCGAATGAATTTTGACTTTAATTAGGTTTGGGATACTGCAGGCCAGGAGAGATTCAGATCAATGGCACCGATGTATTATCGTAACGCTAACGCTGCACTCCTGGTTTTCGATTTGACCAACTACGAGACTTTCGAAGAAATCAAGACTTGGGTAACCGAAATACAGCGTAATATCGACGAGGCGCTAATTTTGGTGCTTGTGGGTAACAAGAGCGACCTCGTATCAGAACGAAAAGTCGATCCGGAGGAGGGCAGAAAATACGCTACCAAAATTGGTGCGAGCTATCGCGAAACCTCGGCGCTTCAGGACGAAGGAATTGAACCGGTTTTTCTAGACACCGCACTAGGAATTCTAAGGTCATTATTTACTTCAATCACTTATCAAAAAAATAGGCTACAAATTAGAACTTTGCACATTGTTTTCTCATTATTTTTCACTTTTTACAAATTCAAAAATATGAAAATTTCAAAACTCCATAAAATCCGGAACCACTTTTCCGGTTCAATAAAAAAAAACCTTATTTACAAACAGAATTTAATTTTTGAAAAAAAAATATATATATATATTTGCAAATATTTTTACGAGTGTGTATGTTAAACTGCGGGTTTGTTTTTTCAACTGTTAAATTCTGCAGATTGACGAGAAATCAAGATCTAACGACGAGTCTAAGGATCTACGATTCGACGACGAGCTCTGGACTGAGTAATCCGGATATGCTTCAGCATACACCATCGAGCGAAGAAAGTCTCGCAAATACATCAATAGCATTTGGCATTCACGAACGACCACCAGCTTGCTGTTGATGACACTGGAATCCATTTCCCATTCCCTTCCAAATATATTTTTCGATCTTCTCGGATCACTCGATCATTCTCACACACGTATCTACGTCTCAAATGAAGCTGATGAAAAAAAAAAGAACGGTGCTCGATAATCCCATAACACATGTTTATTTAATCTTTTTTTACACTACTTACAATTTTTTTACTTTATTAATTAACATAACATCTCATCACTGATACACAATTTTTTTCTAGTAAAAAAGACTCGTTGAAACAGCGACATGTTCAGCAAAAAAAAAAACGTTTTCTGCAATCGCAAATAAAGCAGAAAGCGATTCTAAACGATCCAATCACTTCCAATAACTTTATTAATTAATAGAACATTTTCAGCACTGCCTGACACGTATTTTTTTTACAAGTAACAATTTCAGTTTAAAAAAATATACTTTGTTGTAAAGACCAAAAAGATAAAAAGCATTTTGATTGCTTTCTATCTAATTACTTTCAAACTCGTTCATTATTGCTTTTTTTTGTAACTTTGTTAAACTACTTAATACGCGTTTCTTGCGAATAAGACGTCACGTAATAAAAACTCAGTAGTAGAGACATAAATCGTAAAGAGCTGGAATAATGCCTCATTAACGGTGCTTTAATCTAATCGCATCCTAAGTTCATTCATATATAAATATTCTTTTCTTTGTATTGAATTAATCAACAAATCCCAGCTCTGCTTCTTGTACAAAGAAAACAACTTTGCATTGGAAGCGATGAATGTAAAAAAGTTTGAGAATGATGAGTTTTCAGCGGCCTAAAAATTGCAACAAGACTGTAAAGCATATGATATAAAAGAAAAAAACAAAAAGGTAAAACTATGTACAAATCTTACTATAAATAACATTTCTTACAATTGTAACTCACGTTGTAGTGGAATAAAAAGAATTGTCATTGAAATCGCAATGAAATAGAGAGAGTGTTGGGAACGCGGGCATTGAGAGAACAAAATTTCATGCAGCGGAAAATAATAAATCTCACGCTGTGTGAATGACTCCTCTTCGTATGATCTCTTTACGGTGAAACTGACGCGTTTATTACACGATTTGCTATAGTTTACGAGGGGGAGAAAGGTCAATTTCACAAACTAGCATTGAAGAAGAGGTCGACGTTGCTCGCGCTAACATAATTCTGAATATAAGCGACTACTGATTGTGTCCAAAGATTATGGTTGCCGTATAGCCTTTCCACGAAAGAGAACCGTCTCCACCGGATGTCGATCAATGAAATCACCAGGCAAAATGCTGTGTGCGTGTGTGTGTGTGTGTGTGTCTCGCATAACTTATGTGTACATTGTTTTATAACAAACTTGAAGCCAGAACTCGCGGTAATTATGACAAGTGCAGCAAAGAGGATTTATGACATTGATGATAATGTTTATTAATTAAAAAAAGATACTGTAAATAAAAATAACAGGTAGAATCTTTTACATTAGACGGGTTGACAAAATTGCTTCCCCATGGACGAAGCTCTGTTTTCATGAAAACCTTTTTTTTTTTTACATTTTCATGTCGGCATACGCAGAACCATCCAATACTGACCTTAAATTCACCGGTTTAAGATACGTTCAATGTTGTTTCGTATTAAACTTCGACAAGATCGGTAAAATTGGATCGGTAAAACTTTTTTTTGGAAAACTAAGAATTGACAAAATCGTTTGTATGAATTTAAGAAAAAAGTTTCTGAGTACGTTTGTGAACTATACAAATTTCCATTTAGTTTTTACTGAGCAGCGGAAGAAGAATAATAAAATCCCGAGGCAGCCACCGACAACTTGTGTAAATAGTTTGAAGCAAAACGGATGACAATAAAAATAAAAGTGCAGCAAAGAATAAGTTTAAACTCGACCTCGGTAAAAGAAAAAAAAAGAATAACGATGAATTAAACAAAAAAAAAAGAGTTTTTCGCGGATATTTCTCGAGACTCGAGATACGAGCGTCGTGTCGACCGGTCGGATAGAATATTGCGGATGATGATCGCAGAATGAGTCACTTGGACTGGCCGAGTTTCACGGAGCGTGTCGTCCCGCAGCCATGGCTCCTGCTTCCTCGCTCCTCTCGGCTTACCTCGCCGCGCGCTCCTCACTCGTATGCCATTCAAGTAACATCAGATAACAACAACCACGAGAATTATTCCTTTCCCTCGTTCAATGCTTTTTGCAGCTTGGATCGACAAATTTGTATAGATTAGATATTTTTGAAAAAACTAGGATTAAAAAAAAATTAATGTACTGCCATGAAAGTAAAATGAAAAATTATTCTTTAAATTTAAACAAAGAAAGCCAAGTGAAAGCTTTTTCATATTTTACATATTTTATTAAAAAATATCTCGCCGCCGCCGCCGCCGCCGTATAGGGCAATCGAGCTGCCCGGGGTCATGTGACACGCCAAGACCGTGATTTTTCCAAGTTCCAATTCGGCAACTTCCAGGGTCTGATTTTCTCCCCAAGTCCAAGTTGAGAAAAAGTTTGTCACACGAGTTTCGTATACAATTTTATAGCATGCGACCGCGTGCCTATTTCTCGCACTATAGTGCGATAAAGTTGTGTACGAAACTCGTGCGAGAAACTTTTTCTCAACTCGCTTGATCCAACACTCGCCTTCGTCTTGTATCGTAATATACCAGCTCAATTATCGCACTAGTGCGAGAATTAGACACTTCTGGCACCGCGTGGCATAAATATGGATTTTTAATGTTGCGAGTTAAGTTGTAAAATGACTTGAGGTGAGGAAAATTCTCTTAAAATGAAATATAACACTCTGAGTATACGTAACTGAAAGTGCGCAAGGAATGCAATGAGCGGTGTCAAGTGAAGCATAGAAGGATAATCGAAGGTATTGCCATTCCAGAGAAGCTTTTAAAGCGTGACAATAGAGACTGCAACGGCTTCGGATAATACATCTATGTGTATTGCATCTTTGAGCACCTACTGAAAAATAATAGAGTATAGAATATAATACCGAACGATTGGTCAATCGCGAGCTCTTTTGTAATCGAAAAAAAATCACTAATTACTTGTTTAAGAGAGACAAAACATAATGCAGAGCTGCAAGAGGAGAGACCGCACCTATTTTGGATGCATTACACTGTCACTGACTCGACAATCGACACGGAAGACTAAACGAGTTGTTTGCCGAATAACGGATGTGGGTGTACGACAGACATTGCACAGGAGAAGAAGAGGCGTAAGAAGAGAACGACAAAAGAAAAGAAGAATAACAAGAACTGCTCCCATATAAAACGATGTTACCATTTGCTCGAGCTCACAGTTCAGAAACAATCTCACGTGGCTTCGAATCGTGAAAGTACAATGAACCGCAGTGCAATAACGAAATAGAACGCTTCATTAGATAATTCTGTTTTCTATTTTTCAGTGCGCGAAATTCTATTTCGACTTTTTTTTTTTTTTTTCATTCTTTTTTCTTCAAAAGTTTTGTAGGAGTCGCAATTTATTGGAGATGAACCTAATTTCGAGCTTCAACGTCGTAGTGAAAAATAGAATAGAGAAGAATCCGGCAAAAGGATAGAAAAAAAAATGGATTGGGCGATTTTTCGTTTACAGAGAAAATGCATTATTGCAATTTCAATTGCTTGCATTTTCGTCTGTTTTGTGAGGATTGCTAGTGCGCAGGATTTCAGAATTGATAATCAATTGAGAATTCAAGCAAATGGTATAATTTCAGATTTTAATTAACTTTTCATTGATATATGATTATCTTTTTGTAATAAAAAAAAAAAATCTCGTACTCATCTTTGGTTAGCAATAGAAAAATTTGAGTTAGAAATCATTGTAACCTTAAAATCGGTAAATAGTTAATGCGATGATTTTTTAATTTTATTTAACCGTCGTGCTATAGAATTTTTATTAAAATCTTAAATTTAATAAAAAAAAAATGTCTAACGCAAATATTTATTTTTTAATTATTGTATTGAATGGACAATTTTCTTTACGATTATTCTGCAGACTGTTACACGAGAATTGCGATTGGTTCGCGAATGCCGGACAGCGCCGTTAACTCAACGATTCCCGCAAACTTGTTATCAGATTGCGAAGCCGCTTGTTCGGCCAACAGAACTGTATGCAATGCTTTTAGTTTCGGGTAAGCTATGATCAATGATAACATTCATTTTTAAAATAGGGACTTGTTGTGGTTCTCGCTTGGGGACAGAAAAAAAAAAAACTAAAAAAGTTGGAAAAACATGAAATAATTACGACAAAAAATGTGTTTTTGTCTAACATAATTAAAAGAAAATAATACACGACCTCAATATACATATGTTTTTCTGTCTATTTTGCCATGAATTTCGTTGAAAGTTACGTAATTAAATTTGCAACAAAGTAATAAATAATTGAAAAGTGAATTTTTTGAAACTTGAAATTTGGTGTTCGCTGTTGGAAATATGTCGTTTGGTTTTTAGAGATTTTTTTTTAGTCGCTCAATTGATACGGAATGCCTCATATATACTAATGATAAATCGGTAGTATTGTGAATAAATAAATAATAAAAGTAGATAAATGAATGTTGGAGTGTAGAATAGACGCCCGAGGAAATGGAACTTGTAGGATTGGCCGAATGGATCTAAATATGCGTGGCAATGATCTAGTGATGGATCCAGATTATGATGTTTATGAGCGAAGAGCCAAAATGCCACGTGGCTGTCAGCACGATAGGCTTTTGAGAATTGGCTTTGGAGCTAGAAGAACGCCAATTACGAACTCCAGCATCGTGAATAACGGTACGGCTTTAAGCCGTCAACAAGTGAATCCACAGGGAAATAGTCAAGGTACGGCGATGATGATGATGACAATGAACGGAGCACCAAGAAGGCCACAAAATCCTTTTGGCGATCCATTTTCAATAGGTGCTACGCCTGGAAATGATTCACCGCGTGAAGCTTCCTTCTTTCGTGGAGGATGGTATGCTCCTATAGCCGACGATAGCGACACCAGACTCTATGATATCATCAATAATAAAAAGAATTACAAGTCTAATCATCAGTGGAAGCATTTTACCGAGGATCATCATTTGGAATTGCATCCGGACGGTGAAATTCATGAGGACGGTGAACACAATGATTATATTTATCGATCTGCTATTGACGGCAAGTGGAGCTCTGGATTGCACGGTGGAAACTCTAAATCGACTCAAAGTGCTCCAGCTTTAAATCCAAAATGGAATCAAGACGGTGCAGGCTTGAATCTTAAATGGATTGAAGATGCTCCAGGATTAAATTCCAAATGGAATGAAGGCTTTGGAGATTTTCGTTCCAAGTGGAACGTTGGATTTCCTGGAGTTGATGAAATCCAGAGAGGAATTTTATACACTACGTCTACCGTTGCACCTGCAATTGGAAATCGTGGACTTTTTCAACAGGGAGCTGGACTTGACTTTCTTCCAGAAGTCACGAGTCTTGATCCTGTCCTTGAAAAAACCAAAGGTCAGTGCTCTGCAAGTTATTCGTATGTTAGATTATGAACGTGAGAAATAAATAAATAAATGCTGTAATTACGAATTTCACAATCGTAAAAATAAATTCGCCTAATTAACAAAATTTAACAAAAAATCCGTCAAATAGAAAAACAAAAAGCTGTAAAATTAATAAAAATGCTTTGTTAGCTCAAAAACTGTTACTCCAATTTTACAAAGAAAAAACTTAGTCATTACTAAGAATTTACTATACCGCAAATGCTAAGAATATATAATATAAAATGTTGTTTTTGAAATTTTCCAAAAGGTTTTATAGTACTTTATTCGTCGTGCAGAGGTTTTAAGCCTGTTTAGAGAAAAATTGTTGCACTTGAATACACGGCACAGCACTATATAGCGGTGTTAAAAAAAAAATGTATATAAGCAATGTGAGAGAGCGAAGCACCGACGTCGTTATCAGTTGCCGGTGATCTCTCAGTTAGTTGCGCTACTCCGGCGAGTGCAGGTGCATCGACAAATGCACACCCCGTCGGTTGCCTATCTCAACGAGCAACGATGCCTGCGGCATTGACACGAATTTCGAGCGATCTGCATCCGTCGACTTCCGTTCCACAGCCACCCACCGTTTTTTTTTTCTACCCACAATGGGCTATGCCTATGCTTTATAACATGTGCTTCGACTATCGATGTACAATAGTACTTTTTCACCTGTGTATATGCTCACATAACGCACTAGGATCATCGCATCGTCGCTTTTTATCTCTAAACCTGTCGCAGCTATTTTCACGCGTTTGCAATCGCGTTCTTCCACTATCACCACCACCATCCATTTATTAATACCAACCCACTTATATACATATATGTATTTGTCAATTTTTCGATAAAACATGTTGAATTGAAAAAGTGCAATTTAAACTTTACATTTTCTGTAATAGTTTTAACCTAGAGTTTTTCTAAAAATCAAGCAAAAAGGAAAAAGTTTTAATAGAAGTTTGTTATTTTGTTGCGTGTCGTTTAAATATGCAATAAAATAATTTGAAAATGAAAAGTGTCGCTTGTACAGTTAGTAGAAGAAAAAAGCCCAAAAACCAAATTACTTAGTGCATTGCACGGTTTTTTATTTTTAGTTTTTTTCAAAGACGCGCAATGCTCGAACGGCCCTACCTGAAATAATTGGGAGACACGCGTGAATAATGTTGAAGGTCGCGACGACAGAGACTACGAAAAGTTTATTAAACATCAAGGTCTTGGCTCTATCGTTGAAGAATCGTTTAAAGAGATTGAACCGAATGTTAAAGGAAGAGAATCTTTGTGCGTGGCTTTTAAATAATAAGAGAAAGAGAAGGATAATAGCGCTTATTTGTACGAGTTTAATGATCGTGTGTAGCGTTAAAAGCGCGTGTTTTTGCCCCTCCTCGAACAAAAGTATACACAGAAGTAGTCTTCTTTTACTCCTCCCACTATTCGCAGGGCAAGGAAACCTTCACTTTACTAGCATATATAAAACGACTCGCGCGTTATATTTTTATGGAAGAACGTTTTTTTTTTAACGCTCAAATCGTACTTAACGCCTTTAAGCGGATGATGATAGGTGAATCGCGTTCGTTAGACGCGAAAAATCAAAACGTCTGCCGGTACAAAACTCAAGCGATCGAAACGAAATCATTCGGTTACTTTGCTTCTACTTAAACGGATAAGTCCCGACCGTGGATACGTAAAGAAATGATTCGATACCAGCGGTGAATTTTTGTCTATTTTTTCTTTTTTTTTTTCTTAAGCGATGACACTAATTTTAGCGACTGGCGCGAGTGCTCGCGCTCCTAAAAATCAATGTACAAGTTTGTTTTATCGATTTTTGTGCCTTCTGTGGATATTCGCGTTTTTATGCAGAAATACCAGCCAGAGTTCAGTGATTATTGTGCGAGACGATAACTGCGATCGTAAGTTTATAATGATGAAAAACATTAATCAAACAAATAAATAAACGAATTAATTGGAAATTAATTTAATTAGAAAATCGTAGGTTTAATGAATTTATAGAATTTTCATTGTTGAAAAACTATTGTTGTGATGTTTAATGATAAAATGGTGAAAATCTCTGAAATAAAAAACTTTGAAAAATATCCCCACGTTTAAATATAACAAATTAAAGGTCTTCTATTTCTTCAATATCATTTTTAATATATATTTTTTTTATTCAGCCTGAACCTAACATTTTTCACATTCGGACTTGGACATTTTTTTCTACGATTTTATTTACTGACCTTAAAAATTAATTTAAAAACACTGGAATTCCACATTTTCTCGCCAAACGAAGATCATTATTTTCAACACAACTTCTTATCGAATGTCAATCTTCCGTGATCTTCATTTTTCATTTTAAGGAAAAATACGCCGAATATTGTATTTTTTCATGCAGATGAATTTAAAATGAAAATAATCTCTCGTTTAAATAAATTAAAAACATGAAAAAACTCAAGTACAGATGATCTAAAAACTGAGCTGTATTATCTCATAAATATATCGGGCTGCTTAAAAATCTTATTTTTTCTTTTTTTTAAATTTTCCACAGCATGTTATCGAAAGCTTTTGACGGGGAAAAGGCTTGCTGACGGTCACGTAAGGCGTAACATTCAGTGCAGCAGAATCGAGGAATGCCATCGCGTCTGCGAGTACGAAAGTACATTTGTATGCGAGGGTTTCAACTACGGGTAAGGGATGCATTACATATGAGCTATTCCATGGTATTTCATATACAACCGATGAAACTCGACCCTCCTCGATTTCTCTATTATTTATTTATATCGAAATTTCAACTCTTTTCCTCTGATGAAAATATCAACTTTTCATATTTAAATAAAAATTTTATCATTTTTTTTCTCTAATATCTTTTTATACTGTTTTATTCACTGAAAAGAGCACTTTTTTTATTAGTTAAACATTTTTTTATTCTGATGTTGATTTAAAAAAAAAGGTGTTCCTGTGATTTATTAATAAATAAATTGATTCGTGACATTATTCATTGATAACGATAATATAAAAAATGTTGGGGAAATTGAAGAGGATTGAGTTCTGTGTTAATTGCCATGGAATAGCCCATATATACGAGGTGTTTTTTTTTTTTTTTCTATTCTCGCAATAATATTCCCTGTTGAATTGCACCACGCCGGTAATTTACTTGTCAGAAATTACGCTTGTCAGGAGAGAGTGACGCTTCTTCGTCCTCTCTGCGCCTCTAATTTCCCCTCTTTTCAAGTCGTTGACCCAAACGATGACTATATCGTAATAATCATACGAGCCTGTTACAATCATCTTCCTTTTTTTTTGTCTCTCTCTCTCTCTCTCTTCAGCCGAATGCAGGACGTTTCAGGTAGACACGGCGAACGTACCTACATGTGCCAATTGACGTCCCTGTCAGGCAATAGAATGGATCTACGTCGTGATTTCGTACAAGATCCTCGCTACGATTATTACGAGAGAGATTGGAGGTGTCCGGCAGAAAAACCCGCTCAGGGAGGAAATAACTGGTCGAGTGAGTGACAAAGTGAAGAAAAACGAAGTAGCTTTTTTTTAGTCTCTCTCACGATTGATTTAACGAAAATGTAGTGAATCTAGTATAACTGTTTAAAACATTTACTGTAGAATTTCATATGTTTAAATCCAAAGTTTTACACATCTTCGTATCAATCAAGCAAAAATGTTCAACATACTAGTAGCACATATAGCTTTGTAAAATGTAAAAGACGATGAGAAAGCAAGGTGTTTGTCAATTTCGCAACGTTCTTTTATTCGTTTTTTGTTTTCAGTTGAACGACCCGATTGGCAGCCACCCCCACCGGCTCCCCGGCCTCATCGACCACAAAACGAAAATTCCCGGCGACCCCAGCGTCCCAACGACCGATATCCAAATTCTGCGGGACCTCAAACAAGGCCTTATTATTTACCTGAAAAGCCCAGGCCTCCGATAAATCGTCCCTCCGACTACGATTATTACTCGGGACCTCCAAATTTTATTCCTCAGAGGCCTCGGAATGATGTTGTTAATTATCATCGACCCAATCAAACTCCTCATACACCTCCATATCTTCCAAATCCAAATTACTATTATTATCCTTCGAGTAATCCATCGAGACCCGGAGAATTTCCAAAATTTCCTGACCGAAGAATCGATCATTATGACTGGAATAGAGGTGAACAACTTGAAACGAGGCCTAACGAAGTGATTCCTGATCGAAACTGGCAGAGTTCCAATGGCCAATATCTTCCCAATAAGGATTGGAAGGAGTATGACATTTATGGAGCATCTTATGGCTACGATAGTAATCGCTATGACGGAAGATTTCCAGATAGACAAACGCCTGGAAGACCCGGAGATTTTTATCCTGGTAATGAAAAAAGGAGGCCAGTTAAACCACAAAGACGTCCTGGAGATCAACAGGATTATTATGGTTATCATTATGGACCTGCTTATGGATATGGGACAAATGGACAACACGGCCATCAGGTTGATAGTTATGTGCCTAATTGGAAACCTCAAAATCATGCACCACCTGGCTTTGGAAATTCGGGTGGATCTAGAGATTGTTCTGTTAGATCTGCAACTGGATTTAAGGTCGCTAGAAAATGCATTGATGCAAGTTTTACCACAGGAAATTTGGAGGAATGCGAAATGCTTTGTGCTTCACGAGGCGATTGTCAAAGTTTTGCTTACAGGTGAGAATTCCGTCGAGAGAATTTTTTTCAATTCTTCTTGTTCGTTATTTTTTTTAATTATTCAGCCGAGCAAACGAACGCTTTTTAAGCTTTTCCATTCAATCGTTAATTCCTCTCTGATTATTAATTTATCGTGGTTTGACTTATTTATAGGTACTCTCTAGCAGCAACTGCTCCCACCGACAATTGTCTTCTGAGCAGTGTGAATTTTTCGAAATTCAATTTTTACACGGATCTGGTACCGGATCGTGATTATGATATTTACGCGATCATAAGTGATTTGCGAAATTGTCAAGGATCGAGAAAACCGAATACCGAGACTCGGCCTCATCATCGACCACCCGAAGGCAAAGATTCTTCTTTATTTCTCTATATATAACATTTTTTCAGATCACTAACAAATAAAAAAGAAAAAATCAGCTTTTAGCGAAATGTTAAATATTTCAGCGACCTTTGAATATTAATATTTCTCACTTCTTGAAATACGATGTAAAAAACAACACAAGATAAATAAATTTAAATTAAAAAAAAGAAACAATTTTTTAACGAATAATTACATTTTGTAAGTTTCCTATGGGCGACCTCTTAAAAAATGTTCGCTGGTTGAAACTTTCATCATGACAATTTAGTGACAAAATAATCTCTATATAATTTTTTCAGAATGTTTCTGGAGGGTAAGAAGTGGTTTTGGAATACCAGTGAGTCTCACTAGAGAAGAGCTTCGTGTCGAAAATGGTCTAGGAGAATGTCAGATTGCCTGTGTCAATTCTCATCACTTTACCTGCAGAAGTTTCGTCTTCAGGTATAAAATAATTCATCCAACATTATCTAATTTATATAAATAATTTATTTATTTACCGTAATATCGTGTGTGTGTGTGTGTGTGTTTTTTTAATTCAAATTTAAATGGTCCGTAGATATGAGTCCGATCGAGATCGAGGACCAAATTGCTTCCTCAGCGATTGTCCCTCCAGTGAAATTATTTCCGAAGAAAGTGCTGGACTTCCTCGCATTGATCAAGCCGAACTCTACGAACGAGGAAGCTACGGTAGAGGCTGCGAACCTTATCCCTTCGCTACTATCTACAATCCAGCTAATTTTGATAAACCAAAACCATGGAACGGAAATAATAATCACTTGGGTAACCGAGGAGACGAAGGTACGATTTTTCTAGCATTTCTCAAATATTTAATATAGTTTTCTTTCTGTTTTCTGAATCCATATAAAATAATTATTAAAACTTGTTTTTTCTCGATGAAATACATTTTTTTTATATGCGTATAGAGCTTTTAAAAAATTGAATACCTAATTAATCTGTGTCAAAAAAATATTTACTTGATCATCATTGTTGGAGTGTTCTGCCACCTGGCAAAACATTCTTTGTTTAATAAATCAATAGAATTTAATTTAAAAAAATGATAAACGGTAAATGATTTTCATGAATTAAAATGACTTTTTCAGGTTGTTACTCCGGTTATCAAGGTGGCTGTAGACTCAGTCCCTACGCCATTTCAACGATAACTCGAGTAGATTCTGAGACTGAGTGTCGTAGAAAGTGTTCAAGAATGAGAGACAATCCACACTCGCCTTGCATGTCGTTCAGCTTCAAGTACGTATTTCATTCTTTTTTTTTTTCCTCATAATTCGATGAGAATTATACTTAAACGAGGCTATGAAAAATACACTTTTCTTCTAACAAGTAAAAAGAATTGTTGAACATTCTTAACATTTGATATTTGAAGAAAAAAAAGAAATATATATGACATTGAGATTTTTTTAACGTCTTGCAGAATTGGAGATGAAAAACGCGGTGACAATTGCTATTTGAGCGACGTGTCTAGAAAGGATTTAAGACCTGGACTGGATTACGTTTATGATGATGATTATGTGATGTACGCGTGGAAAGAATTGGAGCCCCATTGTTCGTCAGGTCCTGCTGGATATCCTCACAATGATGGAGGATATCATGGGTTTTATCAGGATTCTGATGCTGCAGGTGGTCCAGGATTTTGGTCCGGTGGTGTTTCATCGGATAGTAGGCCACCGCATCTGGGACCAGGAACTGGATTGTTGAGTTATAATCATCTTGTATTGGGTGTACGGCCCCTAGATCCTGATAGACCTGATCCAGTAAGTCCTCCCGTCTATTCTCACCCAACGCCTCAAAACGAGCATGGCTATTCACCTGGATTTGTATCACCCTATCGTGAGTCATTTTTCTTTTTTTCTCATATATATTTTAGTTAACAAAAAATTGATGCAAATTCCGATTATCGAGAAATTGAATTATTATGTTCTAAGAATTCATATTTACACAAATACTCATTGATTGGCAATAATTTTGTCTGATAAGAATAAAAATTCATAAAAATTCTGATTGATTAGAATATTTGGATGAATTAAAATTTTGTTTTGATAAGGAATCAAAGTAATAGAAATAAATTGGAAGCGATAATAATTCGCTTTTGTAAAAATTTCAATAAAAATGAATAAACATTGTGATTATTAAAAATGCACAATGATCGATAAAGATTTTACACGATTTTTACACGGCAGATGGATTTGCAAGTTTCAATCGTCATTACACGGTAAATGGATTGCCGTGTAAGCGGGGAACCAAGTGCGAGAGGAATGAACTCGTTGGTTTTTGGTCCTGCGAACCGGAGGGTTCGGATCTAGGTTCATGGGACTATTGCTGCGAGCCAAATCATCATTGCGGTTTCTCGCAAGGCTACCGTTATCCCTGGTATTCATTTATTCTCGACCTACCGTCCCCCTGTACCAATCGGACAAGTCCGGCTGATTAAAACTTCTTTTTTAATCGTTAGCGCCTCGGGCTAATGAGTTATAAACGAGTCTAATTAACTAGAATCGTACGTTCAAAGACCCGTTATACAACGTCTCTGATATTGATTAAAATAATCTATAATAATAATTATCAAGGTTTAAAAAGATAATTCAAAAAAATATTTGTGTTGTGAAAAAAAACTGCGATTCATTTTACGGAGAATATTAGAAAAAAAATTCAAACGGTAGATTAATTTCTACGCGAATAAATAGTTGAGAATAATGATCTGAAAAATTGAATTGGTCAGGTGTTACGTGGGACCGTCGGAGGATCAGTGGAGGCCTTGCAGCGACAAGTACTTTCCTTATTTGCCGAGTCCGCGTCCCGCAGTGCGACCCAATCAGCACGATCATCGTCGTCCGACCTATCAGCATCCCGATGAAGCAATCGACGACGATCACTGCAATGTTTATCATGCGCGTCATTGGCCAATTGCATTTCTTCATCCTCAGCCGCCACCAAACGCAACAACGGACTCGGTTGCATTGGCTGACGACCGTCGCGACGACTCGCAACGTAGAAACACGTCTAACGAGAATTTTCCAACTAATAAAACAAGAGCGCCCCCTACCGTAGAAATGACAAATTCGCCGATAACGCATTTACAGCTGCACAAAAGTCATCTAAAACGACGTGGACTTGTCTCTACGAACAGAACTCTCCTGTTGTCCAAAAATGCGCCTATTGTAAAAAAGATTCGTCGAATTACGATTATTCCAGCGGAGATTGCGAATTCCGCGACGCAAGCGCCACCTTACGGCGTTAAGTACACTAACGAAAAGCCGTTACAATCTGCCGGAGAGTCTACTGATAATTACAATAGAACTAAAACGACGAGGAAAAATGATGATTTTGATGTTATTCATTTGGGAGCCACTTTGCAGGACATTGCAAGTGCCAAAAAGCCAAATGGAAATTTGGGACGTGTCGAGAGAGTCACGATACCTACGAGAAGTAGGATTGATTTTCAAACTCGTAAAAACAACGGCGAGCGGAAGGAATTTCATTCCGTGTCGAGTTCTACGAATAGAAGACCTGTTTATGTGCCTGTTGCACTTAAATTGCACGATTCAAACTCAAGTCGAGGAGCGTAACCGGAAATGGACAAAATTACAGTATTATAGTACATAGAAACACAAAAATTATTTTCATTTCTTCGTTATTTCTAAGATTCCAGCTAGAATTTACGTCCTCGTACTTTAACTTTACCTCTTTTTTTTTTTTTTTTTTTTTTTTTTGGAATAGCCACGTACTTGACCTCCGATGGTGACCAAGAAAAAAAGAAAGCCCATCTAAAAAAATATATCCCCGCCCGAAAGGCAACTTTTTAACTTTGTTCTCAAATTTGTATTGTTAAAAATGCTCATTGTACGGATGCGCAATGCAAAAGTGAGAAACGACCAGAGGCGAAGTTAAAATACGGAATCCTGTAACTAGGACAACTTAGTTAAAATGTGGGATGTATTTTTAAACGGACGTTAAATACGGAGATGTCGACTGTAACAATGAATCCAAAGGTTTCCTCGTTATTATTATCCACGTTTTCTACCACTATATTTTAGCGTATATAGTTTTAGCGGCGTGTCGCCATTTCGCCTTTTATTATTAATCGAACAATATAGTTTCTATATAAATAATTGCAATTTAGGTGTTGTTATTTATCTCACATCTCTAAAATACATCCTGCAATCGTCGGTTCGTTATAGCTCAAAAAAAAACAAACAAATACTCTTATACATTATGTAATAGAAAATATTTATACGCGATCCTCTGTGACGAATAATAGCGTATCACGGTAATAATTATTTCTTCATTACGAATCTTAGATTTTTGGGGTTTACTAATTTGAGTCACTGTTTGATGACACGACTTGGCAACATTGCATCACTTGGATACAATTGGAGAGTTCGTGATAACCGTAAATTCCGTAACTAGCTAAATATGTTTGTATTTTATTATATATTCCGGAAAAATAAATTGTAAACGAGTTTCGTCATGAAGAGGCATAACGTTCGTGCTACTCATGGCATATACAAAGGAAGATTTGTCTCATTGAAAATTAAAAAAGCCAGAGATCATTTATTGGCTGCATTGACGAAGAAAAGAGAGGTTAAACCCGAGATAAAATCTGCGCATAACGGTAAGTGTCATTTTTCTTTGTTCTGAAATATATTTTTTTATGCCACGTACCCCGATTATTAGATACGTTGCTCAATTTTGCATATCCCAGTAATAATGCATAGAGAAGCGGGTGTATAAAATTTCAAGAATGCTTACCGACCTATTTACATCAAATAAGTAAATCCAAAGTCGACGGAATTCGCGTGGTTACGCATGGAAATAGACGTATCGATTTTTTATTCCATTTGTAGCGATTGCGTACAATGGAGTGAGCGGTGAAACAAACTTGCGCAATCGATATTGTGGAGTAATGGAATGTCATTGATAGGAGATACGTAGAAACTAACAAAAAATGTGTAGTAATGGTAACGCGTTGGACCGAATTTGTGACAAATCGACCGTGGACAAATGGGTTGTGTGGACAAAAGTTTTGTGGAGTATCGAGTTAAGTAGAAAAAGGTCTGTGGAGTGCAAACATGAGTATAGATTATCAGTTTGTGTAGAAAACAAAAATATCGAGTATCGGGTTCCGTAAAACAAAAAAGTCTGTGGAGTAACAGGTTGAGTAGAAAAAGAAATGTGGTGTATCGTGTTGCGTATACAAAAAAAAAGAGTATAGAGTATCGATTCGTGTAGAAAACAAAAATGTGGAGTATCGGATTCAGTGAAAAAAAAAAAAAAAAAAATGTACTGTGGAGTAACAAGATTGAGTGGATAATATTGTGTGGATTATTAAGTCCGCGCATTCGATTTGTGTGTAAAGGAAAAATTGTATAATAATCGACAATATATCTAACGAAATGTGTAAAGTCGGGAATGTAAAGTATCGACTTGTGTTGCAAAAAAAAGGGCTAACAAATGTAATATGTGAGCGTTTCTACTGTAGTCGGCAAAGGACAAAATTCTCTTACCACAAAATTTGCGTATAAATGAGATATTTAAAAAACACCCGCGGTTTGTATTAAATCTCCATGAAAAGCGACATCTGGTAGCAATCGCCAACTGCCACCAAAAACTCCCAAACTAACCTCAAAAATCTATAATATCCGCTGTGTTCCCGCTTGGGAATTCATTCGCGCCCTGCGCTTTATTCGTTATTCAGGCATTTTAAACAATATCCTGCAGCTAATATGCGTAATTAATTACTCTCGTAACGACAGAGAGATCAGGCAGATAGTCAATAACAAACGGTCAAGGAGACGCCGCCAAACTTTTGTTTGTCAGTGACTTGTGTTCCACATCGTTACAACCGGTTTAACAGCGACTCGGGTTACCAAATAAATAGATTGATGTTATCGAGGATTGGGAGTTTCGGGTGCGTATAGATTAATTCATTTTTTTTTCTTTTTTCCATTTTTTTTACTCGCGTTTTCATGTAAATTAATATTTACTCAGATTTTTTTTTTCTTTGTTTTTAATACTCCACAAAGTTGTTACGATAAATTGAATTTTTATGTTGCAGAGAGCACAAAGATGTCAAAAGGAAGACTTGTAACTCGATCAATTACATCTACACGTCCAGTCGAGATGACTCTAAATCTCGATTGCATAGAGGATTCGCTCAGCGAAGTTCAACAACTCACCAGGATTAGAAATCAACAAAATTATGATAAGGTACAATCTCTGATAAAACTGTTTTTAATTATTCAAAAAGTTCCCAGCGCTCGAGTAAAATTTGTATGAATTTTTTTTTTTAACATTTCCATAATTTTTGGGTAATTTGCTTGCATGTTTTGAAGGAATTGGTTTTTTTATTGTCAAGAGACTTTAGTGGAAATAACATTAAGCGATTTGCATTAATTTCCATAAAAACCATAAAATCAATAGAATTAACTCTATTGTTCTGATTATTATGATCTTTAGCCCATTTTATTCATTGGAAAATACTTGGAAAATACTAGATTTTTTATAGCATTTATTTAAAAATTTCAACCGCATGTTTAAGTTTCTTCAATTGTTTCAATTGAAAACATAATAATTCACAATTTATTGCATTTTCACTTGAGTTTACAAAGAGGCGAATTTTAAATTTCCGACTAAACCATTTAATTGTACTTTTTTTTTGTAATATAAAAAATCAATAAGCACTCTTATTTAAAGAAAAACAGCAGACAACAGTCAAAAAATTAATTTTATTTTGAAAAATATAGACAGTTTTAATAATTAAGCTATGAAATATTTTTTGTAAGAAAAATTTAAATTTTGCAATTTTGCTATTTCTTTCATTTGATTAATTTTTATCATAATTTTTTGAGTTTTTTTTTTTAATTTTACTATTTCATTGATTTTACAATTACTCATTAGAATTAAAACTTGCAAAGAAAATTCACTTAAAAAACATGAATTGTGGAGTATTATCATTATTTTAGCTGCAGTCTTTTTGTAGGTTGAAAAAACTCAAAGTCTACCTTTAGTTAAATAAATTCATTCGTTTGTTTGATCAAAGTGAAATACTTGATTTTATTGTCACAGGTGAAAGCAAAATTAGAGGAATTGGTAAAGGAGCAAGGAGCTCAGTTAAGGTGCCAAGCGGGACTAGTCAGCGGCTACCAATACACGCTGTAAGAAAATCATATATTATGCAACAAGGGAGGGAAGTGTTAGATTTTTACCGAGTGTAAAGCTTGTGTGAGTGTAAGACACGTGGTGAAAAACCGCTTCCTCCCGTGTTGCATACGCTATTTTTTTGCGAGTTCGTTAAAATTACGACATTCCTTGCGTCGCAAAAACCGCCTTATTACCGTGATCATTACTGCTCCGGGAGTAATAGGAGATTTTCCGTCCGCGTTGCTGGCAAGGGACGTCGTTATTTTAGCGATGCGGGGAAAAAAACTAAAATTTCCCTTTATTCAATTATACGTTTTTTTTTTTTTTTTTCAACTTCTTCCATAATTTGTTTTGTCCTTAGACCGGGCAACGTGAAAACAAGTGCAACATTGATACAAAAGCCACAGGCACAATCAGTGCCGTTAACCGTTGTGAGTCGTTTGAACAATTCTCCACAATACATTTAAACCTTTTTCTTTTCATTCTACTTAACGAAAAAGAATCACGTTTGTTACAGAGTCAAGGAAAGAATCAACCGATTAAGGTAAACGTGATAAACAATGCCCAAAACAATAACCCCCAAGGAAATATTCAGCTCGTCGTTAATCCGCGAATTATTCTTGGTAACGTCGCACCAACGCAAGTTCAAGGTTTGCAAACCAATTTTTCTTTCATTCTTTATACTTTTTGTTTATTGCTCTTTGTGTTATTTTTGCGAGGTAATGGCTAAAGAGATTTTCATGATTACCGTCAACGAGCACAATTACCTTTTTTGCCGTTGTAATATTGAATGCGAATTTGTTTTCTGTGTTTTAACATGCATTTGCATCAGCTTCGAATACAACAACGACGACAACAACGGCGCCGACTATTTCCACGGTTCAAGGCCCTTCAACTATAAATCAATCTGAAAACGTACGACAATTATTCTTTTATTTACGAGGAATGAGAAAAAAAATGATTTCCAAAAGTTGTATTTTTTATTACAGTCAAATATGAAATTTATCTATCATTTAAGGTCTGTAACAAAGAATTTTTCTTGTCAGTGTTAAAATCAATGTGGCTAACCGTTTGGACTGGTATAAAAGATATGACTCTGAAAATCATTTGTTTCTTCTTCCGATTTCGTCCCTTTAAATATCCTTTTAACAATGCGATTATTGAGCTGGAATTGTAGTACCAACATGGGAGACAATTACGCAGGCCATTAGCGCTTCAAGTTCAGCAGCAGACGCAACAAAAACCGGACTCTACGGACGACGTATGTGCATTGTAGTGAAGAATTGGAAACTTCACCCGAATTATAAATAATATTGAATGTTATTTTTAAAATTGAAGATTTTTGCAGGTTGTAAATTCAACCCGCGCCAGGACAAAAGCCAGCGCCGCGGCAAGTCATGTTATCACGGCGAATAAGGGTACAATTAAAATAATAGTTCAATTTTGATTTATACGTTTAAATGGATAATATTTTGGAGTCGACGGAGAATTATTATTTGCATTTTAGCGACTACGAGTCCTCAGAGTGTGCCGAATTTGAGAGTGAAAAATGTAAGCAAACCGCCGCCGCCGCCGCAGCCACAACAATCAGTGCAGTCGACAGTTTGGCCAACTGAACAAACGAGCATCGGCGGCATTGCTGTTGGCGCTAAAAACGCAGGTAAAAAAATCATATTTAACAGGGACCCAAAAATACGTGGCGACTTCGTTTGTTTTTATTTTATTGATGATCGTTGGGGGTTTTACAGTCGGTGAACAAATCGATGAGTCGAAGAGAAATTTGCCGGACGGACGTGAAATAACGTTTAACAAGATGAACGGCGGACGCACATTTCCCTCATTGGTTGTCGTTGCTCGGCCACATCTTCGTACCAAGGATATTTCTTTGCAACTCGCACAGAAGGAACGAACAGATTTGGGTAATTATTTATTATTTTGAAATATTGGAAAATTAAATTCAAACCATTTTTAGTATCCTGACATGAATATCTCGAAAATAGATTTCACGAAAATAGAGGAAGCAAAATATTTGGATAAATCTGAAAAATTGTATTCTCTATTTTTAAATAAGATAATCAAATAAAATGTACAAAAAAAAAAAAAAAAAAAACGAACGACTATACTAAAAATAAAAAATAAGTCTATTAATGTTGAATAATTTGGTACAATCAATGCTTTAGAGTAATTTTGTTTAATTGAGAAAATTACAAATTCACTGACAAATTATTTTGAAAAATGTTAATATATGAAAATAAATATTTTACATTAAACTTTGAAACATCATATTTTGCAGATCTAAAAGTAAAGAGTGTGCTGATGTATTCGGCAACAAAATTTGCCGAATGGCTAATTCAGCGGGGATTGGTAAGATCGGAGCAATACTGTTCGCGTCATTCAACGGCCAATATAAAGACAAAGCTCAAATTAGGAATGTACAGCGATTCTTCCGGTACGTTCCCGTATTCCGGTGGCTATGTCTGGATTTCCAGTTGCTGTCCGGATCGTTTCCTTTCCGTGTTCTGCGGCTCGTTGTTTCAGGCCGCTCCCCACACACCAACCGTCCTCCTTAAACTAATATATCACTGGGCGTGTCAGACCAACGTTCAAAATGTCATTTCCTGGGTCAAAGTCTCCAATGTATACGTGAAAAACTTTTATGCGAATTTGCGAAGTGTTTGCACCGCTGCTGTTTGGGACAAGGCACAAATGATGGGTGGCAAAGGCGCGATGATTCAGGTTGGAGTCATTAGTCTCGGCACAACTTCACAAGATGGAAACTTGCGTCAGGTAAATTAATTTCATATTAATCTACAATTGATTAATCAATTCATTTATCGATCTATCGTTTCCGAGGAGATTATTACATCATTTCATAATAGTACTAATTATGGCTACAATCAACCGCTTACACTCGATTTTTTTCTTCACTATTGTAATATTCTATAAAATTAAAACCTGCTTATACCGTTGGCAAAAAAAAACCCACTAAAACGGTTATTCTCGATTCTTAGAAACAGAACGAATCCGACAATTTTCAAAACATTTCGTTAAAAATTACTATTGGTACTCCGTTAATCGTGGAATAAATATGAAATTTATCTTAAAATTATTCAAAATTGGAGATCGGTAGGTTTTTTCATTTTTTAAATCTGGATTCCCTGCATCATGTTTTTCAGGACTAATACAGTTAAGAATAAAAGCTGTTTGTTCGTTTTCGACTAATGAATTTAAATGATTCATCATTCATTTTGCGTTCACTCAGGTAAAAGTCGAAGTACTCGGTGTTCTAAATCCGGAAACTTCGGAAATAAGGTTGCGAGCTTGCGAACCTCTTTACGACGGCGACCGATCGTTCAAGCGTCGATTCAACAACATTCTTTATCCCCTCAAAGAGTGGGTTCATAAAGACTCAAAAATCATCACTGATTATACGGTAGATCGTAGCACGCTTCAAGAGATGGGTTTTAGTCAGGTTATTCAGTCGGCATTCAGCGATCAAAATCCCCGAAACATGAAGAGCAACTATCACATGATGGAATATCTCCGAAAAATCGTACCGCGTATGTTTCAAAACACTCTCAGCTTACTGAGCAGACAAATGATACAACAGTTTCTCGACGAACTCGTGTGGCGAGAAATGTTCGGCTCAACAGCCGCCCGTACATTTGACAACATTATTCTTCACATTGCGGAACAGACGCGAATCGATAGCGGTAAGTAATAACAAACATATTGTTGAAATTTTTCTTCAATTAAAAGTCAATTAGCTATCTATAAATATGAAATAATTATTATTTTTGCCACTGTGCTAGCCGAAAAAATTCTTTATTTTGCAATATAATATTGTAGAAACGTATTTTCAGAAACTTTACAGTTATAAAAATGCAATTAAAAAAAAACATAGAGAATTCTTTGGAATGGTGAATTTTTAATTTTTTTTTAATTAGTTTTTAGAAGGAAATAAAAAATACTTGTTGAACAGATAAACTGTTCAAAGCCATTTAAAGAAAAAATAACAATATACAAGCTAGAAGAAATGAGAAAAATAAAACAAGATACAATAGGAAGACTGAATAATGAAAGAATAATCTACAATCTTTTTAATCTATATCGAATTCAGATAATAATATTTGGTATTTTTATTTTTATCATAGGCGAAGGATTGCTCGATCGATTGACAAAAATTGCGGCAAATCCTTTCAAAGATTGGTCGTATTCGCCTAAACGAACTGGAGGCAATAGTGGAAATGCGAGTTCCGCAGCTCCAACGCCAACCGTACAAACTCGCGGAAGTTTAGCCGAAAGTTTATCGCGACAGAGCCAAAAATCAAGAGCCAGTCCTGTTACTGTTGCCACTTCTCAGTACCAATCGGGTCCAAGACGTGGTAAAAAAAGAATGACCAATACTACAGTGAGTCCCGAGCCCGAAGTCAAACGCGCGGCTCTCGATTCAAAGAGCAAGGATCGCGACGATAATTACGACAGTCATAAATTGGAGGGACAAGTTGCACTCGAAAAGTTTTACTATGGTACCATGGACGGCGACAGATATCATCTGTCGAGAGAGTCCAAATCCACTTGCGCATTTAAGGCAAGCCTTTAAAAAAAATCTCAACCTTTCAAACATGTTTTCCACATTTTCTTTTCATTATGAATTATTCTTGAATTTTCATATTTTTTGCTTCCTCACAGAGGATTTGTTTTTCTTTCGAGATTTTCATGTCAGTGAAAAGTGTTTTAGAAAAAACACTGATTTTATGTAATTATGCATTTTCTCAATCTTCTTAAGAATTTTCAAAACTACCTAAGAATCACTTGATCAAAACAGTTACAATTTGCTACGCAAATAAAATAGTGAAAAAAGATTCTTATCTATTGGAATTTCCATTAAAATATATGTGAACCGGTCAGATTTCTATTATAACTTTGGAATAAAGCTTGTCAAAAATAGAGAAGATTTGGCCCCTGGCGTGTAAAAAAAAAAATTGCAAAGTAGCTTCCTGATAATTTTAAAAAATACGAAAATAATGAGGAAGCAATGTCCAAAATTTTACTTTTTTTTCTAACACGGATTAATATGTTTTCTCCTTTTTGTCGGTTTTTATTAATTTTTGATTTTTCTCCCTCCCGACCACGCTAAGTTTTGTAACTGATTATGTAACTTGTATTTTCATTAAATTGTGCAGTGCTTCCTCTGCCCAACTGTAATGCGATGCAACACTGAAGTAATGGCGCACATGATAAGTCACGTACCAGCTCGAGTGCCCGGTCAGCCTGAATCTCCAGTTTGTCAGTACTGTTGCAATGCTTTTTCATCGAAGCATCAAATGATTACTCATGTGTTTGAAGCGCACACCAAATTCGGCCATAGCGATGGTGGTGATATGGTTGTCTGTGCTATATGCGAGGAAAAGTTCTTCGGTAAGTCTCTTTTCTCTTTACTCAACCCACCTAAATAAACGTAACTTTTTAATTTTTTCTTTTAATACTTGGCACATTAAAAAAAAAAAATTCATACCGTAATATCAGAAATTACACTTAACTACGTATACAATTAATTTATCCAATATTATACTTATCGATCTATCGTACGAAAAGATTAGATTTTTTTTTGCTAACGTTTCACAAAATAAACAGTTTATAAAAATAATAATAATTATAATAATATAAATAAATATAATACCGTATAAACAGCTAAAAAATAAAACGAAAAAAATTAATGATTATCAACAGGTAATGGTGCACTGCTGATAAATCACATGGGAAGCATGCACTGCCCATCGGAGATGCCTTACCGCTGCGAAAGTTGTAACTACAGAACTTCAAGTCACAAAGACGTAATCGACCATTATTACGAAGTTCATCAAAAAGGTGAAGCTCTGCAATGTCCATACTGCCTAAAGGTACGTTTCTTGTGATCCAAAAGAAAGTAACTTCTATAACATTGTAACAATATTTTCTTCTTTATTGATGCAAATTTGAACTCTCGAAAGCTGGTAAAAAGAAAAAACATACATTTTTTCCGAACTACTTTTCTCGAGGTTTTAGACCTTTTTGAATACGCTGACATGAAAATCTGGAGAAAAAAACTTTACAAGAACAAAGATTCCACTCTAAGGAAGCAAGATTATTTGGACGAATAACACAAATTTATAACGCTTCGAGCAACCTCTAATATTTTTCAACCGTACGATTGTGAGATCAATTTCTTATAGTAAAAAAAAACAATAGTTTTTTTTTAAAGATTGACTAAAGATTAAAAAAAAGGTGATTTAAGTATTGTCATATTAGTCTTATCCATGAAAATATGAGAACCGTTATGCACAACTTGTTTGATATATTCTGTAGGTAATACAATTTATGGTGGATGGTCGAGCTAGTGCTCCGAACGTTCATGCCTATCTGCTTCACATGCAGCGACATATTGTTAGACGAGAGCAAGGAAGAGGTAACAAATGTTCGAGATGTTGTTTGTGGTTCAATCAGAAGAGCTCTCTAAAGATTCATCAAAATGACATGCATCAAACGGTCACAGGATCAAGTAAGTTTGTTGTCTTTTCAATTAAATTGATTATAATTTACGAAAATTAGGGATTCCTCTAATTTCGTATTTGATCGAAAATTCAAAGTTTCATGAATTTCTAAGAGAGCAGTATTAGTTGAATGATAAAATAATTGTTGAACTAAAGATCTGAATGTTTGAAGAAATAATAAATCTTGTGTGTATTTCGCAGAGGTCGTGCCCTACGTAAAAACAACCACCGGTATCATGATAACGAGACAAAGATTGGCAATGAACAAACGCATCGAACTTGAGAGTCCTGTGCCTGAATTTCCAGAAGATGATAAACTCAACAAATGGAATAACGGACCTATCGCTGTTGTTGTACCTAACAACAATCTCAGTTGTCAGGAATGCGAGGAGGACATTGACGAACCCGACCATTATCCGTAAGATAATCTTATAATTTGTACTTCGATATCAGTTTGGTTAATAACGCGAAAATTTTGTTGGAAAAATAGCGGAGAACAACGTTGTCAGCAGTGTCGTTACGTGACGTGCTGCTGGCGAGCATTCAAGGAGCACCAGCGACAGATTCACAATGAACGTCCGATGACGAGTCTAGTCGTTCCATCGCCGTTAATAAATATTCCCCTAGAGAAGAAAATGCGCTGTCCGTGCGGCAACTTTTCCACGAACGACGGCAATCAGCTAGGTAATTTTTTAATAAAAAACGATTTCTTCAATTTACTTAAACAGGCATGCAAAGTAATGTAAAATATCACCAGTGAATTTTCTCCCATACATTTGCATAAGGAAAAATGGTTTTGAATTGCGCAGCAACAATTTCTTTTCCCGTTCTAATATAACTAAATATATCGGGATATTTGAAAAACAAATATCGTATTTTCATCGCAGAAGAAAAAAAAATTCAAATATTCCAAATCGACAAATTTCACCAAAAATATTACTTCTAATTTTTTATAAGTAATATGCAATATTCTATTTTGCTTCCTTATTCAGTGACGAAGTGCCTTAAAAATATTATTTAAAAAAACTATTTTTTTTTTTTTTGCAGCCACACATCTCGTAAAATGCAATCGAATTTCGGCATTTCCGAGCGAGGAAACTGAGCCGCGTTCCGGCATGCTCGACAGTTTGGGTCTCGTCCCAAAAAGCACATAACGAATTTCTGGCGTGCGAAAAAACATCACTGAAAATTTTAAATAACGATCGCTGCGCCATCAGCGAAAAAATTCGTGTCAGACGATCGTGTAAAACACGCAAAAGCCTCCTTAGGTACTATTTAGAAAGTACCTAAAAATTCATGTCACGACAAAGATCTCCGCAAAAAAAATATATGAATGACGATAACGAGTTAAAAAAAAAACGCGGTCTCGTCGATTTTTCAACAAATTGTTTTATTTAGCAATTACGTCTTTATATATGAATAATAAATGTAGCATACAGACATCAGTGGTTCTTTTTTGTTTTTCCTTTTTCGTTTCACAAATGTTGTTCGTTTCATTTACTTCGAAAAAAAAACTGCGCCTGTAAGTATCTGCGGTTGCGTTTACTATAATAAAGATGAGAAATTAAATCCTTAAGTGTGGTTTTGTATCTTGTGTCGATTTTTCTCTTTAGTTTTGCCGTCCGAATTTTTTCAGTGATTTACAGAAAATTGTCCGTCGGGGTTTTCTTTTTTTTCTTTACTTACTCGCTAATTAAATCTACGTAGATATATATCTCATAATGGACAATCTACTGACATTTTTTTTACATTTTATTGTATTTTTCAGTTTTTTTTTTCTTTTTCCGTAAATTTTCGTTTAATTTCTTTTCGTAGCGCAGTCAAACACTTAAGTCGCACTTATTAGCAATAAATCTCCGTTGTTAATCGATTGGGTAATTTTCGCTCCAAATTAAAGAATATAAACATTTAATCAATTAGTAAACAATTATTGTCCGACGACAAAATCGCTCGGTAAATCCACTAAATACACGAAGAAAAAGAAAAATTGGAAATATTCCAGAAAATAAATTCTGGGAAATACTGCAGAGAAAAAAAAAAAAATATTTCAAAAGCGATAAATCGTCCTGACGAAAATTGTAAAATTAAGTGCAAAGCACAAGTAAAATACATGGAAATTCTAAGCTTAAAGTATACATTTTCTTGCCCTGTCAAATCGATGGTTTAATACTTAGATACGAAATTGTGGCTTATTCTAAATATATAGAGAAAAAACGGAGTTTAATTGCCCAATCTGCCACGAATTAACAGGAGAGAATTGTCGATAATAAATTGGAGGATTCGACGGCGGGGGTACTTTTTTTTTGTTTTTTTAATTTTTTAACCCATTATGAAAAGCGCGTCGAATCCGTCTACGAATAACGTGAGTAGACGTGAATAAAAAAAAAGTTCCAAGAACTTTTTTTTTGCGATTAAGAAGAGTGTGGACACTTCGTACAAGAGAATAAAATTGATATTAACTTTTTTGTTTTTGTTTAAAGCGTGTTAGTAACGAGCGCTAAGTTTTCTCGACTATTGATTTTCTCCTCGTCGGTTTCTGCCATCGTCATTGACCTCGCAAAAGTAATTTTTAAGATATAATTACATTTTCTTCTCAGGAAACGAGCTCGCTATTTACGACTATGCTTATTTAAAAAAGAAAAGCTCGATCAGAGCGTTATTTAGCGATAGCTTTTTTTTTTAAAAGAAAAAAAATGCTGCTTAGCAGTTTTCACGAATAATTCAAGTTTGAAAACTGCAGCTTATGGCGCGTGCAGCGAAATAAAAAAAATAACTTATAAGTCGCGATCACTTATTTTTCTTTTTTTTTTTCAATTTTCTTGCCTTTTGGTTTGGCGGCACTGGTTTTTTTCTTTTCTGCTGGTAGAAGTTGCTGTTCTGCTTTGGTGCTGAAGTGCCGCAGTGATCTGAAGCTATGCTTAACGTTCCTGAGATCTGAAATTTTAAATGCAAACATTTTAATGAAATGTATTTTATTAGATAGTTATTTTAATAGGAAAATCGCATGGATCGTAAATTGGAGTACATGTTCTCTGTTAGACGGTTTCTTTTTCGATTATGCTTCATTATTTTTCTTAGTTATTTATCTGAGCGAAATAATCAGTATGTTCAATTTTTTGTTAAATTTCTTACGGCATTTTTGGATGAATTACGAAATGTTTATAATGTCTTGGAAATAAGATGTATCCTTTGAATAAGCACGTCCATATTCGAAAAAGAGATGGTCTTTATATTTTGGCCGGCCATATTAATTTTGGGGAAATTCTGAAAATTCAGTGCCAGGCACTCAAGACATATTTGTTCTGCTTGAGAGCAGATTTAGAGCTGGAGTCGCTCAAGGGGATGCTGGAGTAGATTTTCTTACCAACTGCGTTGGCAAAATCTACTCCAGCATCCCCTTAAGCGACGCTACTGCTGCTCTTACTTTTCCGCTTGTCGGGTTTTTCGCGGCGGTATTGAAATCGCTACTCGAATTATTCTGATGGAAAAGCATTGCACATTTAAAAGCTATATGTACCAGAGTACTTTTAAAATATTCTATTACCTGTTGATGAAAGTTGCGAGGGCAATATCGTCCGTTTGAGGAATTACTCAACGGCGTATAGCATGTATAGATTGCCGGAATCACAGCCCGGTGGTACGAGGGCGTGATTTGGCGGCAAAACCGAGAATCCCAAAAACATGAATGTGCGGACCAGCATGGCTAGAGAGTCAATAAAATATAACATCAAAATAATCGTTCAAAACATTAATAATACAATTAAAACCATGAAATTTCATTGAAAGTATTGAAAATCGAGTTTTTCTAAACTCATTGTGTTAAAATTGAAGGTAACTTAACTAAAATTTTAGACTAATAAAAAAAACGAAGTTGGGCTAAACTCATTCTCAATCTAATTTTATTGTATTATTATTGAATTCCACCGATTTAAAAGACGTAATTTATTTACATTGATGAAAAGAAAAAAAATGTAATTCTTAAAAATATTCGATAAAGAATTAGAAAAAAGCTTGCCTCGATCGGTGCGATCCTTGCGGAGGCATACGACGATGTTGTTGCACTGGAGCGTCTCTTCCGCGTATTCCAAAAGAGATACAAATCCCTCCTTGGAACCTTCGGGAAGAAGACAGCTGGGTACACGAATGTAAAGCGTACCGCGCCATATCAATGTTTCCCACTCGACCGAGGTGCTTTCGGTCAAGTGTAGGGTGAAGAGTAAACGTAGCGACTCGTTGCTTTTCACTGCTTTTAATAATTCATCTTCCTAAAAATTTCGGAGAAGTAGATAAATTAAATTTACAAACACTTTTGTATTATTCGTGTGTATTGCATATTTCTCGGGTTTTAGTGATACGTACTTGTACAATGTGTGAGCTCACAGAGAGCTGACTCTGCTTAATCCCCACGCCGCGGCTCTCTGCGTTGACTGCGGATACAGACAATGCGGCATGGGGCGCATCAGGACCACCACAGAGGCCCCACACCCAGCGTTACGGAGTAACATTGCTGCTGTGAGCTACCTTCCTCCATAGATTCCTCCATACTCTTGCTGTACAACGTTTCACTGCAAAAACACATTTGAGTATTAACATTATACGAACAATATATATATATCTCTCTCTCTCTCTCTCTCTGTATTACAAAAGATCTTGCCGCCGCCGCCGCCACCGTTAAGAATGGAGACCCTCCTTCAGGTCCGAATTTTTCACGGTTATTCTATTTCTATGTGAAGCAACACTCTAATGCAGAGAATTTGTCAATTTGTGTATTGTACTTTTATTTTTCTTCAATTTGTAATCAGAATTTGTATACGTTTTAAAATTTTTGCAATATTCTGACAAATTGAAAACCTTATTCAACGTATAATGAAATAAAATGATTCTATTACACAAAAAATGAATTCAGTTTTCTTATAAACTCATTGCCAATCTAATCCAAATTCGGGAAAACAATTAAAATCATTAAAACAAAAATGCACGTGCGAAATAAGATTAATTAAAAAAAAAGTAATCTTAAAAGTAGAAAGGACATTCGACCTCAATGAAATAAAAATATTTAAATAAATATTCGATAATTTTCAAGAAAGCTTTGTTGAATCAAGAAAAATGCCAATTATCGTATTTCAATCGAACAAATTATGAAGAATTTTCGCATATCTGCGTCACTCGAGGGTGAACTATAAATAAACTTAGTTACCGTGCACTCGGACTCATAGCGTGGAATTGATATCACAGCTATACGCCGATTAATCAAGACACCCTAGTGTGTCTTATCGCGAGAACAATCCACAACAACTCGCGTCTAAACGCGAAACAATAGTTCTCACTCTCGATTGCGTGGAAATTTTGATAACTCGTCAGAAAATTGTCTCCCTCTCCCGAACAAATAAGGATTCCTCATTTATCAAAAGCTGCCCAAAGCGTGTTTGTGAATGTCGAAAAAATCGAAGAAAAAGAAAGAACAAAAAAAAAGGAAAACAAATTTGTTACACGTTTTGGTGAAATGACAATGTTGAACTGTTGACTTGGATCGCGAGTTCTCAACGTTTATAAAGAGACCAAGTGCGCAGAGGAAAGAATATTGTCAGATTCTTGGGACGAGATCCAAACAAACAGTGATGGGCAATCAGCCAAGCGGCATAATACCAGCTGCGTTTGAAACTCTCTTTTTTCTCTCTCCTCCCTACGCAATTCGCGACTCTTTCTTGTCACTCTATATATCACACTATGTGACAAATACTTGGCTCAACGTAATGCAATTAAGGATGCATTACTTATACATTCGTAATAAAAAGTTTCATTCAATTAGAATTTGAAATTTTTCCGATAAGTCACACGTCATTTGAAAAAATCAATCATTTTGAAGATAACTAATGGTGCAATTTAAAATTGCAAAAGTAAACTTAACTTTCAGTTCTCATTTACCTTAAGGGTAAACATGAGTTGGATGTTAAACAAGAAATTAAGTTGGATCTTGAGTTGAAGTTGGAACTTGAGCAAATGAATTTAAAATTTAGGGAAGAAATGAAAATAAAAGTTAAGCAAGAAATTACAAGTTAAGGAAGAACTTAGTATGAAACTTAAGCATTTAAGTTTAATTTCTGGTTTAACTTCAAATATAAGTTAAATCTTCATTTGGTGCTTAAGTTTCAACTTGGAATAAAAAATATAATTAACAACGAATTTGACTCTATTTTTGCGACACTAAATTGATTTCAAATAATAACAACAACAACAACAACAACAACGCCAAGTGATAAATAGATAAATAAGTTATTTATTCTTCGTTAAATAGTTTCAGCGCATCTTTATTGTTTTCTTATGAAATAAATTCGCTACTCTTTATAAATTTTTTTTTTAAGAGTTTTGAGAGATATATAAAAATGTCGTTCTCGAGAATCTTTTAGGAACGTTTCTTTAATCAACTGTTTCGTTAATTACGCTCTTTAAAAAAATTGTATACATTTTAAAAATCTGAAAATATAAGAAAAAAAATCTCAATACTTGTGAAACGTTTGTTCAAACTAATTTGTCGATAACTTTTATCTCCTCAATTAATATTATTCAGAATCGTAGGAAAATCTTAGCATTTGGAAGACCGTTAATTTTTTTATTGAAACTATTCATTTGTTAAATGTAAAAGTACTCAAATTCTGGCGTGATGTATCATTTGCTGAAAGAAGGCAACGTGTGATGTATCCTTAATTTACCTTGAGATTCTTCCACTCTCATTGACGCTATAGTCTCGTTATCAGTAGCAACAATGATAACAGTATTCAATTAAAATCTCGAGATGATGACGCTTGAAATTAATTTCCAAGTTCACGTTTGGTATCAGCAATTTATTTATTTATTTTTTTTTTGTAAATTGAAAATATAGGTCAACGTGGGAAGCCATGAGTTATATTGTATCGAGGTCACGTTGATAGATGACGTAAAAAATGCAATGTCTTAAAAATGTTTACGCTGCATTTGTGTCAAGTCTTGGCGGATGTATGTACGTAATAGCTACGTATATACATTCATATAAAGGGCATTCTATGTAAGTTGAGCCATTATAAATTTTCGAAAACATTTCTTGTTACCACTCTAAATATTATTTGCCCACTCTGCTAATTTTTCTATAGGTTCTATAAAGTTATATGAAATTAAGAGGATAATTGAGTCTCGGAATTGAGGGAAAAAAGTGTAAATAGAAGAAAAAAAAAATTCAGTGGCTCAACCCACAAAGGTCGAACTGTAGGATTAATAATTGAGAAGAATATAACTAAGTATTTCGTTGTGTTGAGACAAAAATTCCTAGAGAGATAACCGTTATCGCGAGTTTATTATCAGCCAACTTGTCTATCACTGTTGACAAAGCGATTCTTATTATGCGTTTCAACACCTGAGAACTAAGTTTTCCCACTTTTTGTCATTTATTTAATAAATTTATTTTAAACCATATTTAAAAGACTCGAAAGTTGGGATCGTGAAATAAAAAAAAAACGTAGCTGTAATATATATATATATCCAACTCATATTTTTATCCTAGCGTTTATTTACATTGACAAATTAGTGCACAAATATTTTTTTCGAGTTCATCTTTGGAGCAATCTAAGAAACGTTGTTTCTCAATCTAGAGTTCACCGTCAAATTTGTTTTAAAAATAAATAAAAGACGTAGTTTTCTTACGTAATAAAGCGGTGTTATTTGTTTAAATACGCAATTTAAAACATAGTAAACGAATTTTTTAATATAAGAATCACGACCCTGTCTATTTTGCGTGAAATACCCTATATGTAAATGAAGACAAAATATATGTAAAAGAGAGAAAAAATTCAAAATCGAGAAGTTAATTATGAATAAATATTGCGAATCCAAGCATCAATCATTCTTAAAATAATAAAATGTATAAATAATTATAAATATTCAAAGGCCAGAAACTGATTGAACATCAAGAATAAAAAAATTCGTTATAAATTGAATGTTTTCATTATTTAAAAAATAATCATTTCTATAATTTTCTTTATTTGTAAACAAAGTACGAAAATCGATTTTACATATAAACAATTTACAAAATAAATGCCATGAAAATTAATTGAACATCAAGAATAAAAATTACGAAAAAAAGAAGATTTGACAATCTGGAGAAAAAAAAAGCAAAAAGTACAAATTCGAATATAGTAGTGGTTGTTTATTCTGTGTATGCCTTGCGGGTTTTTACAAATGCCCCTTCCCGTACATGAAAAGCCCTAACAAACTAGTAAAGTATTTTTTTTTTAAATTGTTCATTACACTTAATTGCACACTTTTCCAGATTATTTAATTTCCATATATTCCACACTCACTCACGCCCATGAAATCGAATATATATTTTAGTTTTCAATCGACAAAAGTAATTTACATATATAAACTCAATCGACAATGGTAGCTTTACAACTAGCCGATTATCCAGCTGTAAACAAGTTTCGTTACCGTTACATTGAAAGTATTTTACAGTCCCGTAAGTACCGAAGTCTCATAATTATTGACTCTCCGACTACGTGACAAACATCGCTGTCTCGACAATCGCTGAGGGAAAAAAAGAAACAACCAAAATCACTGATACTCTTCTATAGTTTCTCTTTGTCCTCTACGCTTCATAATAATCACGTCGCGATGACACGTTTCTTTTTTATTTCCAACTACTATTTTCCTAACTCAGCTCAGAGGTCAATTGTCTTTAACTTTAGTTCGTTAAAAGTTTCGCCCGGATCGATTCAACCTTCGGTTGAAAACCGACAACGAGCGCCAATTCAATTTTTTTTTCTCTCCGCATAATGCAAACGCGCCTTAAATCGAGTGACTTTATTTCGCATTAAATTGCCAATCGATAATAACAATGTCTTTAACTCAAATGGCTGATGAAAGAAAATTGATTCAACTGCGTAGCTCAAAGGTGAAAAGTAGGACTCAAATAATTTCCTACATTCTGAACAAACATTGATAAATATCGATGAATAAAAAAAAACGATTTTTGAATATCTATTATGGATTAATATTACTATTGTTATTTCATGGGTGTGATAAATATTTTAAAGATGGTTTTTCTGATAAGAAAATGTGGCTCGAAGGTTTGATAAGCAAGATTGAAAAGTATGACGAGAAACTCCAAAATGGCGGCGTATAAAGAAATGATAAAAATGGCCGTACATACAGAATATAGGTTTGTTTTTTTTTTTGTTGTTTTCCCTTACTTACCAATTACTTGATATTAAGCCCGGCATGATTTCGTCGTTTTTACTAATTTTCCAATTACTCAGCGACATACGACTAATACTCATACTTCTTTCTTCGTAAAATCTTGACAAACGTTGAAATACTAGTTTCGGAACGAAACGTTTTCGCCTCTTGACGGAGCGAAAAAGAATTAAGCAATGAGAAATAATACAGAACCTCTCGTGTCGGTTGCGACTTGAGAACTGACGGTCGTGGCGTGAATCGAGCTCTCCAAGCACTCTCAAGTTTTCTATAGCGACGATGGCGCCGTTGGAAAGGTGCGGTAAGGGGGATTTTCGGCTTTTACGCTTTGTGCGATGTAGGAAAATACTCGAAGCGCCAACAGAGAAAATATCACCGATGATAGAGATGATTTTTTTATTTCGAGGAATATTGAAGTCGAGATGAGATGTCGCGTAACTTCTATAATGTTTTTAAAATTTTTTTTTTAAATCTAATAAAAATTATGGTTGCCTACGTGATGTACTACACATTTTTCTGTCGTTCTCTCTCGCTCCACCGAGACCTCCGGTGATGTTCTCCTCTCTCTCTCTCTCTCGCACTTACGTTGACTCAGTCGGTGTAGCACAAAACCTTAAGAGTTGGAACAATAACACAAAAAAATGGTGTCGAATCAGTATGGAATGTTCCATGCACTTACTCTTCATGCATTTTTAATGAAACAGTTTTACGCATTATCAAATAATCTGATAAGGCCGCGCGCGTCTGGAAATCACGCGTTCAGAATATTCCCTCTGTAGGCAATGAAAATAAATAAATACGTGACCTACATTACCGTCCTGCAGGTAAGTACCACGTGGGCTGCATTGCGGCTCTCGGTGTTCCGAAAAAAAAAAAGAAAAAAAAACATTCTAACGAAGTGAAAGATCTACCGGGAGGACAGAAACAGGAGCATCAGAAATATCCGGCGTAGACTTCGAGATCATAGTCAAGGCAAAAGCAATTCGCGAAATGGCAGCAAAAATGCAACCATTTGAGCCACCAAGCTCAGCAAGCTCCGAAAGGTACATTTCCTCCCTTATTGTATTTCATTCTGTGTCTATTAAAAGCCATTTCCACCATTTTACGCCGCCAAAGTGTCACCTTGCATTTTTATGTCATTTTTCCATCATTTTTTGTATTTTCATATCTCTAAACTTTATTTAAATAAGAAAAAAATATATGTATATACAATATTTCTTTATCAAAGCGATGGAGATGTTTGCTTTGACGATCGATCAGTTTTTCTGGTTGACGATCAGGAAATCGATCACTATAGACATAATGATGTTGTTACGCCAACTCCACAATCGCCAAGACCGCCATCCACCGGTGAGAAATTCAGAATTTTTTTTCCCCTCTCTGGATGATTATCGACAATTGAGAGTGCTTGCTGATCATAACAACATATGTTATTACCGCAAGATCTGTTTCCACCGGGATCACAAAAATCACCAAGGTCCAGGAGACAGAGAACTACCAGTTTGTCACAATCGAGCAAGAAAACATCAGCAGAATCTATTCTCAGAAGCAAAAATAGAACTATTTACACAGCTGGAAGACCTCCTTGGTATAATTCAGCTGGACAGCAGGTCGAACCTTTTGTTATAGGTCGGTATTTGATTATAAAAATGAAACTTTAAACACACTTTTTTTGTTGTTACATTTTGAAAGAATTACATTGATTAATGAAGATTGTTCTAAGTGGAAAAAATATTGACTGATTTATTCATTGCAAAAAAATTATGGTTCTATTTTTTTTTTTAACAGAAGAATCTTCAGGAAAATGTTGTTTCGTGTTTTTCACAAATTAATAAAATCTTTATTCGATGGAACCGTCATGAAATATTTTGTCAACTTTTTAGACAAAGTCAATGTTTTGTATGAATCTAAGTAGAGATTTTTGTGGGTGAAAAAATGCTAATATAGAATTAATTCTCCAAAAAATAACCATTTTTCTTTTTTTTTTAAATTACCTATTAATTATGAATAGATACATCCTTCTCTGAGCAATGAATTTATAAATTTTTAATAACGGTTGTCCGGGTACAAATATTTTTCTCAAAATCTCGGTAATTTTTTCTAAAAGACAAAAATGAAGAAAAAAAAAAGTTATTTGAATTTTTTCGGGAAATAATTTTTTTGATAATTTATGGATGTTTGAGATTATTTAAAGAAAATTACGAAGAAATTCGGAAAAAAATTGATGCGAAATATCAGTGAAAAAACTTTGAAATGCTCCAGGTTCAACTTTATTCAGAGAATCAGGAATCGAGAATTTTTAATTATCATAGGAACGTATTTCAGGAATTTGTGGAGGCAGTGCTTCAGGTAAGACAACTGTAGCAACAAAAATAATTGAATCTCTGGATGTTCCATGGGTCACTTTACTGAGCATGGACTCCTTTTACAAGGTAATATAGTTTTATTTTTTAATTAGAGGAAGAGTTTCTAAATTTGTCTTTTTATTTTGCAGGTATTGAACGAGAAGCAGCATGAACAAGCGGCCGAAAATGAGTACAATTTCGATCATCCCGATGCCTTCGACTTTGAGCTCCTCAAAACAACTCTACAAAGACTGAAAGAAGGTCGAAAGGTCGAAGTACCGATCTACAATTTCGTAACACACAGCAGAGAAAATCGGACGGTGAGCCTCCGCAAAAATTCAATTTTATTCAACAAATTTTTTTTTAGATAATCAATAAATTGAAAAATTCACTGACTTTCTAACTCTTTTATGGTTTAGAAGACAATGTACGGTGCGAATGTGATAATATTCGAGGGAATTCTCACCTTCTACGATGCTGAAGTACTAAAGGTAAGTATTTATGCAGCATTATCGATTTGTTCACGATCTTTAACGGAGAAATTAAAAAAAGAAAAACATATTTTTATTTGTTTTAAACCAGCCCTTATATGTTTATTTGCTATTACTGAGCTATGATTATCTTCCTAAAACTTTCCAAAGAAATACTATTACCAACTTGAGAAAAACATCTGAAAAATCTTCTTTTTTTTCTATTTTTTTTTTTTTTTTTTTTGCAGATGTGCGACATGAAAGTGTTCGTGGATACTGACGCAGACGTTCGTTTAGCTCGTCGTCTTCACAGAGATATATCGCAAAGAGGCCGAGACTTGGAGGGTGTCCTTAAACAGTATTGCACAATGGTGAAGCCATCCTTTTACTATTACATAGCTCCGATGATGGTTTACGCGGACATAATCGTACCGCGCGGCGGTGACAATGAGGTCGCTATCGAGCTCATTGTACAGCACGTTCATACGCAGCTTCAGCTCCGAGGCTTTAAATTGCGTGAAAAGCTCGCTCACTCGTTTATCGGTCAACCATTACCTTCGTCACTCTTCCTATTGCCAAATACACCGCAGATAAAAGGTCTTCACACTTTCATAAGAAACAAATACACGTACAGAGACGAGTTTATATTCTATTCCAAGAGGCTGATTAGGCTTGTAATTGAATATGCGCTCTCGCTCTTGCCTTTCGAGGTTGGTAACCATTTGTATGTATATATATATCTTTTTTTAAACTTAATGGAGCTTTTTTTAATGAAGAAAATTACAGGAAATCACGGTGGAAACTCCACAAGGCGTTCCTTATCATGGAAAACGAAGCGCGACGAATAAGATATGCGGCGTTTCGATTTTACGCGCTGGCGAAACAATGGAACAGGCTGTTTGCGACGTCTGCAAGGATATTAGAATTGGAAAAATTCTTATTCAAACTAATCTGCAAACCGACGAACCTGAGGTATTATTTTTTGTGTGTAAATTATTCGTGTAAATTACAAGGTTTTTTTCATAATTAATAGGCGAAACTGCATAATAATTTTTCTTTTTTTTTTTTTCTTTTTTATTCTCTTTTTAGCTTTATTACCTAAGATTGCCCAAAGACATAAAAGACTATCGAGTGATACTTATGGACGCAACGGTGGCAACAGGAGCTGCAGCAATGATGGCGATTCGAGTGCTTCTTGATCACGACGTGACGGAAAAAAATATTCTTTTGGTTTCTCTCCTAATGGCAGAGTCCGGAGTGCATTCGATCGCCTACGCGTTTCCTCAGGTAAAAATCGTCACCTCCGCCACTGATCCCGAGATAAACGAGCGATTTTACGTACTACCGGGAATCGGCAATTTCGGTGACCGATATTTCGGCACAGAGCCATCCACCGAGGACTAACAACGTCACATCTCAGGTTACAGTCGCAAAAGAAAAAAAAAGAAAAAGAAACGAGAGAAATTATGTCTTGATGATTTTGAGCTGTAAATATAAAAGCTTCTACTCTATTTGTACGGATTGATTGATAAATATATTTTATTTATTATGGATTTTGAGCCCGCGAAAAAACGTCTAGAACGTATTCGCCAAATAAATTTCTAATACTTCCACCGAATTTACATTTAAGTGCTTTACTTTTATTCCTGTATTTTTAAATATTTTTTTTTACATAATCGTGGTATATGGCATTAAAAATTTGAGGGTCGTCGCTAAAATTTGGCTTCCCTTTTTTCATTTTTAAAATTTGCGATGTCACGCAAATTCTCTAAATCGTGGAACAAGGACTTTTTATAAGGGAGTAGTGCCGACTCCGGATCCAGCGATTCCGCCAGCTTCACCGATATTTGTTCGCAATTGGCGGTAGCCACGAGCACTGGCACGTCGAGAACGGCGCCAGTTTTCTAGATTTCCGCTTGGTTGACCGAGCAAATAATTTATAAGCCTGTCAAGAGCTGCGAGATCTTCGCTATTTTCCGCGGCGGGAAGAACATCCGCCACTCGCGACATTCCTGCAACAGGAATTCCTTCTCTTACACCAGAAACAATCTCCTCTTTTCGAGCAGCTTCGTTTACCCCGAGCGAACCAACATTGAGTCCCAGTCGAGGAGCGATCTGAAATTTTTTAAATTATTTTCTTTTCCGAAACTTTTCAGTATTGCAAGATGATGACCACAGTCACGACAAGTTGATTATGAAATTGTATAGATTTTTAAAAATGAGCCAGTGATTTTTTTTATTATACGGAATGCGGATAATTTTTTTACGTATTCGATTTTTTAACTAGAATGTTAAAAATGGCAATCTTGCGGCTGCGATTTTGCTATCTTTTGTTATTTTTTTCTTAGTATTTACTTACATTCGTTCTTTATTCTTCTTTTTGTTGTTGTAAAGGGCTCGTCCCGTTCACCGTATAATAAATAAATAAATAAATAAATAAATAATTTTTACCTCATCCGGTCCATGTTGGCCGTAGCTGAGTCTCTGAACTTTTCGGAATGTCTCGTCATTTATAGCTTCTCGTACAGCCTCGTTGAGAGTCCGTTCGAGAGCACGTTGCTTCATCTTGCTCAGACCATCATAGAAGCTAAAGGAAATTTCGTTACGTTTTCTGAAATTTTTTAATTCTTATCTCTGAATCCTTACTTTGAATCGATTGAACTGTTGTCCCGCGAATTATTCTTGTCGCGCACAACACGTATATCGTGTTCCCAGAATCTTCGCAATTCTGGAGTCGAAGTGTAAGGCGCAGCTACTTCTTTGATCTGTATAATAAAAATCGTTTAATAGCTTTTCTTGTAATTAAGAGAAAGAAAAATCGTACGAAAAGTATATTTTTCAATGTCCAGGATCGGATATAAAAAATTGTGTGGAGTTTCATTTTTAAAAAATAAAGAAAATTTTAGAAATAAAATTAAGCTCCTTTTACAATTTGTTAAAATATTCCGATGTCGAGATTTGTTTTTTTTTTGTTTTTTTTTTTTTTCTCGATGATCGCAACGCCATTATAAATATTCAATATCATGTGGTTTTTTCTTTGCTTTAAATATGTTATTACCTTTAGGACAATTATAGCCGTGATGAAGATACACATGACGTTAATAAATGTTAGACAGGCGCTGATAATTCCATTGCAAAAGAATTCAACTGGCAAATAATCCGTATAGATGTAAACGTATGAGCTATTAAAATTCGTATATGATTCTCCTTTAATATGAGGCATCTTTATCGGTCTGTATATAAGCCATATACAACCAAGAGCCCAGAAAAGTCCCTAAAAAAATGTAATGTTCTTCAATCGCTCTTAAAGTCCGTAAAATCGAAATAAACGAAAAATTAAAAAAAAATTGCAAACAATGCGAAACATTAATGAAAGAAGTTATTTAATTACACAATTGACAACTGGAGGCAAAAGAGAAGCAGAAATCGCGACACCTATCAGAGGTCCGTTGCTTCCTTGAAGAAGAGCGACTGCTACTCCAGTTCCTGATGGCAACGCCCATAAAACTCCCATCCACAACGATCTATAATTCCCTCTGCAAAACAAAAATAAATAATTTTATATTTCTTTGTAAATTTAGAATTAAAAGAAAGAAAATTGTTAAATTACCTGCCCTTCATCTCATCGGTTGGCCAGTCATTGTATCCCCAAGGCATTTCTGTCGTGCCCAAAATCAATCCAAAAATAAAACCAAAGAGTATTGATACAAAAATGCCCAGCATGAGACTCTTAAAACCTACGAATTGAAGATCCCTGTCTGCTATTATGGTGCCAAAAGTCAGTGACATAACAGGGCCCTGTTTTAAACAACAACAGCAACAAAAACAAATAGTTAATAAATCCAAAAATGAATCAGAGGAAAACCTTTGAACTTGAATTTACCATGAGTGGCGAGACGAGCATAGCTGCGACGACATTTGTAGCGCTATTCTCCACGAGACCCAAAGCAGCTAGACAACTTAAAAATTTCCTTATCAATTTGTAATAATTAAAAAAATACATTTATTAATTTATAATGACTTATCTATTTTAGAAAGTTACGTTTTTATGGCAAAACTTACTCAGCTGTAAGTACCAATAATACATAATCAAAAGTAAGATCACCGCCACTTCGAACCCCATCTACCACTTGCTTTACCGTTAATTTTGATCTTATAGAACCCACGAAGGCTTCCCAATTATTATTACGATCCTCAGCGTCTTTTTTTCTAGATGATAAAGAAAAATAGTACCTTGTTTCATTTACTTTTTTTTAAATTCTTTAAAATAATAAATAGTGTTGATGAACATTTTCCAATAATCATTAATAATTACCTCTGGCTGATATCGTCTCTGATTGCCGAAGGACCAATACTTCTTAAGCCACTGTAGGTGCATTGCGTTGGTATAACGCTTAAATAAAAAAATGTTAAATATAATCTTTTCGCCGTATAGTACGGCAATTAAACAAAAGAAATAATTATTAGTATTATCTAAGCTATACAATAATATTTCACCAATTTTTACCATTAAAAATATTCAATAATTCAATAATTTTCTAATTAACGGCTCAAGATTTAACTTTTATTTAATTCAATTAATTATTCGTCCGGATTGTGAAATAGAGATTGGAATTGTATGGATTTACCTGACAATTGAATTCATTCTGGTACCGATGCCCATTTCAGTCAAGCAATGAAGACAATTTTCGCATGGATCGCCAGCGGGAACGGGAAATATTACTTCATAATACATATTTCCTCTGTCTTTGCACCATACGATGTGTTCCACCCTTAACTTTTTTAGCAACTCGTCCAATACCTTAGTAAAAAAAAAGTTTGTTTCTTTTTTCTATGTCAACTTTAATTTTCATTTATTTTTTAAATTATTAAATGTTTGCAGTTATAATACCAAAAAATAATGTTTGTTTTTTCATTTTAAAAAAGTATAAAATATTGTTTTCAGCTGTGTTTTAATCCTATATAAAAATCCTCAGCTACGAATATAATTAAAAAATTTTTTTCTTCAAACTAAAGCTCCCTTTACAATTTGTTACATCTGAATTTCAGAATGAGAATTAAAAAATAAAATTACAAAAGAATACAAAGTAAAACTTTGCACATTACTTCCAAATTATTTTATAGCTTTCACAGCAATGGACCAAGCTAAAGCACGAGGAAAGGAATGTTGTTGACAGTGAAAGAAAAAATTGAATAAAGACTCACCGTTTCCATCGGTACAAAAACAGGAGATTTTCCTCTAAATCCAGCAGCCGCGGGTGCTAAACCACCCCTAGCTCTTAATCTTTTTCGAGTCCTCTCGATAGCCGCGTCGTCGGATAAAGGATCATCCGGAGGATCAACGTCATCATCGGAATCCCCATCGTCGAGTGTTATCAAATGCGCACGATTTTTAGCTTCCTTTAAGCGTAAATCGACTTTTCCCGGTTGAACAGGTCGCGATGCCTTTTCGTTCTTCTTCGGGGTTTTCACAGGTATACCGTACAGTAATTCGTGCTCGTACGAAAGAGTTGGAATGCACACGAGAAAAACTACACCACCAGGCATACTGATTGTTTTTTTCTTTTTTAAAGATATCTTCTACAAGATCCTCTCGTTATTCGAGCAGTATCGATAGTGTTGTCTTCGCGACAGACTACTGTAATTGTCGTTCGAGTATTAATGTCTTTAGCTGATGCTAAAGTCTTAGACTCTATTATCACCTTTTACTTCAAACTCTCGCGCCCTATATTTTTTAATTTATAGCATATGTTTTTTATCAGGGCGAACACAATATTTTCACCTTTATCTTTTAATTTATAAGAATTTTATTCTTTGACAATAAATAAATCCAATATTTAAATGTCGCTGAAAGCACCAAAAATTCGTGACTTTTTTAAATAAAATGAATATAACTTTTTAGACAGATTAATTTTTAATTAATATAAAATATTTATCATAAAAAAATATCGAAACCACCTCTCGTAAGTCGAAAGTAAACAGATCACAAATTAAAATTTTTGTTTAATTTTGAACAGATATTTAATGAACTTCACTTTTAAGTAGTTTAAAAACAAAAGTTCAAGTAGTTTTATGAACATTTGCAAAAACGTTTTTTTCTTTTTTTTTAATTAAAAAATAGATTGACTGAATCTTTGAATTAAAAATGAAATAAATTGTTGACGTAGACAATAAATTGTTTAATTTAGCGATAAGAATCGCCAATTTCTCATTCTGTATTCGAACATTCTGAGCTCTGTGAAATAAAAACCAACGTTTTTTATGCTTACGTTATAAATAAATACGCAGTCTGATCATGAAAAATATGAAATTTATTTAACGATAAATTGAACGGCGAGTAACAATGCATTAATGTATGTAATGTTTTTTGTTATAATTGTATAAATCTCATCAAACTGTATAACTCTTCGTAGATTATCACTTAAGTACACTAGACTTTGGTCCCGAGCGTAATTAATTCTCGACTTTTAACAACACTGTGCGAAAAATGCTTCGAGAACAAACGGACGTAAAGTAAAAAAAAAAACGTAACTTCAGTCTTTCGATGAGGAACGGATTGCGAAGCCGAAGATATCTTATTATTAAATAAAACAAGACTACAGTAGCATCTCTTTAATCGTGTCTTTTTGAGTGCGCACCAGCGCCATTTCCTTTTTAACTCACGTTAATGAAATTGAATCATCTGAAATTCGAAAAAAAAAAAAAAAAAATTCTTTGAAATAGCACTTACGGAGAGGCTACTGTATTTAAATCAATAATATTGAGTCTCTGTTAAGAAAACGATGATATATTAAGTACATACATCAGATATCGAACCATTATTATTAACAGTCGCTGGTTCAAAATTAAATTCAGCCTCCTATTTTGTAATGGCAACAGTCATGAAAGAAATCACGATTTCTGATATTTTATCATCGATAGTGAATACCTAAAAATTATACTTATATAGCAAAAAGAATAAACGAGAAAAATTCTTATTATTAAGGAAACATTTGAGGTATATTCTAAGCATCCTGTGAAACCCGCTGGAGCCGAATTTTATTTAGAATTGAAATTGTTTTCTGAGGCTAATTTTTTAACCCAGTTTATTACAATTTCCCGAATACGTATATAGAAGATATTTTATTATTTGATTTTTAAATGTCAATCTTGAATTCTCAAAAACAAAAAAAAAAAACAAAAAAAATTAAAAATATATTTTTATAGCAAGAAAAAGGTTCGAGAAAGAATTTTACAATTAAGTTTTCTTAAGGAAATATTTGAGAGGTAACCGAGAAAATGTCTCCTAAAGTTTTTTGCAGTTGAATTTTGTTTAGAATTTCAATTACTTTTCAGACGATTTTTTATAATTTACTTTTTCTCAATTTTGGTAAATACGTGTTTAAAATAAATTTCGGCTGATTTAAAATCGTTAAACGTGAATTATTATTTTGTTCTTTTTTTTTTAATCTTTGTTCAAAGCTATTGCGATTAACAAACTCACTTTAAGAAACTAATAGCACATCGTGGTATTTAAATCTAAGGATACTAACCATATCGTATAATCTAGAATTATAAAAACACTCCAATGTGCTCATACGCAGTCCTTTTTTTCCAAATTGATGGAATTTATGTATCGATAATGAGATTTCTTGTACTTTGCTCACGTTTTCAATCAATTCTTAGAGGAAACAAAAAAAAAAGGATTTGCTTATCAAAGGACCGAAGTTTTCGCGGACATTGAGTAGCAAAATATGGACTCCGAAGACAATAAATCTTAAAAACAAACAGATCGTTAGTTGCCATCATTACAGAGGCAGAGAAAATCTAAATTCCTGTTTAATTGTTAACGTACATTGAATTCAATTTTTAAGCATTATAAAATCAGGATTCGTACAATTTCTTTTTTTTATACGAAAAAATAGATTTAGTGATAGAAAAAAAGTGTGTAAATTTTATGATTAAATTTCCTTTGTTTACTTCTTTTCATTTTTAAATATGCAACAAGTAAAAATTACTGGAACTATTTTATTTTATAATTAATAAATTTGTTTGTTTGAAAATACTTTTACGATAAAATGAACTACTCCAAATTTATGTTTACTTTTAAACTCAGCAGAAGAATGTACGATTTATCAAAATTGCTTATGTAGAAATTTAGATTTCGCTCATCTGTGACACAGGAAAAAAATGCCGCAAGGTGAAAAAAAATTTTCATCTGATCATAGCGGAAGTCATGATATCGGGAAGAATTCTTGAGGTATGATCGGCATTTTCGTTACGCGGATCCGGATTAATAGCCGGCGTTTTAGGTGCGAGTCTTGGATCTCCGTTAACAATGGGTTTTTCCTCGAGTTTCGCTATAGACGATAAATACTGTTCGACCTGTCGCTGCAATTCGATTTTCTCTTCTCGCAGCTTGGCCTCCATCGTCTGGAGAACTTTGAGTTTGGCGTTTATTCGCTTTAGCATAGAGTCGCGTGGATCAGCAATATTTGCTCCCGTTAGTCCGTCGATAATCGATTGCATTATTGTTCCCTCTTCCTTGACGTCAGCTTCTTTTTTAATAACTGCCTTAGCGGCTTTAATGTCAGCTGGCTTTGGATATGGTGAGGCTCGAGGCTTTTCTTTCGTCTCGCCAGAAAGCCACTTCCAACGCTGGCGCTCTTTTTCCTTCCATGCTTTTTTCTTTGATTTACTCAATCCCGGAGGCATCGGTCTCAAAACGCAACGAAATTTAGTACTATCGGCCGGATCGTAACCAGCCTCGGGATGCTCTTCCTTTGAAACACAACAAAAATGTATTTTAGAAAAGAATAAAAAAAAATATATATATTTATCTCTCTGTATTATAAAAATATCTCGCCGACGCCGTGTAGGACAATCAAGCAAGCCGGGGTTAAATCATACACCAAGGCCCTGATTAAAGCAAAAAAAAATACAAACAAACTGTAATACTTGCAATAAGAATAGGAGCTGGGCGATATTCCAAATACCAAAAAATAATCGCTTAGAATTTTAAGTCCTACACTAATACTTTTAGTATAAAAGTGTAGAAATTCCCCTTTCCAAATGCGAACATTATATTACAAATAAAAGTGTAAAAATTAATAAATCTTTTAAACATTACTTGTAAAAACGAACATTTTAAGCATACTTGCATGGGATGAGTTTCTTTTTGATATATATATATTTTTTTTCAAAGAGTCTTCAAGTCTTTCAATTCATCTACAAATTTATTCATGTAATATTTCTTTTGATCTTAATGCGTTATTTATTTATTTTAACAGCATACACAGAAACATCACACAGTTTTTATTTCCATTTTGTATGATATAATTTAATCATTTTTATGCTGGGATATTCCATGTCAATTCAATTAAGTGCCCATGCTGTATTACAAATCACCCTGAACTACTGTTATTTAATGCATATAAAGCGTAACCGAGTACAAAAATTTAGGACTGATTCGAAAATTGCACTCCAAAAACTCCGTACGTGCCATAAAATGTTGTTCGTACTTGAAATTCTCACCTCGATAAATCGGTGTTAGCTCATTTAAGAGTTCGTAGAAAAGCTAGGATACCAATTGCGAGAAGTGCGTGGAAATAATATTTGCGTAATACTTCAATTACCAAAAGTACTAGATACTTTAAACGCTTGCGGTACTCGGTAATTTGTAATTCAAGTACTTTTTGGTACTTTGCCCAGCTCTGAAAATAATTGCCAATTTTTAATGCATTGCAACAATTTAAAAAAAAAAATGTATTTTCTCTTTTAAACTGTGAATTTTAGTTCTGTATATTAAACAGAAAACAGCTATCTGACAACATTTTAATTCGTTTATAACAACATTTACTTTGGTTATTAAATACTGTTTTCCCAGTTGTATTTTTGATTTGTAAATCCCACAAATGTATAAGGTCCCAGAAACATAAGTAGTTGAAATAGGGAATTTTCTTTTTGAATGAACATATTTGGAAGATATTTACATGATCCCAGGTATCAGGGATATCTGGCAGTACATTCACAGGCTCCATCAGAACTCCTTCTATTGTCTCTCGCTTAGGCTCAAAATCGCAGAGCGAGTTGAGAATCGTCACGCGATTTGGGCACGTCATGATGTGTTGCTGTAAAAGTCAATAACAAGATTGTAAATTCAAGAATACTTTATGATGGAATTTGAATCCTTGAAATTCTAAAGAAATAAAGAAATATTTGAGACTAATAGCAGTATTCTGTATATTTTCAAGAAAATTTGGCCATTTAGTAAAAATAAAAAAATTAAAAAATTAAAAAAAACATAAAAATGTCTAATAAGAATTATATTTATGTCAATGTAAATGCATTGGCATATAAAAAAAAAGTTTTTTCTTTTTTCTCAGATTTGAATTGCTTCACTTAAAAATTCAAGTGGCATTTCTATTAAATTATTAATAACAGAGTGCTTGATATTATATAAAAATGTTCTTTTCTTCTGAATTCTAAATGTAATAGAATAATTTCTTAAAAATGATATTAAAAGCGCGGCTTTATATTTATCAAAAGTCTACAGATATAAAAAAAAAGTATGAAAATTAGGTTCAAAAATATTTAAAAAAAAAACACACACACACCCAACAGTCATTTTTGCAGATATTTTTTAAGTAGCATCACCAATAAAAAATATTTTCTTATCCCTCAGACTAAGCTGAAAAAATACCTTCTTGACCAAAATTCTTGTTGAAATTGTACAAAAATCTCCAAATTAAAATATATAAAATTGTGAAAGTTAAATTTTTTCCACAGTATTTGTGTTTGTTTACCCTATTTAAAAACAATGGAACTACTTCTACTGTATTTGAAGCTGGAATTTTTTATACAATCTCCCCAACCTTTTTTTTTTGGCAAGAAGTCATATTTTTCATTTACTATTTATTGCCAACAAAAAATTGAATTTGAAAAATTGATGAAAAAGAAAATTTTCTTTTTTTCCACCATCCTTTGGAAGGATTCCTTCTATAATTTATTATTAACAATAAAATAAAGCGTGCTTTTTTTGTGAATAATTATCGGGAATGAACAAACAAAAACCTTATAGATGCAAACTTGTTTCTTTTCAATGAAAGTTGTACCTAGATTACTTTTGAATTTTCTTAAATAAAAAAATCTAAGTATGAAAAATCTTTAGAAAATCTAACAGAGCAATGTTTCAAACATTTAATTATACTAAACAATATTATTTACACAATTTTCCCAACTTATTAAAAAAATTGACAACAAAAAATTGGAGAACATTTCTTTTGCACTGTTTTTAAAGAGAGTTTTTTGTATATATATTTTTTTTACTAAAGAAAATGATGTCTTTTTGTTCAAAATTTTGTTAGTGTTAAAAATTCCTGAGGAAGCAAGTCTCCAGAAAAATGAAAAAAAAAAAGAAAAGAAATAGCAAAAATACCTCAACTTCCATAAGATTGATGATATGCAAAGGATTGAAAGGACACTCGACTTTTCTCGGACTTTTCAGGCACTTTATTTTGCACTCTTCAATATGAATTTTCATATTCTTCCTCTTGCTGTAGTGAGTATTATCAAGTGGGCAAACTTCCCACAATTCACCTCCAAATTGTTTATTCAATCTGCGAAAAGAATAACGAAAAATAACGTTAAGAATAAATAATACCATTAGAAATATTCAAAAAAATCAAGGGTACATACATTTCATCGGTGCTTTCTACTGACGATTCTCTGGCTCTCCTCGCTGTTTCCAGCTCATCTTTGAAACTCATAATCGCGGTTCGAGCTCGTTTTTAACGAGCTTTGACTAAGCGAACCCGACACTTGAGTAAACTTGTACGAAGAAATTGCTGAGCACAAGGACACTTTATCGATGGTATGTATGTAAAGAGTAAAAAAAAAAAGAAAGAATTGCTGAGCTCAACGAAAACAAACCCTCTCGGTGCGAGGCTCAACATGCGACTAAATCTACGTCTCTTAGCTCGTACAGTGGCGTCTCTTTTCTCTATTTCGTTTACCTCCCGCTTAGAGATGTGCGCCGAATTTGTGTCCGGTCATTTTTTGTCAATTGACCGTCCTGTGTGACCGAAAAAAATTTACTTGGCAACAAACTTTTTTTTAACGTCCTTCCTTCACCTTATCCAAAAAATAATCATTGTGCATACAGTATTTATTTATTATTTAAAAACCTGATTTCGTCGAAAATTATACAAATTTCGGCCAACTTACACCATCAATTTTTGATTAATTAATTCCAACCTATAGCAATTCTTAAAAACTTCGTTAAGAGTTTTAAATTTTCCTGCTAACTTCATCTAAAAGTTAAACAGCCCTGGTTAAATAACCGGATATTTAGTCTTTCTGTTGTTGTCTATTCGTCCAATTTGAGCGCTGCGCCAGTGGTGTTAAACTTCAAGCACGACTTCCACCACTTCAAGCTTCAAGTGTTGTTGTTGTCGTTCTTTTCTTTCTTTTTTTTTTGAGGTTATGTTGCCATTTTACACGTGCGGTTTAAGCAAGAGCCGCTGAAGTCGCAGTTTGACATCCAGTTAACTCAAGGGCGTCAATTGTTAATTAGATTAATAGTTTGAGGTTTTTTTCATTAAAATCATGGATTCTGAAGAACGGAAACAATTGGAGCTGCAATTGTTGACGAATTTTCAACAGATCGAAGGTATTCTTTCTCTTTGATTGATATGTTTATTTACTCATTTTAGGTGGAGATGTATAAAATCCTTTTTCGTACGTATTTCTGTTGATTTTCATTAAAAATCGAGCTTTTCTTTATACGTGTTTCGATGAATTTTTTCATGACAAATCAATTTTCAAGAAATCAAACATTTTTGTTTTTTTTTAGTATGTATTTGTATTGATTTTTTTTTTTAATCGAAAATAGCTTTTTGTTGACAGACATTGAGAATCAAAGGGATTTTGTATGAAGCATTTCTGGTTTCTTAAATGGAGCAAAATACATTGCTATTTTCAACTTTTATCTTGTGTCCAATCTTTTTTTATTTTTCAATTTAAAAAATTACTAATTCAATGAAACAAATGGATCTATATTGTGTTATTTATAATTTTATTGTACATTGTATCTCTTGAAAATCCCTGTATTACTTTTTTTTATGTAAGGAAATAAATCTATGTGGAATCACTTTTAGTGTCATAATAAAAAATTGATTCCTTTTTATTATAGTGGAAAAGAAAAATATTTTATGTTCACTAACATTGAGAATGAATGAAAGGTTTTATTCGGGCTAAGTTACCCACAAAAAAAGATAATAAAACATTTTTTGGAGCAAAAGTTGATAAGCCTTATGAAATGTATATTAAACACTATTATGTATATTAATTTTGTAATTTTGTAGTCGTATACTTTGTCAGAATGCTGCAATATGAAATATAATATTTTTAACTTTTTGCAGGTTTTCGATTGAACAAGTTGACGGATTTTGGTCGATTATCTAACACTATAAAATACAAAATTATAATATTTAATATAAATTATTTTTTGGCTCAATACCAGGTTCAAATTTTTTCCTGTTTATTTAATATCAAACAGTTTATTAAGAAACTTAGCTTTTTGTAGTTTCTTTTGCTGAGAATAACAACAAAGAAAGTAACTTTTTTGTATACATCACAAATCCAGAGAACCAACAAAATTTTATATTAAGGTGACTTTCAATTAATCAACTTTATATAATAAAGAATTCAGTAATTTGATGTAAATCAAAGTTGCATAAATTAGTATTGCATCAGACCAGATAATGGATCAGTTTGCAAACAAATAAATAAGTAAATAAATAAATAAAAACATAAAATTATGCTCCATTCTGCCCTGATTATTTTAAAGCCAAGCTGAGTTGTAGAGAAAAAAAACTCTACTCATGTTCATCACTGTTATCAGATTAAAAATAAAGCAATATAAATAATTGCAGAATATTGATGTGCATTTCATTAGATATAATCACGATTTAAAAGATTTTATCTTTATAAATTAATTGAAAAAGTTGATTTGCCAGGATTCATTGGGAATTCAAGCTAAGTTAGAAAAAAAATTGATTGATATTCTATCAGGAATCAATCTTTGTAAAATCGATGATAATTTTTCTTTAATCTTGCAAAAATTCTCCTTTTAACAACATAATAAACAAAATGTATTGTATCAAAATAAAAATAATATTTTCTTCTTCAGATTTAAATGTCACATTACCGGCAAAGGGAATTTTGTCTGGCCGCTATGGAGAAACTCTTAATGAGCATTTTGAAGCTCTCAATCTGGAATCCCTCCTGAAAGATGAAGTTTTACGAGACAAAGTTTTACAGTCCATTGAATCAAAGCCAAATTTACAAATGGAGTGGCTAAGTGCAGGCATCGCGTCGCTCTGCTACTTTGTCCAGTGCAACTGGACTGGTCCCGAAGATGTGGAAGATGTTTCCTGGCTTGTAGACAAAAAATCTGAAGCTCTTGCTAAATTGGCTTATTCCGATCAATGCAACGATAACGTAATCAAGCCAGAGCTTCTCTACTTATCAAAAATCGTATTCTCTTCAAAAGAATTACAGAATTGCTTTCAAACAACATCATGGTGGTTGTTGAGAGCCAATCACATGCATCAAATTATTCTCGACGAAACTTCCAACGAACTTTTCGATGAGTCCGAAGCGCTCATTTTGCGAATAGGTGAATCTGAACTTTTGCTGAATGATAGTTTAAAAACGTTGTTCAATGTCGAGGCAACTCAATTCTATCTGCACTACAAAAGAATACAGAGTTCCGAGAAATATTTGGAAATAGCTCTTAGCACGGCTAAGTTGAGTTTGGAACTTCAGGGCGCAATGGGAAAACGCACAAAATTTCAGAAGGACGCAAAAGCGCAGCTCTATCTCAAAGTCAAAGTAGGCAAGGAAATATTTCGTTGCAGAGCTTCTCCCGATTTGCCGAAACCGCTGGAATTAAATGACGAGCTGAGATTAGAGAGAATAGAGTTTACGGAAACTGTGGAAAGACCTGTGCTCGGATCTATTGAAGAATCTGTTGTACTTGCTAAATGGTATAGTCACATTTTTATCTCAATTCAATTAATTTTAATGCGCTCGTTTGATTTTCAATACGTTCAATCATTTATTTCGTTTCAGCTTTCACCTACAATTGTCTCAGCCAAAAGACAAACTCACTGATGAGGAAATCATTCCGTATTTGAACGTAAGAATTTTCTTTTCTAGATATTATCACCTTGTTATTCATATTTATTTTTTCAATAATGAATATAAATTTTGAAAAATTTTAACTACAAAAAAATGTGGTATTTTATGAAATTACTAATTCTAAAAACAGAAATTGAATTTCTATACGAATATCAAGGTAAACTAAAAACAAATTTGAAAAACTTGTAAAAATCTTGAATTTTTAATTAGAGGCTATTTAATTTAGAATGTTATAGAATATACAAAAAATTGGCCATTGATGATGTCGGCGCTGCATCAACGATGCCTAATGGAATTGCGAGACAAGCGAACCGTTGAGAGAGCAATGGCACAGGCTGAAAATCTAATGGAATTGTTCAACAACGCGAAACCACCGACGTGCAACAGACTCGATGTCTTTTTCGCCAGTGGAATGAAACCATTGTGGACGTATAAGCAAATTTTAGCGGATGCGATGCTGAGTTTGGGACTTGTCAAAGGAGCTCTTGATTTTTATTTGAAACTTCATCTCTGGGAGGATGTTATTGTGTGTTACACGATTTTGGAACTCAGACACAAGGTACATATTAATTAATTTATATATTTATGGACGTAAAATACCCTTGAAATGCAGTTAAATGTAATTAATTTTCAAGTTTTAACCATTACTCATAATGTAGTCAAGTTATCGAAACAATTAACTTCAAGAAGAAAAAAAATCAACATTTAATGAAAATTATGTTAAATTCTTATGAAATAATTTAATACCTATTTTAGTGTTATTTCTTATATTTATAGTTTTTATATCAAAATAACGTGTTGCACGGCTAGTGGTCTCGAATATCTTTACAATTTTCTTTTCTTATTTCCTATCCTTTCTGTCTTCTCGTTTAATGCTCCAAACCATTTTATTGCTGCCTTGCTCCTTGCTCACTATGTACCTGAATCTTATTGTTCCTTTTGTTGGAAGTATCTCGAAGTTTTTTGTATAACTTCTAGGCACTTCCTCCCCATTTTTCGTACACTATCCGTTGTTTGTAAAACAAAATGATCGTGAATTTTTTACAATCGTGAAACGTTTATATTTTTGAAAAAAATAAGCCTTCCTGCGAGATATCGAGCGGACACAACTTTTTTCTTAACCGAAATTGAAAGAAATTCAGATGCCAATAGTAAATAAAAAATTGGCCGTCTATACTATGTAAGATAATCGAACGAATGGCAGTTTAGCCGTTTCAGCTTCAACTGCTCAGCGGGAAATACTTTTTCTGTTTTTATGGTCTTCGGACAGTATAAACCCAGTAAAATAAGCCCGTCTATAGGAGTCAGGTCAAAGAAGCGGAATAGACATAATCCTGAAGAAGGTTTAATACACCATGAAAACAAAAAACATAATACTCTGGGGCGTCCAGTATCCATTTCAGGTACATCCTTTGGGTTCCTTTCTATTTCTTTCTATTTCTTGCAACCTCATCAATTACCATCACCCCGACTAAGATACTTGAATAGCCTTTTACAATCGTCACCAAATTTTTAATGCATTTACAGCAAAAATCCTCTAATATAAATATTGTTTACGACAAAACTAATATTCACACATAATGTAAATATAAATTGCTCTGTTTTTTGTTCGGTTACAATATATTATATAATTTGTAAAATAATATATATTTGAAAAATTTGAACATCTATAAGACCCGCAATTAAAAACAATTCGAATATTTTTAAAAAATGTACAGATAATTATTTTTGTAATTGCAATAAAAAAAATTCACAAAACATAATAAAACTTAAAGTATGTAAATTCTGAAAATTTAAATGCTAGAAAAATATGTCATTGTATTATTGTTGCTATAAATAATTTGCTCAGCGAATATTTTTTGGAATTTTAAAGGCAGCTGAAATAATTCGTCAGGAAATAGCGAAAAAGCCGACAGTAAAACTTTGGTGTTTGTTGGGTGATGCAACTCAGGAAACTGAATATTACGAAACAGCGTGGAAATTGTCCGGCGAAAAAAGCAGTCGTGCCCAAAGACACTGGGGTTTCTATTATTTCTCGAAGCAAAAGTACGACGAGGCGATTCCGCACTTGAAGCTCTCAGTGGATTTAAATAATATTCAGGAAAATGTGTGGATTCGATTAGGTTTTGCGGCACTGCAGGTGGAAGATTGGAAATTAGCGGCAACCGCTTACAGACGTTACTGCAGTTTGGAACAAATGGTTCGTAGAATCTTCTATGAGTAGAGAAATATTTTTCACTATTATTTTACATTTGTGTGTGTTTTTTTTTTGCATGCGTAATTTCAGACTTTCGAGGCGTGGAACAACTTGGCCAAAGCCTACATAAAATTAGGCGACAAACCGAGAGCTTGGAGATCGCTTCAGGATGCTATCAAATGTAATTACGACAGATGGGAAGTTTGGGACAATTTGATGGTGGTCAGCATCGATATCGGACATTTTTCAGAGGTTCGCTAATTTTTTTTTTTTCTTCAAATTAATCTAAATTTGTAAATAAATTGAAATTAAAATTACTTAAAAAAAATTGCAATCCTAAGAATTTTAATTCTTAAAAATGTCAAATTAAATATTGAATTTTCGATAAAAACTGTAATACTGGAATATACGAATTGGAAGCAAAAGAATTCGAAAAACGTTTTATTATAAAATATGTAAAACCGAAGAATTTAATACTCTATAAGATCTGTAAATTAAAAAAAAAAAAAAAAAAAAAAAAAATCAATTGTAAAGAAGTGGTGATAAAATAACATTTTGTAGAGAGTAATTAGTTATTTTATAAAATCAACAATCCTCAAAAATGTGAATTCTCAACAACAACAGAAATTTTAAGGGTTAGTTGTAAAAACAAACGGTATCCTATAAAATTGTAATACAAACATTATAATGAGAATTTCAAACAGAAAAATTTGATGTTTTATTTAAACAAAAAAATGTTGACAGGTAATTCGTTGCTATCATCGTATATTAGACCTGAAAGGCCAGCACATTGACGTCCAAGTGTTGAGTATTTTAACAAAAGCGATAAGAGAAAATCGAAACGACGCTGACGAGAACCCTTCGCGTCGCCTTTTACCAAAGGCTCTCGAGCTTTTCGGTCGTTTAACAGCTTTGGTTCTCACAAATTCCGACATCTGGCGTCTCTACGCCGAGCTCACGGTTCTCAACAACACAGAGCTCGATAGTCAAAAAGCAGCGCAATATTTGCAAAGAGCTTATCGTGCCTCAATATCGGATCACCGATGGTTCCAATCAATTACCAGTACAAAGGATGTGCTCGATTTGTGTCTGAATCTCGGAAAAGCTTATCTAAATTGCCACGAGAACGTTTCTCTAGCGCAAAAAAGATCGATGCTTGGTAGCGCAAAATTGTGTCTCCAGTCAGTTTTATCAAAGGTAAAAAATCAGGAGTTTATAGAACAGCGAGAAATCGGCGAGCGAGCAAAAGCGGTCGAAGAATTGTTGAAAACAATTGCGGAGGAATTCGAGAAAGTAAGAGCAACCGATTGAAACAACAAATTTTTATCCATGGAAACAAACAAAAGTAAATGTCTAAAATAAATTCCAGTCAATATATCCAATATATTTTCAAATATATGACATTTATTTTCCAAGTTACGCGATTTTAAACGAATAAAAATAAAATCGCTTTTAGAGTATTTTCTGTCTTATATTCATCACATCTAATTGTACAAGCACGTAAAAAGGAATTTATAATTAAATAAAAATATTGAAGACTTCGAGTGGAGAGTTATTCATTTTGAAAGCCTGGTTGTCTTACATTTACCGTAGTTTTACGTTATCCCAACAATGTCCATGTAATTCAATGCATAGGGGAAAAACGGGAATTTATAAAATTAAGGAATATTGCACTCTGCATTTTTTCCCTCGTGGCAACAAATTGGTTTCGACGCCTGCAATCCAGTGAATTTCCATGCACCATCGTTGCAGGCTTTTGAGTGAACGGCAATTTTCAGATTTTCAATGTGCCCGTTCAATTTTCCGCAGATCAAGGACGGCGCTTTATCCTTTGCAGTTTGACCCTACGAATTATTTAAAAATTTTAATATAATTAATCTGTTTGAAGAGAATATTTCATATGAAATTTACATAATCACAATAAAGTTCAAATAATATCGAGTCATTTTTTTAAATAATCGACACACTCGTGTGTGCATTTTTTTAAAAGATTTTTAAACCTTTTTTTTTTTTAAATTATTTTGCTTCATTATAAGATAATTATTGTTCAACTTACGATTGCGTGGCAGAGCTGCATACATTTATCGGTGCCTTCATCGTCGCACGAAACGTCAAAAGGAAGTGCGTGTTCAACGAGTGGTTCCGTTCCTGTTGCGTCAAAAATCGAACAACTGCAAACGCCTCTGGTAACTTCAGCTCTTCTGCTCAAATAAAAAAAAAAAAAACTTTTAAGTAATTTCCTCGATTACAACGATTAATGTTTTTACGAAACAATAAAACTTACGTTACCAATTGAAGGCACGCGAATAAAAAAACCAATCGGCAAATCATTTTTCTTTTTTTTTTTTCCACTAAACTCCAAACGCAACTTTCGCTTTAAGGATCTTCAAAGACACTGGCAATTAATCAAAGAAAGACGTCGAATATATCGATTCGCTGTGTTATCCCTTCCATTCGCTTTTTCGTACACGACAATCCAATGAAACTTGCGCTCTGTATGGTTTTGTTTATTTTATTTTTCTTTATTTTTACAGTGACGTTCGCACGAACTTATCGGACGCTCATTCTATCTTGTAACGAGAGAATTTCTTTAAACTTGACACCTTCGTACCTTGCGTTGCACCGGATACGCCGTGAAGAAACAAAAGCTTTGTTTATGCTGGAGTTACGATTTTAAACAGACGTGAAATCGTAGCAATTTTTTTTTTTAAATTTCTTTTATTAGACGAAGAAGAAGAATAATGGGGATTACTTAAGGTTTTTTTGAGGCTTAAACTTATCACTTTGATTTCCTTGTTATTGCCACTGCATCGGAGCAACAAACACCGGCGTAACTGAAAGATATTTTTATTTATTTTTTTTATTTATCGAACTTTTTGAATAAGGTGAAGAAATGCCACACATTTTCGTAAATCAGTGCTACATTTTTTCGAATCGTATATGTAAGTTTTTTTTTTTTTTAATTTTGTATATTCATCGTTATGAATGCTTCTCGTTTATTATTATTCACAGCATTTAATCTGTGAAAAACAGTAATTAATTTAGCTTAATAACTAGTTAGATTAATTAGTTAATCTAAAACTTAATGATAGCAATAGAAAATATATAGCACTGATATGATTAGAGTGAAGCGCTTGGACTTGTTGAAATTATTAAAATATATCGTTTAAATAACTTACGATCCCAGTCTGCAAAAATGATTTCGGAATTTTTGCGGAGTGCCCAAAACGTTCGGATCTGGACATTCAGGAAGATAGCGACATTCTCCCGGCGAACCGTCGACTGCATCTGCGCAGGATCTTGGTGGAAGAGGATTCTGCAATTAAAAGAAGGAAAAAATTCAGATATTAGAGCGAATAAAGCTTTAAAAAACCAAGTTAATTAAAAATGTTGTAGCAACTTTTACATTTGCGATTTTTGTAAAATTTCCAATTGACATTGTTTAAAAAATGTAAATGTTAATATTAAATTGTTGAAAATATTCTTGCGGATATCGTTTATAAAATAAAATAAAAATAAGCTGTTGAAATTATTTTGTAAATACTTGTATAATATTAAACACATTAAATTTCATTGCACAGTAGTTTAAATTAATCGCCAAAATTTTCGGACTTTGAGTAAATTGTATAAAAAGTTGATATTGTATATAATTACACGTGTATAAATGAAAATCGAAGTAAAAAACGAACCTCGCTCACGCCCAAAGATAAATACGTGTACATCCGTCCTTTTTTCTTGTTTATAATCGGTAGCTTTGCGAAACCGTGCTTGTCTCTCAGTTTCAAAATCCACGGAAAGACAGCCAGTGGGTCGAATTGCGTACTCTCTTTATTCTGTTCTCCACTCTCTAACAAATAAATAAAATAATACTTTCTCAAAGCTGCGATAAAGCGAAAATTCAACATTGCAAAAAAAAAACTGCGTGTATCATTTATGAAAAAAGAAAAAAAATTGTATAAAATTTCTGCGCTTAATTTTGGCAAATTGAAAAAATCATCGTACTCGAGTATAAAATATTGTAGAAAGAGATTAATTTAAAGAAACAAAAAAAACGAGCACTGAGAAAATGTAATCTTCAGCGCCGTTTTTTAAAATTGATCGGAACACCATTGAGATAACAATCAAGTGCATGGAAATTTGCACACCATCTTTTTTTTACGTATAAAAAAATACAGCACGTTTTTGTTGTTGCCCGAAATGGATTTTGTCTCTTAAATTTAGTTGATCAATTTATTAACTCTAAATAAAAGAGCTTTTTTGTACCTGGACTGACTGGAATTCTTTCTACAATTGTGTTGTTGTAGACGAGATTGGTAACCGAAGGCATCGCGTAGTTTAGCTGTTAAAAAAAAAAAACATTAACTTATTTTTCATTTGCTGGCAATTTTTTTTTAGGTATCTTTATTTTATATTTTTTTACTCTCAAGCAGATTTCCAACATCCTGTCGGCAGGTTTGAGAGTATCGTCGCAACGGGTGTCTTGATGACTCTCAAAGTGATCCAATTCGATACCGTCACGAAGTTGATTCAAAGTTAGAAAAGCCCAGATTCTCTCGATAGTCCCGGCTGTGGGTTGACGATTTTCTCGATTTCCTATCGTCTGTTTGGCTGCCTTTGCCTTTTTCATCAGAATCTTTGGCTCCGATGATTTTCCTAATTTTTCCGAACTTCTCTAAATGTCAGATAATTTTGAGTTATTAGAAATCAATGCCGCTGAATGAACGTGTTGCCACAGAAAGAGGGATTATGAAATGATACCTCGCATCTAATCATAGCGTAACGTCCCAAAGCTGTAACGTCAACGTAGAGCTTCGCTTTTTCTGGATAACTTGAGTCCAGTCTACCGGCGATTATCACTTCCTTACCTCGGTGAATCATCGGAAACGATTGAGCGGTCAGAGTCGCCGTGATCACCTTGCAATCGCAATTTTATTTAACGTCGGTTAAACTATTTGTTCTATGAGGAATTTCATCGTTTAGGAATGAAGAAAATACCTGCTTCGAGTTGTACTTGAAATACACGTCTTTGAGAAGAGGCGCTTTGATACTCTGGAAAAACGTGACCAATTGATTCGCAGCGTCTGTGTCCTTGTAAATATGTTTTTCGATACCGTTTGTCGCCAATGCAAATCTTCGTAGCAAACCCATGTCAGCCTCACCTCCAAAACCAAGGGCAAACATCGTAGCTCTGTAAAATAATGTTTAATTCATTTATAGATACGATTTCAAAAGGTTTCGGGGGCTGATTTTGCGTTTTCGCGTTGTCTTTGGACTTTCGGTGAGATCAGAGTTGCCTGTCACTCTGATCTCGCGCTTTCGTTTTAAGAGCTGGAAATAAAGCTACCCCGAGCCCGTCTAGCACACCCAAGGCCCGAGCGGTCGTGGATTTCCGCTGATTCACTCAGGCCATACCGGTTTATCAATTCCGGTGGAGCAAAAATTGCCAAGTTTTTTTTCCAACATTTTTCACTTGATAACTAAATAAAAATGATTATCTTTAAGAGAAGAAAGGTGAGACAATTGTTAACGTACTTTGTGTTATGATTTTGGTCCTCAACCATTTTTAAGATGACATCGGGATCATAACTAGGGCCATCGCTCGCGTGTCCGTCAGTCAGGAATATTATAAAAGGCTCTGGATGCGGCTGACCCGTTTCCGCAGGTGGTAAAGCTGAAATATCTTTCACCGATTTCAAGCCCATTATCAAAGCATCGTAGATGTTGGTGAATACTCGCAATTCCATCGTCCTTACCGCCTTCTTCGCTGCTTCGATATTACTCGGTGTTGCCTAAATTATTTCGCATTCACTTCTATTATTATTTTTTTTTCTCAACGATTTCTCATATGACAATAAAAAACAACCTTGGCCACATTTTCCAAACATTTTCATAAACTACTTTTTGTTGTCGATAAGTTTGTAAAAATTCGACAATTTCAACAAATTATTAAATATATTACGAAGAGGATTTTTTACTTGGAGATTTTCGAAAAATTTATACAATTCTTTTTTTTCAACTCAAAATCGTAGATATTTCATAATTTACTATTAGATGTAGAGTATCATTTTTTTTTTGTCAATCCTCTTGTAATAAATGATAAATACAATGAAAAAAGACATTTAAAAATTATGTTTATCACAGAAAGAAAGCTTTTTTCACCTCATAAGTTTGCAAATTTCCGGGCCACGGTGTTTTTCCGGATTTTTTGCCCCGCCCTTCGGGTCCCTCGCCGATTCCCCTGTATATCGTATCTCCCTTACGATCGTAAATATTCATAATCTGAAATCGGAATGTAAGCGTCGTGTATTCGTCGGTGTGTTAACTATAATTGGACGCGATACGATTATTATTAAAACATGTAGCACACCGAGAATAATAAGAATAATAAGCCGCGGCTTTGGCATATCGAGAGCAATTGAAACGATGCAAGGCGAGTGAGGTGAGTTGAGATTGTAAGGTAAAACGTCGATTTCACGGCTACCAGAGTGTTTAATAAATAATCATGATTGCCCGTGTGTTGCTTTTTTTTTTCTTCTTCTTCTGCTTTCATATACAATTTCAATCAACGGAAAAACAAAACTCTTATTTTTCTATCATTAATTTAGTATAATTTCAAGAAGAAATATTATCATTATGATTATTCGAGTTTCTTCCGGTTGTTTTATTTCTTGTATTCATAGTTTATATCAACACCGTAGAAATGAAATATCTTTTCTTATCAATAATTACAACGAGATTTCTTAATGATTAAAAGAATTAAGCAGTTAGAGGAGAAAAAGGCTCTTTCTAATATTCTTCTTGTATTTTATGATTTTACCTAAGAGCAGGAAAAATAAATTTTTTTTAAAGCTAAAAACAACAATAACCATAATTTTTTCTTTGTTATTAGTAATATTAATAAGAGCAACTAATAATAACAAAAGATATAATAGGAGGAAGAGGAAAATTGAATGATATTTCTGTGGTTAGTCACGCCAAGTGAGTTATGTATATAAAAGCCATCTCGTCACGTGGCGAATTACGCACTTAAATCTTGGAACGATTAAAACGCAAGATCGATTAATATAATCGACGTTATATCGGCAATTTCGCGAGCCGTAATGCTTTGACAAATTTACCTGCGTGGAAGCGTGAAACTAAAGAATTACTTGACACTTTGAGCAATTAAAAAAAATGTTTTATTTATTTTGACAAACGATTTTACCCAATTTATCGAGTTAATTACTTTGATTATTCCAAGAAATTTTATGAGTATTCAATTATTGAAATACCAAAGGAGAAAAAAGAGGGAGGCTCTGATAATTAATCATTCACCAATTAATTCATTTATCTTTTCGGCGATTTTGCCAATTTTTCTTGTAAACATATTAAATTCATCTTTGCAACTATTTTTGGCTTGGAAAATGAATATTAATGACTTTTTATAAAATACAAAATGACTTACGTTTACTTCGTCGGAAAAATTGATGAGTGTAAAATTGTCCTTTGGCTGTAGAGTATCAAGAATATAATACATCGCGGTCTTTAGCTGTTTTATTTGATCGCCTTGCATCGAGTCCGATGCATCGAGAATAAAAACAACGTGTTTTCTCAGAGGCGGTTGATTCGGTGCAGCGAAGAATTGCGCGAAATATCCACTTTCTCGCTAAACGAAAAAAGAACAACGACAAAAATAATATAATGATTTTCTTTTTAAATAAAAAATCAAAATGAATAACCAACGAGAAAGAGTGAGATTAAAGAGGAAGACTTTTAACGAAAAAAAAAAAAAAAGAAAACATAATTACCACAACTTGTCCGCATGGATCCAGATCGTGTTCAACATCGTATTTAAGCTCCAAAATTCCAACGACTCCGTGATTGCTAAGCTGTCCAAGATTTCGAGAAATATTTTTTTGTTCCGGTATCGTAGGCTCCCAAACGATTTCAACCATTCCAGGCTCCTCGTTCGTTATACAAATCAACGGATCCTCTGTTTTTATACGAAAATCTTGTTGTCGAATTTTTACTTCTTTTTTTTAGAATTCTCTTGAAGCGAATTTAATTTTCGTTCTACCAGCTAAATTAATTAGCTGGCAATAAAAACTAATGGTTATCAGTTAATTTTTCGAGTTTAAAGCAATTGTTCAATATTTCATATTTATATTATTATATTATATTATATAATACGCAGAAATTGAAAAACAAAAATTTGAATTAAAAAAAAACATAATGATATGGGTTTACCGCTTCCTTCCAGAGGCAAAGCTGTAGTTTTGTGTATCAACGGAGTTTGCAAAGTCGTCAAATTCCTTTCCTCGTGAATTCTCCATCTTACCACGAGATCTTTGATCCACTGGTGCCCAAAAAAATTCAAAGTTATTATTAATATAGTTTGAATAATTACTCAAAGTAAATAAATGCCATATCTCGATGTTGCTTTTAATTAAATTTAAATCCGAGCTGTGCATACAACATTTCATTTGATAAGAAGTTTTCGAAAAATTATTGGCAGGTTCGTGTTTGTAGAAAAAAAAACAGAAAAATTGAAACTGAGTCTCGTATGATGCAATTAATGAGGGAATGAAACGTTTAAAAAATGCACTAACCACGTTGTTATGAAGAGTAATTGGTAGAGAATAAAATCCCAAATTTCGTTCCAACAGATATTCATAAATCACTGTATAATTCAGTGTCGCATCCTTCGGCACACTAACGGTAATTGCAGCTGCATCGCAATCTCTTGTTCTAAAAAGTGATTAAGCAGAAGAATTTCAAAAACCATAAAGATCTTGCAAAACTAAAAACGTTTGAAGGAATAGTTAACAAAAATGTCAAATTATCGAAAATTTCATTAAACAAATATTTTTTTAAGTTTAATCAAATTCTTTGAAAATATTTTTTTTTTTACATCCTACATTACTTTTCAATCTCTTTTTATAAAAACTAATTTAGCCCAATTTTAAATACATAAAAATAAAATGAAATTTATTAAAAATAATCTTGTCACAACGAGGTTTAATATCGAAAAGAGTATTCGTTATTATCTTACTCAACGAGAATTGTTCCCACGTTAATTCCGTCCATTGTAGCATTTGCTAGATTCAAAGTGCTGTTTTTTCCCTTAACAAGAGCAGCGATTTTCTCGCCATTGACATTTCTGTTAAAAATAAATAATTACAGATATATATTTTTTTTAACACCACAATATTAAAAAAGAAAAAAAATTGTTTCTCACGTTTCGAATTTGGAGATTAGAGCTTTGTGTGGTAAAATTACATTTACGTTAATGTCCCTCGCTTTGGCATGATTTTTTATTCTTCCTGTGACCGTCGTTCTTGCGTATCTCGAACGTACGAACGTGTCATAGCGAAGCTCCTGCATTTCCGGCTTTGTCTTCATTTTTCTTAGCTGATTATTTTTAAAAGTTCAATATGAAAAAAAAAGTAATTAAAAAATATGTGTATATATTATTTCCCAACAATTGGATAACGTTAATATGTTATTATTATTAAATAACAAATAAATAAATAAAATCATTTTTCTTATTAATCTAGGTTTTTATTTTTCAAAAAGCAATTTATTTACTTAACCTGAGGTTTGAAAAAAGTTGGTCTTCTGTCGATTCCTTTGTATTTCCGACTATTTTTTTCTACAACTTTAATCTTGGCTTTCTCGCTGTAAACCAACGGCCGACCAGATCTCCTCCTCCCCTTAAAGCCCTTCTCCTTGAAATTTTTCGATTCGTTTTTTAAGTTTCCTTTAGAATTCTCATTTCTCCCCTTTCCTTTTCTTCCCAATCTCTTTTTTTTTCCTCCGCCTCGAAGCTTTGCTGTATTTTTCTCAACACTCGACATCATCTTTTCTTCTGTTTTTTCAACGTCACGATCGATCCACGGAGCTAAAGTAAATAATAAGCACACTATACGGAATAAGGCTTTAGAAATTGGATTTTTTTTTTTTTTTTGGTTAATCAAATTATTCATATTTTTCCTATATTAAACAATTGTTATATAATAACAGTTGAACTTTTTCTTGTTGTTGATTATCAAATAATTATAAATTACTTCGTTTATTGTATTAATATCGTAATTGAATGTTTATTCGAATGACTTGGAATTTCAACAGGACATTTATATAAACAAAATCAACTTTCGTTAAACGATTTTTCTTATTGCAAAGACATTTATGTGTGATTTTGAACTTCTTATTTCAAGCCGAATTTCAATTTTTTTTTTCCATTCAACTTTTCACATACATAATTTTTGTTTCGCAGAACCTCAAGGCTAAAGATGAAAATCTAAAACTCACATTTCTTGAAGAATTTACGATTATTTTCCTGACTTTCTCCATCAGAGTTTGTCGTTTCGATTGAAGAACCATTTGTATATTCAACCGATTCACTTTCACCGATCTTCCTATCAATTTTCTTCATCTTTATCGCATCGGGAACACTTTGCACATTATTTTCTTTCTCGTGAAAAACCCTAAGCTTGGGTTTTACAATTTCATTGAAATTATTGTCTTCAGATTCGACGGATTTATCCGCATGCAATTTTTTTTTCGCCTTCTTTGCATCTGGCTCGATTTTCCTCCTCAAACCATAATGATCATCCTGAAGATGATGAAAACTATCGTCAACATATTCCATCGACTTCTTCCCTATATTATTATTATCCATGTTTCGACGAGTTGCATTTCTGACAAATACTTTTGATTTTGTTGAGTCATTTGGAGCCTCGAATAATTTCGTATAGTTATTTTCACTTATTTCTCCATTTTCTTCTTCTAATGAATTCTTTTTCGACTCCGCAGAAAATTGTTTAAAATTTCGTGTCTCTTTTGATTCGTCGAGGTAATAAAAATCTGTTGGATTTATTTCTTCACTGAAGAAATCCTGAAACCTCCTTTTTCGACTTACTTCTTCTTCTACAGGAGAATCTAAATTTCTCATCGCCAAATAATCAATTACCTGGCGTGTCTGCCTGCTATTTTAAATAACAAAAAAAATACGACTTATTTTAATGAAACAAAAAAATATATATATAACTTTTCTACATGAGAAAGGAATTTAGAATTAATTTATCTTAAGTTAAATAAAAAATGTAACTTTCAGGGTTTTAATTGAATTAGTGTTATTTTTTCCAATCCATTTCAAAATAAGGTGGGAATTAAAAACACTTTTTTATTTTAGATAATATCAAGTCAAATTATTTTTCAATGTATTTTTCAATATAAAAACTATATATTTTTTTTTTTCGTTTTAACTGAATAAATTTCGATATTCGAAATTTGTGAAAAGCCACATTTTTTTATATCGATTAAATTATAATTTTTTTTTTTGTTTCAATTAAATGAGAGTAATTTTTATATAATGATTTTTGTGTTTCACGAACAAATTGCACGTACCGCGGATGGTTTTTTGCTGAAGGATACCGCTTTGGATAAGTATTGTAGCCACAAGCGAGAGTCATACAAATTAAAAGAAGAAGATTCATCTTAGCGGAACGGAGCAGCATTTTTTTTTTTTTTTTAAGTATCGACCGCTGATGAGAAGCGACTCGAGATCGATCGTATGAACTTGCATATAAATATATATTTGAGGATTCGGTATATATATATATATACGGGTGATCGTGCACGATGAAATTCTGTACTGGGTGGGACACATCTTCGTTCTCTTCCCCTCTGAATTATGCTTTGATCGAGCAATACGCTCTCGGCGATTAAAATGATTATCGACTTGAGTGGAGAGCAGCACTTCGTCTTTATCTCACACATCGAATTGCGCCACTTTGATCGAAGATATATATATTTTTTTTAATACATAAGACTGATGATTTTTTTTTGTTTCGTCAAAAACTTTCATTATTGGCTAGAAATGTTGATAAAATGTATCGAAGCAATAGAATTTTAGGGCATTGGGAATTGCTTCTATCTTGACTAAACTTCAGATTGTAGCGTTATTAAAAAAAAGTCGAGAGAGAAAAATATTTGGTGCATGTTCATTTTTTTCAAGACAGCTTCTTTTTCTTTCTACTAAAAAAAGTAGGATTTTAAAGATTTTTTATAGAAAGTTTTCCAGGCCTAAGATGTGAAATCGTTCAGCGCGTTGAAATCGCCTCGATCAAAATTGTTATTAACCCAATGCAATGCAATCTGAATCCAACGAAAGTTCTCGCTGTGCCTCTCGTTGAAACCGTAAATATGCTGCAGAGTTTTCCCAAACAATGACGATTAGCTGGATGCTGAGTTTAGTGAGGAATTGGCAGTGCGCAAAACGCGAAACGTTCTTCTGGTTTGCCTCGCGATATCGAATAAAAATCGCATTTTCGTAGAATGCGGTGCCTTATTTTTATTATTACCTCTCTAGTATCGTTGCAACGTGTACAATCATTATTTTATAACGATTCTAGTAACGATTTTCAACATGGATCCTGCAGACTTCGCTCGGTTCGTCAAGCTGGTAATTCTTCTCCTTAATAAACATTGCAATCGCATTGAAAATTCTAATGTAATAAAGCGTCTTTAATTATTCTATAAGATAAATAATACAGAATAAAATTCGATAAAACTTTCTTTTAAATACGAAATATTGATATTTTCATCGTGACATTACGGTTCTAATTTTACAACTTCAGATTCTATACATTTTTTTAAATTCAACATATCTCAGACTATATGTGACATTATAAAGAAAAATACAATTTGATGTTTTACTTTTGAGTTTTATTTGACAATTTGGTAAATATTTTTATGTACTTAATGATTTTTGAAATTTTATTTGTAAATTCGATTTATTTGTAAATTTTGGATGTTCATTGCAGAATTTTCGGTAATTTTTCTATCAAAACCAAAGGTGAAACGTTTTTTTGAAATTAGAAATTAGAAATAAAAAGCTTATAAAAATCACGAATGTTTTGATGTCAGATTTAAAAGAAAAAAAATGAATTCCATATTACAGAATTTCAATGGAATTCAGCTGAACGATCGATGACCGAGTCTTTCATTCTCGACGACATCGAATACAAGCTATGCAAGTATCACGTTACTTGGGATGAAGCTCTGGTATTCTGTTTGAGTCACAAGGCTCACCTTGCCACCCTCGACAGCGAAGAAAAAACGGCTTTTATCGTCCAAGCAATAGCATCGATCAGTTCAGGTGGATTTTAATCGCAACAAATTATATTATATTTTTTTAAATACCCTAGAAACATTTTTAAAACAATTTATTACTTAAATTCGTATAAAATAAGAGAGACAAATTTGAAGTTTCAATGACTTGAAATTTTGTTTCGCAAAACGCCGTTGAATTATATTTTCTGCGTTGCAATAGTTTCCGAAGAATATTGGATAGGTGCAAGAAAACTATACGACGATCCTTGGACGTGGAATTTCAATGGAATGAAGCTAAACTCTGAAAAAAATATCATCAGCAATATTCCAGTATGGTATCCAGGATTCGAATCGAACGAAATTCATTGCCTCACAATCGATCGCAGTGGTCATGATCGGCCGATTTTTCTGCCCAGAGCTTGCAACCAAAAACGAGGATTTATATGCCAAAGTGGTACCATTTTCTTTTTTCTTTTTTATATTTCTTAATATTAATTTGATTTAATCGAAAAATATATAGAATTTTTAAATATCATGATTTATAAAATTGTATTAAAATTCAATGCTGAATCCGTGCACTTGATTTTGTAATTACATTCAATTGAGATGGTCTTAATTTTTTTTTAATCGACATTTCAAAAAATTATTTTTTCATCCAGATAAATTGATTTATTTATGTCGCAAATTTGTACAGACAACAATAGAGCTTTCGACAATAAAATACGAATGGTAGCTGCGACTCGGATCGCCGAACAGGAATTCAGATTATATGCCGGAAGAGCTACTTGGACCGAAGCTGTAATTCATTGCAGACAGGAAGGTCTGCAAATCGCTCAAGTAAATACCGTTGAAGAAGCTCGAGCACTGGCAATTTCAATGTTAAGAAACAGACCAGGTAAGTCTTTATTTCAAAATTAACGACGCTATTTTTATTTTCAATTCGTATATCACAAAAAAATTATTTTTTAAAGCAAGAAAAAAATTGTAGGAGGACATTAATTTGTTTCATTACAAGTTAAAAAAATATTTTCTATCCTCCTTTCTTTTTTAAATTAAACACGCACACAAGTTTTACATTGTAGGATTATAAGTGATTTTTTTTAAATGTGGATTTTAGAGGGAATCGAAAGCGCCTGGATCGGTGGATACACGAGAAAAGACGATCCAAGCACATGGCGTTGGCTCGCCTCCGGCGAAAAGATAAAATACAATGAGATGTGGAGAGAAAACTCGAGCGAATCTTTGGGAGATTGCTTGTTGCTTGACCGTCACGTTTGTCAATCACCGGTTTACGTGGTGAGCACGTGCGATCGTAAACGCGATGTTCTCTGTCAAAAACGTAGGTATCACCTTATAAATCATTTTTTATTCAAAGATAATTTAACAAATTCGAAAGAAAGCTTTTTTTTCTTAACAGAAAATTAATTCTATAATTTTTTTCAAAGATTTTTCTTGCAACAGTGAAACTTTCATTATCGAGAACTTTTTTCAGTCCCTTTTTTTGTGTAACTCCTAAATTATTTTGAAAATTCTTACATGGATCTTTTTTACGAAAACGTCATGAAAATTCGCATTATGAAAAATCATTTTTCCTTGATAAAAAAAAACCGTCGATTATTAGAAAATTCTACAAAGAATTTGAGATCTCATTTTATTTTTAGAAATATTGAGTTTTTTAATTTAAACTTTTTACCAATATATTAATACACGTTTTTCGTAGCTTTAATAAATTCAAGAAAAATTCATTTATTTTCATGAAAAATAATAAAATATGCTATTAGAAAAATGTGCAACTTTCATAGCGCCGAAAAAGCATCTCGATAAAACTCCTATGTCTGTTATCGTCGACGGTTGTCCTTACTGGATTGGCTATTATCCCTTAAAATGGTCGGACGCGAGACGCTCTTGTGAATCCTTAAATGCTTCTTTAGTTGTGTTGGATTCACCTGCGACGATTTCTCAGATGATGACTCTCATGCTGGACAATAAAGCAGGTAAAGAATTCTCAATAATATCGTAATTTCTAATAAATTTAAAAAAAATATATATATATATATATATATATTATAGAACTGCGACACATTTGGACAGATGGTCGTCGCTTGAAAATTAATGGAAAGTGGAAATGGGTTGCTACAGGGGAATCTATTGCCGATTTTGGCAAGAGTTTCATACCCTGGTGTCCCGATGATGATTATGACACGAAAGAAAGTGGTTGCTTAAATCTAGACAGAGAAAACCTTGATTCTCCCCTCGTTTATGGGCTTTCCTGCCGCGAGAAGCAAACCTACGTATGCCAGCCTCGTAAGTCTCAACTTGTGTGTATTATGCTTTTACAGTTACATTTTACATTTATTTTGCCACCTCGAATTTGACAAATAAAAACTTCTAAAACTGACCATTTTTTTCTTTCTTTCTTCCTTAATTTGAAATCAACAAAAAGTGTGTATTCTGGAAATTTACATAATAAGAAAATTCTGTTAAATTAATTTGAGTTACTGATATGTTCAAAAAATATATATTTTTTTCTCTAGTTATCGGTGATTGTGTCTTCCATTCAACGCCGAAATTGCCTCCAGACATTACGAATGATACCAATGAAGATATTGAACAACGAACGACATTCGTTTCTCCGGCAACTTTGTACAAAAATACGGAAGCTTTGGAGATATCAACAGTAACAACGGCCTACCCAAAAATGTATCTCAATGACGCGATAATTCAGACGGGTCTTTCCAGTGGAAGCGATGATTTCGACGATTTTATCAGCGTGAAAACGGAAGATAAATTTTCGGAAAAAAGTTCTTCCTCTCACGGCAACTACGCTGAATATTTCAAGCCTCTTACTCGCTTCACTTTGCCTTCTTTGCCACAATTTGGAATTAAAGTCGTAAGCGCAGCTGAAACGACGACAAATTCCCTCGAGGTGAAAAAGAAGAAAACGAAAGGGTACACATTTTTAACCACTTCTTCTTATCCTTCAACAATTCGTCCTTCATTGTCGTCCTTTTCCACGACTGTTAAAAAATCTTCCAACGACGCTCGTAAAGTTGCAAAACCTCAAATTAAAACCGTTTCACTCAATGTCAACGATTCCTCGGATTTCCTCGAATCGACAATTTCTTCAATTTCTATTGAAAAACCAACCGAAAAGTCTTCCAAGTTTTTAAATTCTATACGTCCAGCTTTCACTCAAATTTCTCCTAGTTTAAAAACATTTTCAAGAAATTCTTCAAGGTCGAGAACATTGAAAATATCTACGACAGCTTCTTCGATTCTTTCGGAAGATTTGTCTTCTCATTTCTCGTCTTCTGATTTTGGTAAAACAAAGAAATATTCAACAAAAACAACGAGGGATTTAAATTCTTCGAACGTGACAAAAATAGCTTCAACAACGACCACCAAAGCTCAGGATTTCACGATTTTAACAAACGAGACGAAGATTAAATCCGGCTTGAAGGAACTTGAACAAAATTCACCAGTTAATTCGTTTACAAAGAAATTAACACGACAAAATTCTACGTTGATGACGAGAAGAAAAAATGTTCGTCTCACGACGGAAGCCACGATTCCTTATGACGCGATAGACGAAGATTATTACAACGACGAGAAAGACAACGGAAATTCAAAGAAAGAAGAAAATGCCAAAGACCAAGATTCCAACGAATATTCTGAAGATTATGATACAACGTCAAATGGTAGATCGCAGGCGAAGAAAAAAGCCAAAAAAACTTCGACGGCTAGCATAAGAAAAAATGCAAGACCAGAGAAAGATGAAGAGGATGAAGAAGGGGAGGAGGAGGAGGAAGAAGAAGAAGAAGAAGAAACTTCTACAAATCCAATTGCTGTAGAATTGTCGAAAAATCTTGAAAATGCATTGGTAGACATGATGAAGCAGGGATTGGAGAAAAAAGAGAGCGAAAAAGCAGTAGCAAAATTTAAAACAGTACAGAATGAAAATAATTTGAGAAAAACTGATAATGTACCTTGGGTCAAAGGAGAAACGGACAATGTCGGTTCTAAATTAAAAATATCGGAATTTGAAAATTTGCTTCTTCGTCCTTATTACGTTTTTGAAGGACCAATGATAGCCGACCTTCCGGATAATAGAAAAATCGATGGTGGGACCGATAGAACAGGTGAAAAAGTGAGAGAATTTAAATTCATCGGTAAGAAAATGAGTGACGAGAGTTATCGAGATATCGAAAAGATTGATCCAAGAATATTGTCGAATGAGGAAACTCGTCGACAGATAAAACGAAAAAATGGAAATCGCACGAGTAACGTTCCTGTTTCAATGTCAGGAATGCCACCAATACAACCGAATGATCCTAATTCGTTGATGCAATTGGGAAGATACTTTAAAAATAAATTCGGCGGTATTGCGGAAAATTCTGAAAGAGTCGGTGAAGATCGTAGCGCCGCGATTATGAATATGAAAGAAGAAATCGATAGGAGAAGATTCGAAACATCTGGAAGGTCGTTTATGCAGGAAAGGTGGAAAGGATTTTCTGCCAACAGAGAAGAAGAATTGAGAAGAAAAGGAGATAGGTGGGAAGAAAGTAAAAGACCAGGTATAAGAGAATCAGAAGGAAATTATTATGAAAGTCATAGGAGACTTTATCCACGTGAAAATTATGATATTTATGGTTTTCATGGTTCTTTGGCTCAGCGGGAATTGAGTAAAAATGTAGAAACGATCAAAGAGGAACGTGAGAGATTAAATGACGCTTGGCCTGAGAAAAATCTCACGAATAATGCAAATTTTCATGAATTAACTCAACCAGTTTCGCCGAGAAGTTATTCAATTCCTATTAGAACAACGAGATCATTTCACGAAGATCAAGTTGAAAAAATCGAAAAGAAGGAGAAATCATTTCCTGATTTTAAACTCTCGAAGCTGGTAAAGGAAGTGAAAATAGATTTGGATCAAAGAATGCTGAGAAGATATCTCGAAGGTTTTGCCAGGACAATAATTAAGAAAAATTCAGCCGATAATAACGACGATTGGAAGAATACTTGGCGACGATTGTTGAGACAAATGCTCTCGGTTATCGATAGAATGAATATTAATGTTAATGGCGATTTTATGAAACTCAGAGTCAGAAGTGACGATAGAGGTAATAAATCGAGTATTTCTCCAGGAAATATAAGAGAATCCAAATGGATGTCAAGATTGAGGAAGCAGAGAAAGAGTTTTGTAAATTTAAAAAATGCACAAATTAATAATGAGTCTTTGGTGAATCCTCGAGTGGAAAATGACAAATTAATACAAGTCTCGCTTAATAATTTACAGAAGAAAAATTCAGCAAAAATAAATTCTCAAATTAAAGTTTACAACAATAGCAATTCGATAACTGAGAGTTCTTCGGATGAAGGGAAAAAAAAGGAAACTTTATTGCCTGTTTATAAAAATTATCGGAAATTTGGAGATAAATCCTTGGAAAATCAACAAGCAAGAAATGATAAACCGGCAGTTGATTCACGAGGAAATAATCGACAATTGTCGAATTTCTTTCAGCCACAATACAGAAATTTGAGTAATACTCAAATTATTAGGCGACCGCAAATTTTTCCAATCGCTAGATTGTCAACTGTCTTTGGTTATCGTCCTTTAATGCCACAACTGCATCACAGAATGATTTTTCAACCTGGTTGGGGCCAAATTAAAAGTCCACCACTTGAAAAGCCACTTTTCAATGCCAAGTACTTGCCTAAAGTTGCTCTTTCGAGAATGGACAGTGAAAAAAAGGACGAACAATTTGAAGGGGAAAAAAACGAGGCAAACAAGTACGAAAATTTTTCGTCAACGAATTCAACAGCTAACCCAGGAAATCATCAAGAGAGTCGAGAAAAATTCTTGGATGAAAAAAACAATGTAAAATCGGAGAAAGAACGAAAAATAAATAAGAATAATTTTTATCCAGATTTACAAAGAATATCGTTTGCCGATGACTCTGTAAATTCGCTGAAGAAATCCAACCGAGACAAAGATAAAGATCGTCGTGATAAACTTTCTGGAAAAGACATCAAAATTAATGAATCTTGGAGAGAAGTTAATCAAGTAAATGGAAGAAATAGGATTAACAGTGAAAATTTACCTGGATATTATAATGTCACTTATAACGAAGAAAATCGTCGAAAAGTTGATGACGAAATTCGGGACGAAAATGAATATACTCAGGAAGATTTTGAAATAAAGCCAATTTGGTCTCCGGCTCATCGACTAACAAAAGCTTTGGAACTCAGCGTTTTACGAAAATTTCGTGGCAATCCTTCAAATCCCATGCGTTCGAAAAATCTCGTGACTAGAAGTGTAAAAGAAACTCAAGTTATTCCTAAAATTATAAGTAAAAACAGTCGACAGGAAAAAATAGAGAAAAATCTCGAAGATACGAAGGAAGAACCGTCGATAGTTACTCTACGAATGATAATGAATCCTGAAAAGAAATTCTCGAGAATTTTGAGACAATCGCACGATTTAACAAACGCAGAAACAAATCCTCAATCTGTCGAGTTGCGCGTACAATTTTCGGGAAGGGAAGATACAATAGAGTCTATTTCAGATGAAAACACGAGAAATAATTTATCAATAAATGAAATGAAAAATCAGACGAAAATCAAGGACAAGAATTTTAATTCCCTTTTTCCAAACAACCGACCGATTCGATTTATAATCGACAAGGAACGTCGAAAAGCTATGCTGAATAGATTAAGGGCACAGAGTCGTAAATTAAAGAGAAATCATCTTAGTTCATTTGTTATACGGAGTGAAAATCAAACTGTGATTACTGATCACAGAGATCGAAAGTTCAGAAATATCGCAATTGGAAGAAGAAATACTCTGAGCAACGTAAAAGGATCGAACGAAATTCCAAAAGTAAAACATTATATGGCTACGTCATTGAGAAGCTTCGATGAGAAAAATTTGACGAATAAAGTTGTTGATAAATGGAAAAAGCGTGGAAAGTCATTTGGAAAAGATTTAGGGATCAATTGGGCTCAACCAGCTTCGGCTCTTTTTGCTGATCTAGAGGAAAGCAATGATGACCTTACTTTGTATATTGATTTAACGCTTGGTCGAGTTGGAAGCAAACCAAGAAATGGCGGAAGATCGAGAGGCTAAAAAATATTTAGATTGCTGCTTTTTTTTTTCGAAGAAAAAAATCGGAAACAAAACGCGATTATTTTTTCATTGACTTTCAGAAATATTTGGATTGCTGCCAAAGCGAAACTCAGATATAGTTTGATTAATTTTCTTATGCCTGTGGCTAACTATACTCAACTTAATATTCTGTCGACTATTATTGACATTACTCAATTACGTTTATGTATCCATGTTATAAGGAATTTAATAAAGAAAAAATGATTAATCGTTCTTGCTCTTTTTTTTAAGTTGCAAACTCGTATGCAAAGAATGGCCAGATGAATAATCAAAAGAATGAATATATTTCGGTTCTTGATCGGAATCCTCTTCAGTTATTTACCGAGTCCTATATGTGATTTTTTTTTCCATTAAGTCACAACACTAATTTCCTTGATATTTACACTTACACTTATCTTTTGACCGGTTGTCACTTTAACTACGTCATGATGATGTCCAAGTCGTTAAGATATGAAAAATCTTTAAAGAATTAATGTAAGGGTAGCAGTTAAATAAAGTATTTCTTTTTTTTTTTTTAAGTTTCTGTACTTTATTCGGACATCGGCAAGACGCATCAGCAGCAATGAGAGCCGTGATATGTTTATACAACTTTCTCTTAGGATGTTAAAGCTGCGATTATTAAAATGAATCTTTGAGTACAGTCGGTGAGGTCATTGCGTTTTGTGGACTTAGTCAAAGAGACCGAAACCCATATCGTCATCCTCGGATTCCGTATCTTCCTTCTTCTCTTCTTTCTTCTCAGCAGCCGGAGCTGCAGCTGCAGCTGCCGCCGGGGCGCTGGAGACGGCAGAGGCGAATTTGCTCGGGTCCTAAAAAGAAAAGATACATATATATATATACATATATTTAAATGATATTAAAATAATCGATGGGTCGAAATTGATTTCATTATAATTTTGTTCAGACTGCGTTTTAAACGCATTTTATCAACTGCGGTACCGACGCATCAGTGGGTTCAGCTATTTCTAGCTCTGACACGTTGATCGGAAACTTCAGACGCGTTAGATTTTTCATCATAACAAAGATTTGCACTTATTCATTAAATTCATAAGCGCACGATTAAGAAATTAAAAAATTGAGCACTCCGAAAGGTGTTTTCATAATTAAATTTTTTAAGAATATTTCGATGCAAGTCAGATGAAAATATTCGAAAAATTGGAAAAGTTATAAATTTTTGTTTGTTTTAAAGCGAATCGATGTCAAAACGTTATTACCTTGATGAATTCCTTGATGGTTGTAGCTTCAGGGAACTCGATGTCGGTGACCGCGGCGACAGCCAAAAGATTTTTGAAACCGTTGGCGACGCTATGCGGAGCACTGGCGACAGTCGGATAACCGATAGCCAAACAAACTGAGGCGAGATTCGCGACACCGGCCAAGAACTTCTCGCGAAGATCCTCGGGCTTGATATCGAGAATTTCCGGAGCGAAAATGGTGCCAGAATCGTAAACCTGCTCGACGAGCAAACCGTACGAGAACGGTGAGATGTTCAACATGTTCAGAAGCGTTGCTTCGGAAGCTCCGACCTTGTCGCCTGGTTTAAGAATATGGACATCGTTCTAAAAAGAAAATCAGACAATTTTCTCTTTTAAAAACGTTTCTTATAACGTTTTCAAATGTTCAATTTATTTCACCAAGGATATTTATTTACTTTTTTTTTTTACTATTAAAAATATGCTCTCAAAGTATCCATCAATTTTCTTGATGCATTTTTATTACATTAAAAAAAAATGTAATCCATTGATATTGATCGAGTTAGCTTTTATGAAAACTAAAAGCGCTGCAAATTGTAATAATAAAAATCAGAACTCTTTTTTTTCACAATTTTTTAACTAATTAAAAAGAATATTGTAATTTTTTAAAATCTTTTTTGTTTTTTACAGAATACCACTGTCTAATAAATAAATTTAAAAAATGGGTTATTAACCAGAGGCAAAAAAAAGCAATTTATTTTTGATCTGATAAGGCAAAAGATTCGGCTTAAATCCTTTTTTTCTCAGTCATGTAAAGCTTCGAATTTCAAAAACTGTGCATTATTAAAAAGTAAAAGCCTTTTAAGCTGTAAGGATAAGAATGTGAAGAAAAAAAAAGAATGAATTTTCGATTGAGAACTCACGATGATTTCAATGGTTCCCTTGGAGATCTTGGTTGGGATGCTGAGGGCCTGGAAGAAGGAAGTCTTCTCGGGTCCGAGACCGGTATTTTGAGCGGGAATGATAACGCTCAGAGGTGCAATAGCACCGTTACGAGCGGGCGCCCTGACTTTGTTCTCGACCAGTTTGTCCCTGACCTCGACGAGATCACCGCGAGTGAACACAAAACCGACGTTTCCTTTGATGTGAGGGAGAAGCTTGTCGAGCGCGGCATTACGCTCGATATGACCACGAATGGCTTTTCGCATCATGGTGTTTTTACCCATGAGAACGACGGCGTTGCCACGCAGCGACATACGGATCTGTTGCATCTGCTTCGAGCCGACATTGTCCGCACCCACGATAAAGCACTTGGGATAGTCATCCAAAAGTTGCTGCGCAAATAAAAGATTTTTTTTTTAAATTATATATATACACACATACGTCAATTATATCCAATTATAAAAAAAAAAAATTATCATCAGTCCACTCTCGAACTGTGATGGAAAATATCCTCTTTTTTCAGATTTTTGTATACATTTACATAAACATTTAATTTCTTAACACTGTGCTGCTTGATTTAAAAACAAAAAAAAGTTAATATACAGTCTTTTTACTTTTGGCTGCAATCGGTTGACATTCGTTTAACTTCTTGTCCAATTCTTTTAGATTCCAATCTTTGCTTATATTGGCTGGTAGCGCATTAACATTTTTTAATAAAAATTATAATAAATACAATATTGCATTATTATTTTGATTAATTCATTATACTTACGATGAGTTTGGTGAAGTAGTTGGACTTCCATGTTGCTTTGTCCTCCCTACCCATCTTGTGGTGTCTGTAGGGATACCTTGCGGAGATTTAAGGACTGCGATAGAAGAAAAGAAAAAAAAAATCCATAATGAATAAATCGCTCGGTTCAAAGGAGAAACTCAGAAGGCAACAAGTTTTTTTTTTAAATCAGACTGCGCTATTGTGCCTTTTGCAACTTTGAAACCGACGCACAGATGGGTTCAGCTATTTCTAGCTTCTGTGCGTTGATCGGCTCTTCAGACGCGTTAAATTTTCATCATATAATAATTATAACTGTAAACATTGCCACAAAAGAGGGATGCAAAGTAGAGGTTTGCGCACTGCTTCCTCATTATTTTGGCTATCCTCAGAGGAAGCTTTGCATCGGCTGTGGTGTTACCCAAACACAGACACATATCCGTCAAATATAGAGAAATATTTTTTCACCAGCATTTATTTCGACGTTTTCTCTCGGAAAAAAAAAATGCATGAAAACAAAGCTTCCTCTGTGAAGAACCGAAACTGAAAGCTCGTGGTTCTAGACAGCATGGTCACCTAACCTAAGAAACAAATACATTTTCCAATAATTCAACATCTATGTACGATGTTTCCAAGTAAATGATTAAACTCAAAATAACATTTTGATAGATCACTTAATGTTTATCGTTTTTTGTTATCGAATTGATGCGATTTTTTTTTATAATTAAGAAACGGAGGAACGTGACTGACCTGAGCAAGTTAAGCGGGTGGAGTGAAAGAGGAAGTGGAAAAGGCTGAAGCGCGCGGTGAGCTGCTACACGGGAAGTAGACGATAATCATTCTGCGCATGCGCTAATATTTTCATCTAAATATTTAACGGCGCTGCGATCGCATTTGAAAACTAAAAAAGCGATTACTGTTTTAGAAATATTTATTATTACGAGTATTTGCATAATAAACACGTGCTTTTACTCCGATGTCGAAGACACCATTGAGCACTACACACGGAAATCAAAATTTTGGTTTTTCAAAGTAGTTTAGCCAAGAATGTCCAAAGAAAGCAGATTCGGGCAGTTGCCAAAAATGTATTTTAAATACAAATTTATATGACGCATCGCATTTTAAGAAAAAAAAAAAAAAGGTCCTTTTTGTTGCTGTTTACTAAATCATGATTTAATGCTTCACAGTCACGTTTATTTGTTCACCAACTTACAATAGCCTTAACAATTTTCAATAAAAATACATGATTTGAATATTAATAAAATATAAAATTCAGTTTATATTCTTATTAATTGTAATTCGAAACCAAAGAAAAACAACTTCTTTTTTCTTGTTCAATTTGTGCTTTGATGCTTCACAGTTTTTAATTTCATGATTGATATTTATAATATTTATGGTTTTAATATTCACCAAGTATTAAATGAAATTTTGACTACAATACGAAGGCTTTATTCTCGGAAAAATAGTTTTGTAAAAAAACATTCCATTTCTCGTTCCAAATAGCGTACGCGTGAGTTTTTTCCTTATCGCTCAAACTGCTGTATTCAATGGAGTTTAGCGCAAGTTGCTTGAGTGCTCGTAAGTCCGAGTGTGCTGACATTATTCCCATAAAAACCTCGTAAAAATCGTAGCTGAGAGCCTTCGAGCCCAATAAACCAGGATCGTCGTTCGACACGACCACCGGAAAATTATTGGCAAAGAGAACGCTCGCTGGATGATTTCTCAGGTCCTTAACGAGGTTCAGAACTTGATTGGATATTGGACAAATTTCTATGGCAATATTCTTGCTTCTCGCCAATTCCATCAGTCTCGGATGTTTCGCCAATGCGTATCTGATAATAAAAATAACATTCAAATATTAATCAAAAATCTATATAATTATGACAAGAAAAAAATTCTTAAAAAATATCAAATTAAATTAGTCAGTAAGTTTATGTAATCATTTTACGAAATTTTGTTGTTTTTTTTTTTTTTCGGAAAATTGTAACTTCCGATTAAGAATCTTTTTCCTCTTCACTTGAAACTTGAACAAACGAAAAATTGTAAATACAAGAAATATTTTTCTGTCACTTTTGAGATTTAGAAAAAAAAAAAAAAGAAAAAAAAATAATGCGCTAAAAAAAGGGAGATTTTAATCCGCAAGAGGAGAAAAGAAAAGTAGAGATTACCCGTGACCAATTCTTTTAGCATTGAGCAAGACAGCGTCAATTAAATTCTCATCAACGCTCATTCCATTCCAGTTGGTTTCGCCAGCGTGAAAGAAGAAAGGAATATCCGCAGCAATTGTGTTGATCTTGTTGACCCAATCTGAAAGCGGAGGGGACGTATCTTCCTGTCCGACAAGATCAAATCCAACAAAGAAGTGAGGTAGCGCTGTTTTGAGCTGAGTGGCGACACTCAAAAAATGATGAAACGTTGAAGGATCGGCTGTCTTAACCGGTGCATAAATTAGCTTCGCTCCGACAAAATCCGGATGTTGATTGACAAAGCGGTCGGTAACCTTCTCGTAGATGCGTGCGACATCAACTGGATTATATACGGTGCCATTGAGCTCATAAAGCGGAGGAAGAGTCGAGCGTAGCTCGAGATAAAGCACATTATCGTCGTACAATTCTTGGAGCCCTTGATAATAATGCTCCTCGTAAATTGGTCTGTATGTCAGCATTGGAGTGATAAACATAAAAATGCTCATAAATTTTTTCCAAGCGGCATTACCATCGGGATAATTATTGCTGTTCGACGTTGAATCGTACATCGAAAGTTGCTTGTGAATTCTCTCGTTCAATACTATTTTCATCTCCGGATTTTCTCTCAAATCGGCAACGAGTTTCCAGTCACATTCGTTGTTAGCTTTCTCGAAGAAACGTAGCGCCAATTTGTCACCTTGCTTTTCACCAGCCTCGCATACGTAAAGATTATCACGATAGGTCAAATTGAAGAGAAATTCCTCGGAAACTATTGCCGTATCGTGGGAATGAAGTACTCCACCCTTTGGCATTTTTTTTATCATTCGGTAGACACTCGAATTTTCTATCGACTTTTTGGCGTCCAAGAAATTTCTCGCTGGTGAAAAATTCGAAGGTTTTTCGAAACCTGCATTTTCAATTTTTATTAAATTAACTCATTTGTACACTTTTTTTTTCCTAAATAGTATTATATTTTCAAACTCTGCTCGTGAGAAATTTTCAATCAAAAATTCATATTGAAACTATACGTTTTTTTACACATATTTTAAAAATACATGGATGCATTTTGTGAAGAGAATTCTGCCGGAATTGAAAATGACTGGCGGAAAAAAAAACCACACATTGATTCCAAGAAATCAATCTGAGGTTTTTCCTTACTGTTCGTTAATACCACATGGCTTTTCATATACATCAATATCATTCTCGCGTGAGTGCGTCATAGTTTATGCAATCGACACGTGTCGCGCGATCGACTTGTCGAATGAAGATAGAAAAATTATGGAAATTCTACTGCAAGTTATTTTTCCTCTAGACGACGTATTACAGTCTGCACTGGCTGCTAATAACAAGAGTTATTATCACCCGTTGCTAATGTCTCTTGTTAATATTAGCACTTAGAGAAAAAAAAAGGGAAGCATTCTATATATGAATTTCATCATAACTTTTTTTTTCAGTTCTCTTATAGGCTGATTTAATACACAGAGTAAAACAAAAGTAGAGCCATGCTTTTTAAATCAATTAACGTGTAAAAACTGCATTCAGTATGAATTATAAAGAACATCACTATATATATATATATATAGTTGACTTCATTATCTTTACGTCAAATATAATTATTTATAATTTTCATGAAAAAAAATAGTTCTCTAAATATTAATGTGGAAAAAAAAAACTCGCATAAAAACCGGAAAAAATAGGAAAAAAGAACGAGAAATCGTAATAACTTTCGAGCATCTAATTTATAATGATTAAAGAAGCTATTAAAACTATTAGGTATAACACTGGAAGCAAACCATTCTCGAGTTCCTCTCGCTTCGCCGTCATGAGAATATCATTAACGATCCGTTCTCCAGGTTGAAAGTGAAGATGACCTCCAAGAGCGAGGGCATTTTCATCCTGAAGAAGAGCTGCTCTATTAGTCCAATAATCTTTGAGAGGCAAACCAACCGCACTGCTAATCGCCAACAGCATCAACATAGGCACGAATAATTTATCTGCCATCATTTGAATTAGTTTCAAAAAAATACAAATTTATTCTAATCTATTAATTATTGTGTATTTATTATAATTGTCGAGTGAAATGTTGGGCATTATCTCATTATTATTGTTTTTTTTCTTTAATGTTTACACGCCAACTTATTTCTTGTGTCTCTAGCGATCGAAATATAGAGGCAAAATTTATAGAGACTCGTTCGCATGCTCCGCAAAGACTGAGGGAGAGAATTTCTCGTCAGTCGTTCAACGTCAACTTTAACTCGTGTTTCATTGTGTGTATAAATATATACTATATACGGGGCATTCCGCGGCTAATCGACAGGGCGGTCGTTGGAACTCGTATTATTTTTTTCCATTTTGCCATTTTGTAGGGCAATATGAAAGATCGCCTCAACATTTTTTTCAGAATTTTTTCGAAAATTTTCCTTTTTTTTTTGGTAATCACCGAAAGTTTGACTTCTCAAAAACTACGTCGATGGTTTGTGTGAAATACTTACGGTCAATTGTTCGTTGAAAAAAACGAACATTTTCCGAGCCTATTCCGAAAATGGGTTCACGCGCCTATAAAAAAATTCGTTGAAAAAAAAAAAAAAAAAAAAAACAAATAGTCGACGTGATTTTGAGACGAATGAAATTTTGGATTATTATAGAGAGAAGAAAATTTAGGAAAAAAAATGTATCGAATAGCTGTGGAATGTGCCATATATATATTAAGCAGAGCATAAAACACTCTGACAACTTATACACATTCAGTCAACAGATTATTATTCCAATGATACTGGTTATATGAAAAGCGATTATCTCACTTCGGGCGATATTGCGCTTATAATTACTATCTAATCGGATGTTCAGTTAGTGATTTATCTGTGACACACGATGTTTGTGTATATAAAGTGGCTCGATGGTAGCTCAGCAAACACGCTTTAGAAAGGGAGCTCACGCAGCTAGAAAATGTTATGCCCAACGAAAAATTTAAAAATGGGGCAAATTTTTTTGTTTTAATTCACGAAAGAAAAGTAAAAATGAAATTAAAAGGCTTTTTTCGAGCATATGGAATATAGTGTAAAAAATTGTGGAACGACTTGGAAGGGGTGATGTTATTTTGAAAAAAAAAAATGAATTTTTTTAAGGAATGTAATAAAAAGTATGATTTTGATTTCTTGCAGTCTTTTAATAATAAGAAATAAATAAAACATATGTTATTTGTGTAAAGTTGAAGATTGATGAATTTTTTTTCTTTGTAGTCGAAATCGCAGTGTTATACAATGAAGTGAGACGTTTATCATAGAATCAGTGCTCTCGATTAGACCTACGTAGAAAATAATTCCATTGCTCACTCCAAATTAACATTGCACGCTGTTTTTCAATTGGATTTAAACTACTGTATTGAATTGAATTAATCGCAAGTTGTTTGATAGCACGAATATCAGCACGCGCGGACATCATTCCCATGAAGGCCTCGTAAAAATCGTAGCTGAGAGCCTTAGCGCCCCAAAGACCTGGATCATCGTTGGAAATGACGACTGGAAAATCATCGACGAAGAAACCGCTGGCTGGATGATTTCTTAGATCTTTCACGAGATTCAACACTTGGTTCGATATCGGACAAACCTCGATCGCTATTTTCCTCTTTTTTATCAATTCCACGACTCTCGGATGCTTCATCAAAGCATATCTAAAAAAGAAAAAATGAAAATCAGACCTCATCTTCCGATCCACAAATTTGTACATTGATAGTAAAAAGAAAAGTAAAGTGTTAATGTACGGGATATTTGTTTTACAAGAAAAAAGTAGAAAGAAAAAGGAATTATAGATTTAGAAGATATCGAAGCGATATTTACCCGTGACCGATTCTCTTTGCATTGAGTAAAACAGCGTCCAACAAATTTTCATCAATATCAAAGCCTTGCCAATTGGTTTCCCCGGCGTGAAAGAAGAAAGGTACATCGTCGGCAAGATCGTGCAATTTTTCGACCCAGTTGAAAAGTGTCGGCGACCTATCTTCCTGTCCAACGAGATCAAAGCCGACAAAAAAATCGGGCAACGCTTCTCTGAGTTCCTTCACGGTTTTCATATAATAATCAAATTTTTCAGCGCTGTTAGTTTTACGTGGCGCATAAATAAGCTTGACACCGACAAAATTTTCATGATCCTTGACGAATTGATGAGCAACCTTCTGATAACTTCGAGCAACTTCCACTGGCGAATATTTCGTACCGTCGAGATCATAAATTGAACTTAAACCAGCTCGAAGTTCGAGATACAAAACATTGTCGTCGTAAAGTTCTTCGAGTGCTTGATAAAAATGAGCTTCGTGAACAGGTTTGTACTTTAGCATTGGAGATAAAAATTGAAAAATCCCCTCAAATTTATTCCACGCGGAATTTCCATCTCGAAATTTAGTGCTCGTCGACGATCGATCGATCATCGATAATTCTCGGCGAATTTTTTCGTTTATCATTTTTTCCGTTTCTGGATCTTCTCGCAATTCGCGAAGCAACTTCCAGTGACAATCATCGGTTGGCTCGGCGAAGAAACCAACTTTCAACCTTTCGAATTTTTCACAAACGTAAAGATTCTCACGATATGTTATATTGTTGAAGATAAAATCATCGGAAACAATGGCCGTGGAATGAGCGTGAAGAACACCGCCTTTTGGCATTTGTCGAATCAAATTAAAGACTTTTGAATTTTCTATGTCCCACTTGGATTCCAAAAAATTTCGGGCTGGTCCGAATTCCGAGGGATTGTCAAAGCCTGGAATTTCGAAAAATCCTGACTCATTATTGTGAAGAAGAAAAAAGTGTTAAACAATAATTAATTCGATTAACATTGACATTTTTGTAATGAATTAATTAAACAATCGATGTACGTAATTGTTAATATAAAAAAAAAAACCTCTGTTTAGTTCCTTGTGTTTGGCATTCATTAGGACTTTATTGATTGCAGACTCTCCTGGCTCGTATCTAAGATGACCTCCCAGAGATTGTTCATCTTCCGATTGAAGAAGCCAATCGCGTTGCACGGAATATATTGAAGGTAATGCAAACGCGTTAAAAACTTCCAGTAGCGTCAATAACAGCACACAGAAAACTGTCGCCATCTTGGAAAAATAAATTATGTAAATTTTTTCTTAACTAAAAAAAAATCAAAAATTTTCTTAATTTTTTTCAATAAGAGACTCCGGAAAAAGATATCCGAAAACGAGATTTTCACAGAGACCTAAACAGCTTGCAGTCTTGACAAAAACTAAGTAAAAAGCCATTAAATCGTACTATCTTAAGGCTTTATAGCCAGATGTGGCTATGTTGACAGTCATGACGAATAAATCAATACAAACTCAAAAGACATTAGTGTACGGTACCGATGTAATTACAACATAAGTGGTATTGATAACATATTATCTTTGAAAAACAATTTTTCCAATACCGAGACTATATACAGCGATACAAGTTAGATAATTCCGGTACGAAATTCGTTTGACCGATTGACCGATTTTACTAGTATTTATTCCCGTTAGAACTTATTGAATTAATTTATTTTTCAAAATTATTCGCATAATTATAGTAATCTAACTGCTGGGGAAGAATTTTGTTTCCAAGTTTAACGCAGTATTCAACCAAGTAGAGACAAATGTGTTTAAAAACAAAAGTAGGATATATATCTACGTACATTTTTCACCATACGATTATCTACATATTTTACCTGTGTATCATCAACTAATTATTTTCTCATTTCGGTGTATTTTTTTTGCCCATTTAACAATGAAAAAGATGAGAGCTGTGCCATCACGTTTTCTCATATTTCGTCATCGCAACTTTAATTGTATTGTATATAGATACATGTGACGTAAAATCGATTGTAAATCAATAAGCAGAAAAGCATGTAAATTGACTCTTGCTTAATCAGCTGCACGCTCGAATCCCTTGTTTTAATGAAGGATCTGGTATCGACATATAAAAGCGTAAAAACACATTCCGATGATGTTGTAACACAAGTAACGAGTATGAAAATTATTTTATTAACCGTCAAGATCGTTATTCTTTGCGTTAAATGGCAAAAATTATCTCTGCTTTGAATCGACAGAAAATAACTCAAGTTAAAATTTTTTTTTTTTTTCCAAAAAAGAATGCAAATAGCTAAAAGGAAAAAATATTTCTTTCTCCTGAATATTTTTACCTTGAAAACAAATTTGTTTACTTAGTAAATAAAGAAAATTCTTTATGCCTCTTGAGCGTTTATTTGTAAAAAAAAAAAAAAAAAAAAAAAAAAAAAAATGCCTTAAATCTTAATGAATCATTTTTAAAAAAGAAGACTCTCGGTTCCCTGGATAAAAGCTGCGTATAAAGTCGACCCACTGCTCATTCCAAATTGACAATGCACGTTTCTTCTCTAAATTGCTCAAACTACTGTATTTTATAGAATTAATAGCGAGCTGTTTAATGGAACGAATGTCCGCGTGTGCCGACATTATTCCCATGAATGCCTCGTAGAAATCGTAGCTCAGAGCTTTCGAGCCCCAAAGACCAGGATCGTCGTTGGAAACAATAACTGGAAAGTCGTCAACGAATAGAGCGCTAGCTGGATGATTTCTCAAGTCCTTCACCAGACTTAAAACCTGATTTGATATCGGACAAATCTCGATAGCTATTTTCTTCCTTTTTATCACTTCCAGAACCTTAGGATGCTTCACTAAAGCATACCTATTAAAACAAAAAAAAAGAACGAAAAGCGATTAACAAAATAATGATAATTTCAATAAAATAGATTACACAAATATATTTATCTTCATTTTGTAAATTATTAATCTCACCGAAGAATGTCATTTTTTATTTCTAACAAATATTTTCCGCTCGTTATACATTTTTTTAATAATATATATTTTTCAAAATAAAAATCGATTTTATTTTGCAATTTAAAGGCTTCGTATTATCATTAATTATCGTGATGAAATTCATATTAATAAGTCGGTATATTAATAAAAGTATTAATGAAATTCGGCGTCGTAAGTTACCTTGATACTCATTTTTTCTAATATAAATAAAAAAAAGCGAAAATCCTGTATGAGGAATGTTTAAACTTGAAGGAAGTCATCCGAAAAACCATCAACGATGATAATTATTCACCCATGTCCAATTCTCGTGGCATTCATCAAAACCGCGTCGATCAAATTCTCATCAACGTTAAATCCATTCCAATCAGTTTCGCCAGCATGAAAAAAGAAGGGAATATCCATCGAAATAGTGAGCAATTTTTCAGCCCACTTGTAGAGCATTGGCGAATTATCTTCTTGCCCAACGAGATCAAAACCAACGAAAAAATCCGGCAATTCTGTTTTAAGTTTCACAGCAATTTTCAAGTATTCCTCAAATTTTTTCGAATCCGCCGTCTTCGTTGGTGCATAAATAAGCTTAACGCCCACAAATTTCGGATAGTTTGTTAGAAATTTTTCAGCAACGTCTCTGTAAATGCGTGCCACTTTAATCGGACCATAAACGGTACCGTTAAGCTCATAAACTGGATGCAGAGTTGCTCGAACTTCCAAATAAATGACATTGTCATGCCAAAGTTCTTTAAGTCCTTGATAAAAATGATCTTCCAGAACTGGTCTGTATTTTAGGATAGGTGATATGAATGAAAAAATACTCATAAATCTGGACCATGCGGCGTTTCCATCCTCATTATTTTCCTTCGTAATCATTGACAATTGTCTTTGAATTCTTTCGTCAAGTGATTTCTTCAGCATTGCATTTTTTCTGAGATCATTGAGAAGCCTCCAGTTGCAATCGTTGTTTGGTTTTTCAAAGAATTCAAGTGCCAATTGTTCGCCAGGTTTGCTTCCCGCCTCGCAAACATAAAGATTTTCACGATAGGTCATATTGAAGATATACTCTTGGGAAACAAAAGCTGAGGCGTGACAATGAAGAATCGCTCCTTTTGGCATTTTTTTTATTAAATTAAACACCAACGAGCTCTTTATGTCTTCGGATGAATCCAGGAAATTTCTCGTTGGTGGAAATTTCGACGGATTTGAAAAACCTTAAAAATGTTACTTGTCTAATTATATGAAGAAAAAAAGGATGCAAAGGAAAAGCATGGATTTTTTTTTTACTTAATTAGTAATTGTATAAATGAAGAACTACTCTGTAAAATAGTGCAATTATTGGAGATGCTGACCTTTGGCAAGTTCATTGCGTTTGGCATTCATCAGAATATCGTTGACTGCTCGTTCACCAGGTTGATACCGAAGACGACTTCCAAAAGCAATTGCATCTTCTGCTTGAAGAAGAGCCGCTCTTTGAGCTCGATAATTTGAAAAAGGCAAAGCCGACGCTCCATGAAAAAATATTAAAAATGGGGTAGAAAATAAGCCAAGCACAACCAACGTCGATAATACCGAATGCACGCGTTCTGTCATTCTTCTTTTCCTATTTTCAATCTTAATAACAGAAAAAAAAGGTTTCAATAAAAATGATAATCTTCACTAAAAGTTTTTCCACATGCTAAAAAATATTCCTACGATTCACTCCTGCATTCCGCAAACAGTTTTGAATTTTTTTCCCTCAACGATTTGTTCTACTAATTAGAAAAATTAACACCAACTTGTTAAAAAGAAAAGATTTTATTAAACACGTTCTTCATTAAAAGTATAATTTTTTTTACTAGAAACAAGAAAACGTAGAGTGGTTCGGAGCACAAAAATCTTGTGGAACTGGAAAAAAACACTTCGTTTTATTCACGGCTTGGGAGAATCTAGCTGACTCTGCTGCCGGAAGTAGACGGTCGCATTGTGCATTCGGTCATCGGATACCCGACAGGATTAATTACTAAGAACAACGCATTTATGCTTATTAATTTGTGAAATTGCATGAGAAAATTTGCTTATTAATTCACTAAACGCAAACGCCACATTCATTCAATTGAATTAAAAAATAACATGTATCATTAATGAGTAAAAGTAATTTTAAAAAACCATTCAATTGAGTATAAATAAATTAAAGTGCACTAAAAAATAACATTTTCTCACATTTATTTTCTTTATTAACGGGTTCGTTAAAAAAAAATTAGAAGAAAAACAGAAAATATTTCATTTATCACACTACAGCTTTGAAAATTAAACTAGTTTTGATTTTTTTCGACTCTGCGCTTAATTCAGAACAAATTACTTTATGAATTCTAATCATCGACGTTTCTATTTCTTTATAAAAGAAAGAATTTAAATGTAGACATTGAAATCAGTGAAATTCGTGGTGCAGTGTATTCTAAAAAAAAATTTAAAAAATAAAAAAACTCGCAGAGTTGAAACAGCGCAAAACTGTTCTTTTTTTTTGTATATTCTCTTTAAATATTATTCATATTGGATTTATCATTGAAAAAAATAAATAACTCTTTCGCTTAAATAAAAATCGGGGATAGGAAACGAGTATTAATTAGTAAACTGAGCACAAAAGATTCTCTATTCTATTACATTTATTTCTGCAGTATAAATAATATTCGTCATTCATAAATTCGTCAATTGTTAACAATGCATATTAGGACTCGGTGTAAAAAAATTGAGCACCCGTCGTGATACGATCAAGTATGAAACGATACGAAATAATTAAACATTCTCCCCATTTTCACATTATTTATCGATAACGAATTAAAGTTTAACTTTTTTTAAATATCTTTCTTTCGAGTTTTTTTTCCACGTGTGCCAGAGTGCGTTTGTGTGCGCAACGAACAGTCAACAAGGAAATTTTGAACACACCTCACAGAATACCAATTGAAATAAATTGAAAATTCCACATGTAGTCTTTTTTTCAGTTTCGTAAATGCATGCTTGGAATCTCGTGATCTAATCCAACAAAAAAAAAAACGGGGTAATCATCGCACGTCGGAATTTTGATAAAAACAAATTTTTTAAGAACTAAAAATAATCAGAAAATGCGCAAACAATTGAAAAGTCTATTTTTTAATCGTAAAATCTGCCGAGTCTATGAAAAATGCTTGTTTTTTTTTCGCTTCATTTGTGTCGTCGAGTGTTAATTTTTTTTTTTTCATTGCTCTGAAGCTGATTTATAAATAGGCGCCGGGCAGAAAAGTATTTGAAATGAAAACTAAAGAAAAAAAAAATTTAATAAACATAAAAACTCACAGAAATTGCTTCTTTTAAGCAAATTTGCAAATCTGAATTTGAACCACTAATAAAATCGCTAAAAAAATAGCAACAAACTAAATTAAACTAAATTATTTAAATAATTAAAATCATATCTTTCTAAATATAATTTTTTAAATAGTTTTTAATATTTCCGATCATCAGGAAATAAATACATTAAATTAATTGAAAATCGAATTTCAAATAAATACTTGTCTTCTTTTAAACAAGATTTTCTTTAAAATCTTGAGTTTGTCGAAGATCTATTTTTTTTAAATTGTATTCTCGATTACTTTTCATTTCGAATAATGTTCAGCAGCTGTGCGTAAGTACAGTAGACCGTGCGATTGAAACAAGGTGGCCACTTTTTATCACCATTCTTTAATTACCTATCTTTTTTAGGAATTTTCAGATCAATATCCTAGTTTTCTTTTTTTTCATGACCATCAAAAATGTTGAAAAGCCGGAATGACAAAAGTAAAATTCTGGCATTTACATAAACGCCAAGTCCAATTATTTAAGAGCACATAAAAACTTACTTAATTTTGGTATCTGAAGTCATAATTTGAATGGCGCAAAGAACGTTCGATGTTATTTTTTTACGTAAAATAAAATAACCTAGTAATTTTTAACTACCTTAATTATCGCGTTTCATAATAATTCCTTTCTAATATTCATGTGCTCGTAAAACCTGCAAATAACATAAAAAATGGCTCTATTATGTCTCAGATCAAATGTTCAATAAATAACTGTATTTTTGTTGTTGTTGTGAAAGCCAAAATTGTGTTGTTTTTCGTTCTAACTCAAAACTGAATTAACACTTTTTTACATATAAAGATCGATAGTAGAAATGGGCGATAAGTTAATTTGATTAATTAAAAAAACGATATTTTTGTCACCTTTATAATCAATATTTTCAGTCGATTTTTTTTATTGTAACCGGCTCATCAATTTTTTAAATGTCTTTTCCCGAAATATCATTTATAAGATTCGTTTAAAAATGCCATGAGAAGAAATAATGGATAATGGTTCATGAAAAAAAAAAAATATGGCCAATTGTTTTCCTCATAATCTTGATTTTTGTGTCATTTTTTCACGTTTCGGGGGAAAAAAATAAACAAAACTTTAGATTTTTGTCCTTGATAAATTGTTTTCATACATTCATACTTATCAAGCATTTCCGTCAGAAAATACTTGAAACTTTATTTTCGTACCATTTGTAATTCTCATTTTTATATTACAAAATATTGTTTAACATTTTAATGACAACATACAAAATGTATGAATTTCGTTCAACAAAATATTTTTATCATTTTTGTAAAGAAAAAATATTTTCCTTTTTCAGTGCTTTTTTGTTGTACATTTGACCATTTTTAAGTATCCTTTTCAACATGGATAACGTTTTAATTAAAATAATGAATTCTTCGATGCTTTTTTTAGAAATAGTTTGTTTAAAGATCGATATTTTTCTTTATTCTCTTTTATTTAAAGAAGTTTTTTTTCAATATCGCCCATCTCTAAACGACAGTCCTTGAAAAAAAAAAAAAAAATACATGTCTGAAAACTTTCTCCGACTTTGGAAAGGTTTAAAAAAAAATCCCTAACATTTTTCTGATGGCCTAAATAGAATATCCAGGCTTTTTCCGGTTTCTCTAGAATATGTGGCCACCATGCGTGAGGTCCGTTATCAAATATTCTCAAAACGTTTCTCGAAGCTTCTACAAAAAAAAAAAAAAAGTCATCGTTCATAAAAACCACCTACATATTTACGTACAATTACAAAGTTGAGTAATCGTTGAAAAATACTCTGTATTACTTTGAGAAGTGTGGAAATACATTCGGTATTGCGATAGTACGGTAAAACTTTGTGAAGAATTGAGCATGAGCGAGGAAGTAACAAGGAAATACTCGCTCTTATTCTCCAGCGAATTGAAAAACGTATTTATCACACGTTTTCGTTTCTTTTTTTAAACCTGCGATTTTTCTCTAAAATAAAATACGAAAATCGTTTCAAATAGTTCTGCCTTACTTTTTTCTTTTTTTAAATAACCGTACTCTAAATGATACTAATATCGATCGAAGCTTTTTGCGTCTTTTCCTAGGGAAATAAAAGAAAAATTTGTCACAAAGTGCTGCGAATTAAGTTTTTGTTCCCAAAGATTTTTCCAGCTCTGAAAAGCATTGATCGTTTATGAAGAGAAATGCGGACTATTTTCGTTTCCACGAAAAACGACGATTCAAACTCAAAAGCACACGATTTTTTATATCTGTTTTTGTTCCGTTTTTTGTTTCTTTTTTGTCAATTCCTGCTTTTCTCAGTTGAGACGAAGGAAGTTATCAAACCGATCGTGCTTTACGCGGAGTTTAATGCGATTAAGAGACTTTTTTTCGATCTGCGTGGACTAGAGTTAGAGAGCCCACTAATGAGACTAGTGTGCGATCCAACCATGTTATCGGGTCTGGGTAAATTAAGCCTCCCTCGTAGAAACCCAAATGACCGCCGTGAGCGAGCTCGACATAGAGTACGTTGCTTGATTTTGCTGAAATAGGCAAAAAAAAAAGAACAGGCTCGAATTACAAAAGCTACAATAAAATTCCATGGATTATTTTTACATTGGGGAATCTGTCGTCTACCGTTAAATCACAATTGAACATCTAATAATTAGAAATTGTGTATTGCAAATAATATTTTCAACGAAAAGCTAGATTTTCTAGGACGTTGAAATGAGAAAAATCGAGACAAAAAAAATCAACGTCTTTGAACGTTTAAGATATCAAAAACATTGATTTTGAATAATAAGAAAAATAATATAATAATAATGCCAAACGTACTGAAAAAAGTATTTTTAATTCCGTTACATTTTTTACCTTAATGTGGGCAACTGTAATCACATAACTACTGTAATTAGGTTTTTTTTCTTTTTTCATTTCTTAAATTATCTACTTAGATGCCGAGTTGATTTGAACTTAAAGAATTTTCGATGACACTGACTAACGTTACGAGCCAAATATTTACCTGCAAAGTCCCGAATCGGCAATAACAGCGTTTCCGGGACGATCGGGTCGTCGATAGCGTTGACGAAGACCATCGGCGTACGAATATTGTCGAGGTAATTTATACTGCTGCTCCACTTGTACATCTCTTTAACGGATCTAAAGTTATGCACCTGCAATAAAAAATTAATGTATTTTCAATTGTTACTTATAATTTTGTATCTATAACAATTATTATGGTCGCCTAGTCAGGCAGCAAAATAAAAAACATTTTTAAAAATTCTTTTTTCAATTTTTACAAAGCTTTCTCGAGAAGGAAACCAAAATCGATAAACAGGCTTCCTCACAGGGGTAGTTTTATAAAAAAAAAATAAAAAATAATGAAGAAATTGCATTCTTTTTTTTATGGAACTATTATCGATTATGTACAAAATGATATTATTATTATCTTTTTCCAAAATTGATCAACATACTTCCCCATAATTGTGGATTTTGTCAAAGAAATTAAATAATGAGGAAGCAGTTTACGTAACAACTGGTTAATTTTACCTTTCTCGTGTAAGCCTCATCGAGTTCGGGTAGCGTAGCCGCCGAAATGATGTCTCTCTCATTGAGCCCGTGTCTCTGTTGAACTTCTCTCGACAGAAGTACATCCTTGTGTCGTAGAATGATATTCTTCACTGATTCCGTCATTATGTAAAGGTAGAAGCGCCTAAAGTTTGTCCAATTAAGTAGGAACTTTGTACCCCTGAAAATTACACATATTAGCGACGATTATTCTTTTTTCTTCTTTTCCCCACTCGCTGATTTTATTTTTTATTTCACACTTGCTTGAAGGTGATAAATTGCATAACGTACTCGATCGCGTTGTAACCCTGGCAAATTGAAATACCGCCGATAATCTGCGGGAGCTTCTTGTCGCCACGTTCGCCCATGTATTTCGTGACGATATTTCCACCCAAACTAAAGCCCACGCAAACGATTTTCGTGCCTGCGTGCTTCTCAACCAGGCTCAATAGCATCACATGATAATCGTCCGTGTGGCCTGCGCATTGTGCAAAAAGGCGCTATGGATTACCGATTTCCTGAAATTTCTTGGTGATTTTAATCTTAGTTAATTGATTTGTAAAAGTAAGCTCAACTCTAAAATGCATTACAGGCGATAAAATGTAGCTTAAATTATTAATTATATATCGTATCGATAAGTTCGAATATCGAATTTTTAAGTCCAAAGAGAGAATCTTTAAAAAGACGAAGTATCAAAAAGAAAGTGTGGATTAAAAGGGCAGATGGTAACGAACTTAAGAAAACTGAGTCAGTTAAAAATACGCTTGGAATTTTTTTTTTCTTTTGTTACTTGTGATTTATTTTTTATTTTTTTATGCATCGTTATAATTTGTTGGCTATCGAATTATCAAATTTAAAAACAAAAACTCCTCCTTTTTAATAATTTTACATTGAATTGTAAAACTCGAAGTTTTTCTAGTGAATTACTGGATAAATAAGGTCTCAGTTAAAAAAAAAACAAAAAAAAAAGCAAAGCAGAGCCTAGAAAGAATTCGAAAAAAAAAAAAAAAAATTAATTAATATCGCAACCCCGTTAACAAGTTAGAGATACAGTTACTGAATAATATTTCCTAGAATTATCCATATTTTTAAATGAAATAAAATTGGAGTTTGCTGTTAAAATACACAAAAAAAGGTATAATAAAACACGTAAAATTATATTTGACACACTCCTTTGGCATTAAATAGGTGAATAACGGGACTCACCATAGGTAAATATTCTAGGTGCTGTAACCTTGACGCTGGAGAGTGCTCCAACGTGATTAAGAACTGCGCACCGATATCCGTGGCATTGTACAAAGTGTACGAAAGTTCGAATGTAAACGCTTTCGGAGCTATTGCCAATTCCAGGGCAAATTGCTATCGTGATGTCGTCTGTGATAAAACAAAAGGATTGTTTTGTCTTTAGTAATGATTGTTTTTATTATTCAAAATAAAATTGACGGTAAAACTGACCCTCGTGTGCGTTTGTGAGTGGTTTGTAAAGATCGTAAGTCAATGTAGTTTCGTCGGGTAATCCAATGACAACCCGTTCTCCAATAGGCCATGGACATCTCACACGACCGATAATACTGTGTACAATCGTTTGAACGTGTCCGCTGAAACCCCATAATCTTGTGGGCTTGTATCTGTAAACAAATAGACAAAAATATATATTATCATTGATAAATATACTTTCAAACATGGTCAATTGATACATTTAAAATCTACAACAACAAAAAATCCATACTTATAAATTTACATTCTTGTGATAAAATCTGTACACAGAATTTTTAAATGAAATTCAATTATGAAAAAAAGGATTATTAAATTTATCGGTTAAGCATGATGAATAAAAAATTCAACGTAAACAATTTTTTTCTTCTTCTATAATCTACAAAAATCCATAACTACAAATTTTTATTTCTTATAATCAAATCTTTTACCGAGTATTATTTTTAAAAAACGTATTTTCAAATATGAAACAAAAAAGCTAGCTAATTTCACTTAAAATAAAAAATATTTCCGTTGTTTATAGAAATTACAAAATTTGCAGGGGAAATTGATCGTTTAATCGCTTCCGATGTCTGATCTATAGATAGCCGAGGTTTTTCAAGAAGCGTATAAGCATCCTCGTGAATTCCTAATGCGCGATAGGAGTCTTTCATTGTTATCAAGGTCTAGGTCGCCCATCGGACGTCGTACTAACGTTTGCATCCGCCCCATATAGTATTAATGTGCGTAAAACAGTCTGCGGAATGCACAATCATAGATATGTAACATAGGTCCGTAAGTAGCGAGAGCCCAGAGTAGCCTAACTGAGCTAAAGGAACATCAAAGGGGGGAATTTATTGATTGTAGAATAGGGTGGAAAGTTCTCGCGCGCGGCTTCCATTTGGCCTCGTTCCCTCGATCGCATAATCGATCGTCAGTGATAATTTCGCGCAACACGTTGACCATCGTAAAACAATAATGCGCATTTATGACATTAACGCGCTTATCTCAAGGTGGTAGTTTAAGTGAGTTATTTCAGTGAGAGTTGCATTTTAGAAAAATTTTGAAATATCGCCACATGAAGATTTCCCCATCAACTCAGCCACCTTTTTTTTTACACTCTCGGATCTGTTCCATAATTGGTCATGTAATATAGTACTATACTTCAAGGTAGTCTCTGTGAGTGTTAACCCATTAACTATTTAATGCAATATTTATGATATATTTTTCATGGCATCAAAAAGGCTATTTTCAGCGAAAAAAGAAGGTAAATATTTATTTTCAAATTTTTGCAATTCTGTGTCTAAAATGTTACATTAAAATATTTAAAAAAAATTAAAGCACCAAATTAAATCTCGACCAATAGACAAACCTTGAAACAGAGTGAGTGTATTGAAATTGGTAGAAAATTATGTTCTTCTCTTGAAGAAGAAAAAAAATGTAACTTTAGACATTACAATTTCATAATTATTATTTGCTAATGAATAATCATTAGAAATAAATAAATAACTAATAATGACGTCGAAAGCCTCCTTTTTTCTGCTGTCCAGAGCCATTTCTTTTCTTCTTCTTTTTATCATTATTATTATCATATTATATTATTATTGCTAATAATTATTTTTTCAAATTTACTTTTGTAAATTAACGGCTATAAATTTTTACTCTATATACTCTTATCTGTAAATTAATTAATCGGCGCAATGTTGCAAAACTGCAATGTTCTCAAATAAATGATAACAAAAAAAACAGATGTCGAAGCTACATATTTGAACTCTAGCAGTCAACATTTATTTTTTTTTTTTCGATTATAGTTTCAGCAATTCTGAGCGGATACTTTGTGGTAGCCGGCAAAACTAGCATGCATCGACAGAACCTCTTTAATGCTTTTTGTTGTTGTTATTGTAAGAACCAAAGTTTGTAAAAATTCAGGACACATTTCACTAAACTGCAAAGCGCAGTATAATTTAACGGCAGTAAAAAGCATCTGTCGAGCGTGTTATACTAGAAAGTGCTATGGTGGCTCTTTTATTCTTCCTGATGGATAATAACGCGAAAATCTCGTACTACTTTTTGGCCAATTATATCTCCATAGTCCGAACCATGCTATAAGTAATAAACCCCATTGCAAGATTCAGTCTAACAACAGCCGCGATAAAATATATAAATGGTATAACATAGAAATTTGCTAGGAAGCTAAATGTGCAATGCACGTGTACATTGCTCTATATTTATGTTAGAACTATATAGAGGAAGCTTTGCGAAGATTTTTTTTCACTTACTTCAAATTAGTTGGCTTACATAAAAAAGAAAATTGGTGTGGAGGGAGGACACGCTGACTACTATAACGGATGGTTTAGTATGTTGCATGTCAACTCTTCAGCCACAACTCTGAATTACCTCTTCTGTCTAATTCATCCTGTTTAAACGATGATGGTGTAGCCCTTTTTTTGCACCAGTCTTTTTTTTCCATCGCCCTATTTATCCGCGGCTATTTATTCCCCAGCCATATTTTTTCCTGATCTCGTATATTCGGGTATGCTATTTAAGAACAGTTTTTCGATATTGGTCTATCAGTCAACCCGTTGTTAAATAAATAAAAAATAGAGGGTATGGGGGCGGGTGGTTTTCATTCCTGCGTTCTCTCTCCTGACATGGTTTTTGCGTTTCTTACTATTTGCAAGCAACAAAGAAATTTATGGCTAGAAACTGTAGGTGAGTTGGTGTTGCCAGTCAGAAACACGTTTTCACGATTTTCATGTTTCGCTACTTTTCGTTCGAAGATAAGTTGACACGTCGTACTTAATAATGCATGTTTCTCGTGTATTTACGTAAAATGAAGGAACTTGAGAGTCGATTATCGAGCCGACATGTTTTTACCAGCCGAAAATGATACCTGGACAGACACTTGGACGACACTACGAACTCCTCTATAATTCAAACGAATTATAATTTCTAGCTGATTCTTCTGTCAGCCGATTTTACCACTGTCCATTTTTCCAAATCACATGTTCGAGAGGCACAGGTTCGAAATATCTCGAGGTGAGTTTTTTTTCTTCTTGACAAAATCAAACAACGGTATTTTATTGACGATTTTTCAGTCCTCGTCTCCAAAATCCATTGCTCAAGTTTTTGTTTTGTCTACTTCATTATTATAGGATGTACTAGTTAAATTGTAGTTTAATCAACATTTACGTTTTTCATTGAATGCTTTGTAAAATTGTAGAGTAGAAAACCCCGTGACAAGGCTCTGTTTATCAACACAGCAGCGATAAAACAAATGGGAAGGGAAAAAAAAGCAAACTGCGAGGGAAGTAAACGTACAGCGCACGTGTACGTCGCTCTGTGTCATCGGTTCGCAGTTGCCGAGTCGTAATACCAGTCTTGTATCCAAGAGGTCTTGTGTGCTATCGGGTTCTCTTGTAAAGAAGCTATCCGCTGACATGTATCGATCTAACCCACCCTTAACCCCAGTAATTTTCCCTTGCTTGAGCTCTGCTCGAGACGATTCGTAAAACACGTGATATATCTTTCACGCGAAATTCAATTCTCATTATCATCTTAAAGAATTCCGAATCTATGAGCTCGTTCGTAATTCTTATCTAAGAACCAGTTTCCTAAGTAAACTAAGTAAAAAAAAGTGTTGATTATAAAGTAAAAGTTTGATATTATTATAATTTTAGATAGAAGAAAACATTGAAGATCCTTGATTGTGAATAATAATAGAAATCAATTCTCCAAATATTCCGAATATATATGATTTAAAAAGAAAAAAATGTTTACTCGTAATTGTGAATTGACCATTATCTTGCTTTTCATGCCATTTTTAAAATGAATTTTTATGAACAAAAACGTTTTTCAATGCTTTTTATGGACAAATACATTTTTCTTTACTAGTTCAATAAAAAATAGAGTATCAAATAATTATGCCAGAAATAAATATTATATACGTTATTATTATCTTAATATAGTTAAGAATTTGTTCTAGATCTCAGAGAAAAATTTATGAAGATTTTTATATCTACCATAATAGTTTTTGGCTATTATAATTCGTAAGAGTATTTATTCATGATAATTATAACTAAAAATAAAATGGGCAAAACCTGATCATTTTTTCGTGCATCTCTCAAAAAATCCAGTATAGTAGATCGAAGATTCTATGGTAGATCTTTCGGGAATAAAAAAAATGTCTGATCAGTTGTTTTCGATTCGTCTAAAATATCCCATGCATAACCTACAATTCACATTGCCTATCGCGAATACACAGCAACAAGAAAACCTAAGCCCAAATAAGCACATATTCCAAACAAAAAAAAACTCACTAAAAAAAACGTCCAAAATAAAACATAATCATCAACTTACGGTTCAGCGATAACAGGCGAAATCTTCAAAATCGTTGATACGAAAGCCTGATCCTGATAATAGAGAACCGGCTTTAACGCAGCGCTGTTTACATTCAATATCCTAAATAGGATAATGAGAATAACAGCAAAAACTGCTAGCAAAGCCGTGGACATCTTCTTAGGTTTACGTTTTCCTTCACTTCAAAACGTCTTTTTTATTTGCTCGAAAGAAAAAAAAGAAAAAGAAGAGCTCGGATGATCGTCGGGCGACGGAATTTGCCGGCCCAATGGGCACGGTAGCCCTTCGTATCCACGCACACGCGTGCGTTGAGTCGCAGCAAAAAACACACACAAACACACAATGTAAGTAATAAAGAAGAATCAACTTTGTTTTTAAAAATATTCTCAACTTCGGTGATTTAAGGATTTTCGCTTTAGAGAAATTGTATTTTGTCAATTACGTGTCATTATTTGTATTATTTGGGTGGGGGGGCTTAGAAGGGGAAAAAAAATGTATCGGTGAAGTGACGATCTATTAGTCACACGAACGCGAGAGAATCACGTCGCGAAATGATTACTCATAGTGCCGGCGAGGTTTTTTGTATCCAGTTGCCGGCACTCCGTCACATTTCGAATGAATCCCTCCTGTGTCCGGCGTTCTCGATTCCGAATGCTATAGATGCTGTTGCTGCTGCATGAGGCGTGTGTCGAGAATGTATTATCAGCGTATGTGTATGTGCAAAACGCATAACCCGTTCTGTCGAACGAGGGGATACGGGATATACTGACCGTGGTGGAGAGAGGCAATAGCCAATGGGCTACGATATTTTACACACATGATTATGTAGGAGTGAATGATGATGTAGGGATCTGATGAAAAAAAGTGGCGACATCTATTGTCGAGGAATTTCGGAAATTGAGGGTCTAATAGATAAGAACGGTTTCTTACTTATCAACAGGCGCGTGAGAACAGATTTTTTCAGTCCTCGGTGCAGAAAGGTGCACTTTCCCGACGTAAAGATGCCGGATCATGAACAAAATATCCTCCATTGTCAGTATCGTTCTATCGGTAAAAATTTCGATTTAAAATATCGATATTTACTTAAGAATAAATCGATTTCTCGAAAACTCAATCCATTAAGCGAAATAATGAAAAATTACGTTCAACATTCGAGAAAAGCTTTTTTTTCTCCCTAATGTCGAAATGTCCTAATTTCAGTCCTCCGTACAAAAAAGTGAACTTTTCCGTAAACCTTTTACTTTTGTTGAACAAGGAGCAGAATTTTTTAAAACAGCTCAAGCAAAAATAAAGCACGGCCTAAACTCCTCATATTGACTAAACAAACGTTGCTTGGAAACGTGTCGTTGAAACGTTTTTGTTGCCTACTCATAGTTACATTTTAAGGAACTGCTTCAAATCGTTTCGAAACACTGTAAAGCGATGCCGACAAAGGGCAAAGGAAAAAAGCGAAACGGCGGTAACGGTAATGGGAAAAATGCCGGAAAATCGGCGGGCAAAGGTGGAAACGGTAAAGGAGGAAAAAGCAGCGGTAAATCGAAGAAAACCTCGCGTGGCACTAAAAGAAGCGGAGGAAGAGCTCGCTTTGCAATGGACATATTCAACGAGGAAGTTATGGAAAATGCTTACTATACTTGTCACAATATAATGGACGTTCTAAAATGCCGAGGATTTCCATGGCCAGATGCGCAGAAGAAGAAGAAAAAGGGCAAGAAATAATTCAATCAATCCAGCGAATTCATCGAGAAAATGTTCACTATAAGAAAAATATCAATTTTAATTGTACTTCTTTTTCTTACTTTTCTAAACATTATTTTCTTGATATTTGGCACGGAATGGTATTAATTATAGAAATTAATATTATTTGTAGATCTTGTCGTATAGAATAAAAAAAAAAAAAATAAGTTATGTCGTAAACAAGAATGCTAAGCACTGAATAATACTTTAAGTGCAAGAAATATTCAGTTCTACGCACGAATTTAACATTATTTGCGGTCCGATGGTCGACCAAGTTTTTTAATATAACTTGTGGTGTCGTAATTTGTGCTTGGAATCATAAATGGCCCGTTAAACACGCAATGAACCGTTACGTGCGTGCCGTATTCCAAATCTGGGAGAAGCTGAAAATTTAAAAAAATGTATACAATTAGCTACAAAAATCACTGGATATTTGCGAAATTATCATTTGTTTCCACCAGCAAAATTTAATATTTCTTGGTACATTAAAAAAAGTAAAAACTGTATAAAATGTTAATGAGAAAAATCATAGCATAGTAATAAAAAAAAAATGTACACGTAGCAAATAAGGAACAAAATCTATGCTATTGTATACTTAAGCCCGATACAGCTGTAACTAATAAAACTGAACTACCAAATTTCAAATCGTTATAACTTATTAAGGAAACTTTTACGTTTCACACTCGACCAGTGCTAAAATAAAAAAAAAAAATTACCTTTGGCGTGAGCAGAAAATATTGACAATTGTTTGCCCTTCCGGTGATCTGGACGATTAACTCAAAAACTCGTCTCTCGTTTATAGCGTCCATGCCCTAATAACATTTTTTATTTAAATTAACAAGTAAGTATGTTTTTTACTCGATGAATTTGTGTAATAATGGGGAATGTTAATTTTATGATAAATTCTAATTTGTGCACCTGATTTATCTCATCGACGCAACGGAACGGCACTCTGGATAATTCTTGAAGAGCGATCATATAAACGGCCGTTGTAACAGCTCTCTCGCCTCCGCTTTGACGCTGTCGAGTCAATTCTTGTAACTCGTCAGCGTCACGAAACTTTACGCGTATCATCAAACCATATTGATCGTAGTCGTGCTGTTAAAATAAAAAAACAAAAGATAATAAGAACGAAATTGCATAAGAAAAAAAAAAACAAATGTTATCTTCAATTTTGAATAATTCTGCGAATTTTTCTTCAAGATCATTCTTTAATGTTTTCAGAATATTTCGGTTATGCCTAAGACAAGTTTTTCAAAAAATTTGGAACTATAGAAAAATACTTACAATTGTTTTCCCATTAAAAAGGAATAAATTAAGTGCTCACTTTAAGAAAATTCTGTACTAGTATTAAAACTCATTATATAAGCTTGAAAATGAGCTTTTCAAATGATCCGTAGTTTTTAAATTAATGAATTTATGCAAAACTTTTCCTTTCAAGAACGTAGAAGCGTTTGTATTTTTGTATAAACTTACGATATTTTCTGGTTGCTTGAGAGTAACTTCTCCAGCACAACCCATGAGACTGAAGTACGTGCTGAAGTTAACATTTATTTTTTCGACGAGATCTCTCAATGGCGTAAGCCACAGGCCTCGTATTTCTTCGATTTTTTGTTTCACCATCGATTGCTGAACTTTTAGTTCCTCTATTTCATTCTTAAGCTTCTCCACATTCGCTTGCGTTTTCTCGTAGTTCGCGAGAATCTAATGCAAACAAATTCAGGCTTAAAGATTTTTTTAATAGAAAAATTACGCTGTAATATTGCGGTTATTTAATTAGTTTAATGCTTATTAAATAACCGCAATATTAAAAAGATCAATCATAAATTTCATAAATTGTCATTCTATATGATCAAATTGATTTTCAATTTTGTTGTGAAAAATGAAAAAAATAGAAGAATTAAAGCGTCTTTGAATTTTGCATACCGATGAAAAAAATCTTTACAAATAAGTCGCGTACATTCTGATAAATATATTGTTACAATTGAATTGCATTTAAAAAATCGGACTCCTCTTACTCTTAATATTAATTAGAAATTGATTTTTTGTTTGTTTTACTTACTGCTTCGCCTCCAGCTGTTTCTCCTAAGCAGTAAGCTTTTGCCTGAGCAGTTTCAAGTTCAGCCTCAATTTCATCAACTGTAAACGGCAATTTCCCAAAAGCTGTGTCGTAAGGTTTAAACCTTGGATCCGTCGGATTAATTCCATTCGTTAACTGCATAGCCGTATTATAAAGCCGTTCGGTCTCTTTTTTCAATGGCGCCAGCGCGTTTTCGAGCCTTTTATAATTATCTTCCGCGATAGCACATCTGTCTCGTAAATCCTGCGACTCCTCAGTTTTAATCGCAAATTTACGTTTCTGCGATTCTAATTCAAGCTTCTTTTGTGCGTTTGTCGTAGAAAATTGAAAGCAATCCAACAATAGCGAATTACACTGAACGTAAACTTGCAATTGAGTCTTTAATACTTTCTGGAATACGTAATTATAGAAAATTAAATTTTAGAGAAATAAAAAAAAAATCTGAAAATGAAGATAATTTAGCTATGTTTTTCTTGCACTCAGCTCTGTAAATTTTCAATTTCCTATTTAAATATTTTTTAAATAAAATTATTTCGTAAACAATTATTTAGTTCGATATCCAAGTCCAATTTCAATAGTTACAAAAGTCAGAAGAAAAAAATATGTTAGTTTTTAAAAAGCGATTTTTGAGTAATAAAAAACTTTTTTTAAAAATATTTCGAAAAATGTTTTACTTGAATGTCGCGTTTAGCGGCAGCCTTGATATCCTCGATGCTCGTTCTGCTGTTTTGCAATTCGAGAATCTTTTTCTCCGCCACGCTTATTCGCGTTTTTAATGTCTGCATATTCTGAATATTGCGCTGTGACCTTTGTCTTTCTCCGCGTCGAATTTCGAGTTCATCGTTGGCAGTTTTGAGTCTTCCTTCGAGTTCTTTCATCTCTTCCATTGCATGCTCTTTATTAACGAGTAATTCCTCGAGTCTTTAAAAAGAAATATAAATTAAAGAAACGAAAAAAATCGCTAATCTCTCCGCATTGTATTTTTTTCCTCTCGTATCTGACCGTACTTTTTTTTAAGTTGGCGCAATTGATTGGTATCCTGTATAATCGACAGTGCTTCGTTTCCCCTAACAAGGCACATGCTAGTCGATTTTGCACCCGTGTATTTTGATGAACTAACGGCGAATCTGTTGTTCTCTGAAATATCCATTATCTTAATAAGCTTTCTTAAGAAACGATATAAAAGAAGTGCATGTTAATGTAAAGTTTATATGTCGATGCTTTTGCAGAATTCGAGCGTTTTTTACAGGTTTTTTTTACATGATTTAGACATAATTTAAGAGTCCTTGGTAATTGGATTTTGTCGCGGTATACTTGATATTTTGGGCAATAAAAATGAAGATTTGTTATTAGTAAAATTTTCACTCACGGCTAAAGTACAATCGTAAATTGGCGGGAATGCGATCGACGTTTTCCTCAACGGCATTGGTGCCGACTGGAATGTTGTTTATTCGATTCATCGTCACCAGATACTTAATTATTGTCTCCGGTGCTTCGATCAGCGAAAGCAAATAATGCTGAAATCCAAAGGGTTTCAGTTGTTCGAGTGGTATGTTTGGATCCATCTTAACGTTTTTATCAGGATCCGAGTGCACGACGTTAATCTTGAGCTTCTTCTGACCACGCAGATATTCTATTAAAAGATTCATGTCGGATTTGTCCTCGCAAACAAAAGCCAGTAAATCACGATACGATATTACGTTCTCGAAATATTTCGAGTAACTCGCGTCTTTCACGTCAATCAATAGCATTATCGGCTCGTGTATAATTGACGTAAATTTGTCGCGATTCTCGCGCAACCAGAGGACAGCTTCATAAGCGTCTCGGCTACGATGTTGCAGCATTTCTAAACGCTTTGAATTAACGTCTTTTGCTGTTTGAATCTTCGCATTAATCACTGAAATCGAAGTATTTTTATTCATTTTTTTTTCTTTTTTTTTTTTGCAAGTTAGATATGAATTTTCGGCAGTTATATTTTATCAATGAACCAAAATAATAGTACTGTATTGAATTGATACACCAACGATATTATCAAACTTGCGGTATTCCGATAAAAAAAAAATCTAAAAAAAATTAATTAATCAGTGGATTTTCAATTTTCGGCTATCAATACGATTTTTTAAATCCAAAGTACAAAACGATCATTTTTATAAAAATTATGATACTTTTGAGAACTCACATCTTATTGTACTATCGATATTTTCCAGCTGGGCTCTATAAGCGCTGATCTCTTTTGTCAACTTTTCAACTTCGCTTCTTTTTTGTTCCAATTCCAGATTGACCCTACGTTGCTCAGCCATGAGTTTTTCCTCTACAAAACAGTACAATTAACAACTTCCTAAAACACGTGATCGATTTTTAAAAAAAGTGACAAAACTTAAAAGATGAATATAAAAAAAAAAATCACCGGTGCCCGCAACGTCAATCGCAAGTTGCAAATCATTGTCGAGTTTGTTTTTCTGCTGAACAACGACGTTTATCTCATGATCGCGATTCTCCTCAGCCTTAATTTTGTGCGTGCGATTCGACTCAATTTCCCGAATTTCTCGCTCCTTGTTCTGAACCTCTTCCGTCAACCTCCTAACCTTTGACGTTTTGGTGGACAGTTGACTATTCTAAATTGAAAAAAAATCACTTCAAAAGTTTAAAAAAGCCCTATTGCGAAAAAAAAGTTATATATATCTTTATGCTTACGTGCATCTCCGCACTTTGTTTGAGGTTTTTAATGCTAGCTTCCAATTTGCTTATCGCTGCGTTTATTGGCCTTAATTTCTCATCGAGCTTTTTCATCTCGACCGCAGCTTTGTCTCTGCCTTTTTTTGCCTACAATAACAGTTTTTATTAGTTACTGTACTTTTTTACATAATATATTTGCTAATAAAACTAATCAAACAAATGCTAAATTTTTTTTTATTCTTCAAACAATGATTTACGTTTTAACGTTTTAATTTTCCAAATGTATTTGCTTTTCCAAATTAGATTACTAAAAAATGTAAATATGAACTGAATGAATATAAATATATACATGCATATATATTTCTTACTTCGCAAAGCTGTTTTCTATTGAGATCGTAACATATCCAAGCGCGTTTCTGTTTTAACGCATTAATTTTTTTCGTAATCGCTTTTCTTTCCTTAATACTGCCCACAATCTCCTTCATTCCCTCGTATTTGTGCGTCTCAGAGTCCAACAATCGCGATTTGTTGGCCATTGTCGTCTCGAATTCCTTTTCGGTAAGGCGAAATTTTTTTAATTCAACATGATATTCGAGAAGTTTGGGATCGCCGACGGATCTTTCAGTATTTTCAAGAAGTTCCTGTGAATTCATTTTTGAAAAATCCTGCACTTTGTCCTGAGGAAGAAACTGACAGAGATTGTCCACCTGCAAACAAATTTGTGACAAAATATTTCAAAAATGCTTAACTATCATTATTATTATTTCCTTTTTTTTACTTGTATACGTCAATTTATTAATTCGTATGTGTGATAAATAAATATAATTGTTAAAAGAAAAAAAAAAAAAATTCAGCGTTCACTAATGTAGTAAATAGACTAAATAAACTGAATGTGGAATGCTCAAAAACTGTTGGTTACTTGAATGTTCAAGCTCTTAATGAGCTCCTGAATCTCTCTTCCATGGACATCTTTTCCATCAAGCTGCCAAGACGACTGATTGGTCTTGGTAAAACTTCTTAAAATTGTAATGCTTTTGCCATCGGTATCCTTGAGAGTAATTTCGATTTTAGCGTTGGTACATCCAGTTTTTACATAATCTCCGACATTAGTAGCTCGACCGATAAGTTTGGGCTTTCCGCCAAAGCCAATAACGATGGCGCAAACAACAGTGGATTTTCCAGTTCCATTGGGTCCGATTATCAGGTTCAAATTTTCACTCGGTCTTATTACAACATTGTCGTAAGTTCTGCGCAATGAAAAGATTTTCCATCTCTCATGTTTTTAGTGACATATTTTTTAAATCCATTTATTTTACAAAATTAAGATAAACTACAAAAATTCTTAGACTCAAATGAAATTTTCTGCAATGCAGCGAAATACTATATTATTATCATTATTATATTGTAACTGATAGTTTTATATGTTAAAAAAAACATAAAAATTATTTACTTCTTTAATATTGTAAAAAAATAACAACACTAAACATTCACTCATCTTCAAGATTGCAATGCAATTAAAAAAAAAAAAAATACAGATTTTTATCAGAATTGATCAGCATGTTTACAACAAAAATATAATAGTAATAATAATAATGGATTATTTAAAAGAAATTCAGGAATACAAAGCTTCCTTTACAGGGAAACAAGAGACAAATTATTCTTAGGTTACTTACACAAAATTTTCCAGTTGAATCCGAGTTATCATACCTCTGTCATCGTTCATGATGCTCACAATTTTTGAGTTTCAGAGATTAATCAATTTCCCCACGATTCTCTAAAAACAAAAATGTAATTGAACATTTTTGGGGTTTTCTTTTTTTTTCAGGTTCTTATCACTATGCCTTCGATTAATATTCATGTAAATCTCCAAAATTATTTGCTCTTTTTTTACCCTTTAATACGCCAATTATATTTAGAGATATGAGTTTTAAGATGTGATGGCGACAATTATATAAAAAGGTAGCCAAAAAATGATAAAAGGCGATTAAAAATGATTTAAAACCTTGTATCTCACTTTGCAACTATGATGGTGATAAAAATTGACCGGAAATACGCAAAGTTTCCTACTTTATTATTATATAGGCGTTGGCATCGTCAAAGATAACGATAATTCGAAATCTGATAAACCGATAAGAGTAGTTTTTGTAAAAATCGAGGACTTTTAGAAACGTTTATTGTATACTATGAGATATTCGACTGATCGTGTGTACGACGGATAATGACAAAAGTCGATCATTATCCCGCGTTTTCGGTTGAAACGCGAGCTGTAGACTATCGGACTTCCATCTGACGAGAAAAGCTGTGCAGACTTCTGGTAAAATGAACGAAACGGTTTTGATTTCCGGCTGTAGGTAATTCTTCAATGAAATTGAGAAATTGACTGCTTATTATTGCAATTACTTCGTTTTACTTCACTTTTTCGAGTGAATAATTACGAGGAATAACAGCCTCTCAAATAAAAAATAATCTTAAAGATTTTTCTTTTAGTCGGTAAGCAGGAGATCTTTCTTACCGGCGTTCATATTTTTTTTATTATAAGTTTCATATACTTTCTGTAAAATCGAATTTTCATGTACATTATCCCGTTGAGCAATTTGTCCTCCAACAAAATTTTTCTTCAGACGGTAAGAAAGTGATGACCCTCACCAACAAATGTCAATAATATCGTAGAATGTTCTTTAATCGATAAGCAGGTGATCTTTTTTACCGATATACATATTTTCATAATAAATTCAATAATCTTTCTTAAAAATCTAATTTCCAAAAAATGATACGTCACAGCAAATCTTTATCTCTATTTACAAATCCAACTTCCATCTCCACTTCCTAATTGCCCATTTCACCAAAAAGAAAAGCATCAGTCGGTAAAGCTTTGAACAGTTTAATCCGTTAAACCATCGTGATTAAACCGCGCCCAAAACAGAGTAGACAAGAAAAACCGTCCAAATAATTTTCGCCTCTTAGCGGTTGTCTTGTAGACGAAAAGTGTAACTATTAGAATAACCCATTTGGATAAAAAATCGAAAATCCTCAAGATGATATGGCGAAAGAGAATTTATCCGAAAACATTGAGTGACATTGCGTCAATGTCATTCATATTAATAATAGTGCCATTGATTTATTGGTTTGAACTTTGGATAGTTTTGCCAGATCTCTTTGAGCCTTCGACATTGCCCTACGTGTTTCACTTTCTCTTTGGCAACTTCATCATGATCAACATTGTCGGCAACTTCACATTCACCGTTCTCTGCGACACGAGTACACGACATATTTGCTTGCCAACGCAAAAGGCAAAGAAGGAAGACGGCTGGAGATACTGTTCAACGTGCGAGGCTTTATCGCCGCCAAGATCGTGGCATTGTCCGACGTGCAACCTTTGCATCTTGAAGCGCGATCATCATTGCATCTTCACCGGTTGCTGCATAGGACACAAAAATCACCGTTACTTTCTCATGTTTCTCTTCTATCTGTTTGTCGCCACTACTTATGCCTTCTTTTACAATAATTATTTTATCTGGGGCAGAATACAATTTGAATTTCCCCTGTCGATAATTAAAATTGTCTTTCCGTTGGCTATTTTTTCCTTTGGATTTGATCCATCGATCGAACAATTTTATCTTATGCTCTATATTGTCTCCGTTGTTGGAATGTGCTTCACTGGAGTTTTGTGCGCTTATCATTTTCGCTTGGTAATCATCGGCAGTGTTTCCAACGAAAGTGCCAAGGGTGATAAAAGATACAATTTGGGATGGAGACAAAACATTGTACAAGTTTTCGGAGAGCAATGGTATCTTGTTTGGTTGATGCCGTATATTTCTTCTAGACTGTTACACGATGGAATTGCTTGGCATACTTCAAGATCTTGGAAGCAGGAAAGCAACAAGTCCAGATAATCGATTAAAGGCAATTAAATGTTATTTCACATTTTCTGTACAAACTTATTAAATTGCGGATACTTAAGTCTGTTGGTTTGTAAAAAAGCAGGAAATGTTTTCAGGTGAAAAAGGCACAGTATTGTAAGTACTTTGAGGATTATAGTCTATAGGACACATTATAAATGCTCAAAACTCTTCATAAAAATATTCTATATCATTCTGGATTAATTTGTATTTTTATTTTATTAAAGCATTTTAATGCCTTCGCAAATGAAATATTTATATTCAATTAACAGATTTTTTAAGTACTTAGATTCTTCCCGATTTATAGTTACAGATAATATGCATTTTGTTGCATTGTGATTTACATGTTTATATTTTTTTAAGAACTCCACTCAGGAATGATGAAACAGTTTGAATTTAAAAAAAAAGTATTCTAATTGTTTCTTTCTTTTTTTTTTTTAAATTAAATGATTATGGATTATTATGCCTATGAAACATTATCATTTATTGTAACCAGAAAATTATAAAACTCTATAATAATAGCAAAACTGTGAATATTTTATTTTTATAACAGTCTAAAAATATTATTATTTGTTTATAAAAAAAAAAACGTATTTTCCATGGTTTTTCATTCAGATTATTGATTATACCTTCCTCCAACTAGTCAGATAATTAAGAATAAAAACTATATATATTTGTTAAAACGGTAACGAACTGTTCATTAAAATATTTGCCTAAGAATTGTGAAATAAAGGACCAATGTGTATAGATTGCAGTTACAAGTATTTATTATTTATTCATCCTACAATCCTACGAAATGAGCGATTCTTAAATTTTGTAGTTGCGCAACTAATTGTTAAACTGCGCATGCGTGGTAGATCAGTCGTTATTTCGGCACGAAAATTTGAAAACAAATAATAATTTACCTTTTTTTACCTGAGTTTTTCGTGCTTTTTACACCATTTGTTTGCAAATTAGTTACTTTTTTTAAATTCTAGCAGTCATACTGGTTCCGCAACTTCGTGTTCGAATATTTTGATTTTGGATTCCAATAGATGCAAGGTGGGAGTAAATGACGATTTTGCGCGATAAATCATGAAACTATGGAAATGATCCTGCAGAAAAATACTTTTACGTAAAAAAAAAATACGAATATTAATTATGAAATTGAAAATATATGTATATTAATTGATATACATGCATCGAATTGTTAAAAAAATTATTAAATTTATGTGAAATAAACACATTTTTCATTTGATATTAACTTATACAAAAATGAATTCAAAGACAAAATGAGTATTAATTAATGAATTAATTAAAAGTACAAAACTTCGCATAAAGTTTTTCATTTTACGCCCGCATGATGTAAAAATGATTTTACGCAGACTGTTGCAAAAAAGCAGCGATCTCAAAAAAGCCTAAAAAAATGTTTAATGCTAATGATTTTTTTATTAAAGCATAGAAATAAAAAAGAAATATTATCAACATTTTTTGGGGCTATCCCCTTGAACTGGTGTGCAATAAAGCGTTCAATTATTTTGGCAACGTTCACATCAGCCGCCTGTTTCTGTTACAACGGATTGCCTTTTACCTTTTATTGTGAATTGATTATTATAGTGGAGTTCAATTGAGCAATGTTATATTTAGCTTGAAAAATCTATATGTAGGTGAAACGAGAAGAAGGCTCTGGTCTGGTTGACTAAAACTGTACAGGTCGAGGGTAATCGTACAACGAACAACTGATATTTTGGCAACTCTTTCGATAGGTATTTTACATGCAGTTTTAGCACAAATATCGCAAGGTTTCGTGCTTGTGATTCATCAAGCTCATCCAAAGCGACCAAAAAGGAATTGCAATAGGGAGATATTGTGTTCCAACGGATTCATATAGTGGAGATTCGTTAATGAAGTGTTCCAATATGTTTCTGGTTTTAACAAATTACAATCTGAGCATATATCATTAGACAATGGGTATTAATTAGTTTATGAAAAAATTGTAAAGCCTAAAAGGCAATGAAGGCTAAAAGAATCGTTGCTACTCGAACTACGTGATTCTTTATCATTAAGGTTGTGGTGATAAACTGATTGTACAGCACGTTACAGTCAGAGAGCGACCGTCACCAATGGCTTTTGCAGTAGCCCCTATTTTATTTTAGTGTTTTGATACACTATATACTATAAACTAGATCGTTGCGACGGCAACGCCGATGAGCGAACAGTAGAGGCTGTTACTCTTTTAGAATGGCCAGAACTATCAAGTGCTTTCGCTATAGTTCTGGCATGTCCAATGATGATGCGATATATTAAGTTGCCACGAGCTTGCGAAAGGACAAAAGTTCCACGAGTGAGCGCTTCCAAAATACATAAATATGTTATAAACAGATGAGGTATTCTGTAGACATGATGTGGGCTCGAAGCTTTTGTTGACGCTCGATGAAAGCCAAAATATAACGTGATCTCGCCATCTCTATATGAGTAACGGCAATAAATAGGCACAATGACATGGCAACAATTCGTTTTGTTATACAGTCTGAGAAAACACACACACAGTCTAAACGGTCTTTCGAAACAGTCGCCAAAATACGCCGGTTGACCGTGTTTCTTGAAGAAAGAATGAAAAAAATTATGATTCGTAGGATTTGCAAGTGCGAAAATAATTAAGGATGTTCAACGTGCTGAATTTAGCAAAAAGAAATCATTTTTTTTTTTCGAGAAGGAATAAATCCCTTATAAATAAATTTTCTTTTAGATTTTTTAATTAATAAAAAAAATAAAAACAATAGTTTCGGAAATAGTCGGTATTTATATTTTTTTTAAATTAGAAACAAGCGCTTCAGGAGAGTTGAAAAATTTCTTAAATCTACTCAAATGAAAAAACACTTTACTGTATAAAACCTTAATATTTATAAATAATAATTGACAAAAAAAAAAAAGAAACGCAAGCAAATTGCTAATTTTTAGTTGATGGTTTCAGGGGTCGGAAGCCATGTAATTTACAAAAAAGATATAACGCAACAGGCGTAAATAGTCACTAGCATTCACCGGTGAATTCAAGCCAATTCATTAAATGAGATAAGAAAACTGAAGAATTGACCTTTCGTGTACGCACCGTGCGATAAGTAGCGAGGGCGTGCTAATATAACGTTTTAACATCGACACTAGCAGTGACTCTGTTATTAGGTTAAATACCTTCATTACTGATGAGCCAGTAATTCTAAGTTTAAAAATTACTACTTGCGCACTTGTGACTGTGTAACACTAATCGTTGAACTGCGCATGCCTGATAGATCAGTTACTGGTTCCGTACGAAAGTAAACAATAATTCTTCCGTTTTTAGCTTTGCATTTTATTTCTTTACAGAAATTCTTGCAAATTGTTTTTAGATCTTTTTATTTTAGATTCGAAAACAGCGACTCCAAAAATGCCGTAAATAATAGTATTATCACTAATTGAATTTATTTTTATTCAAAGCCGCTATTGTTTATGTTATTTTATTTTATTTCACTTGTCAATTTGACGCGATAATTCGAAATCAAAAAATAGTTTCTCCTTTTTTTTAGCATTATATTTTTTTACAGCATTTCCTGCAAATTATAAAAGAAAGGAAAAGGTAATTGGAACAGATTCCGTGCTAGGAGAAATTCTCTTGTATATAGAAAATTGAGAATGAAACAAACGTGAATAGGAATTATTTATTTACCTACGCAGACTTTGTAAAAATAATATTTTTAGGAGAGGCAGGGAAAAAAAAAAAACGATAGAAAGTGCCCAATGTTGGGAATATAAACGCTGTGTGCGGAGATAAAAGTTAAGGCGCATTCGGTATCTTGTAATTGATACGCTACTAGCAGCTACTTTGCATTTTACTTCCGACTAACTACCGGGTAAAAAGGCGACAATTATTAGGTTCGCCGATTTGACGTATATACGTTATCACCGAATGTTTGAGTAAACGGTATTCAATAGCACAGAAATGTTCAGTGCATCCTTGAAATAAGACGGTTTATAGTTTTTGACACCGACTGGGTGCTATGTGGTGTAATATTTCACCTCAACTACTTTGTTTTTCTTGCATCCAGCGTTATTATTCCAGATACTGGGTATTCTTAAATTGCAACGTTTTGAAAAAGCATAAACACTTAAGGATTTTAAGGTCGCGGTTGTGAAACGTGTTTTCTTTTCCTCGAAATGTGTTTGTAAGAAAAAATCAGGCCACATTTTGTATGTCTCTCTATATTGTGAAAATATTAATAGTTGCAGTAATTAAAGAAAAATTCTTTCCATAAAAGAATTTCTTTATAAAAAGATCTCACCGCTGTCGTCGTGTCATTAATCGAGCCAGGGAATGGGGATCCCTAATCCCTTAATTAAGTCCCACCATGAATGGCCTGATTTTTCCCCCGGAAGTTCCCCAAATATAAGAATCGAGCCGAGCGGTCACCCATCCAAGTGTTGACCCGCAGGATTGGGGTCAACCAAGCAAAAATGGTAAGAAAATGTAACAAAAAGTCACAAAAGAACCATTGAAGTTGTAATGTTCTTAATAATTATGAAGGCTCACTCGTTGGCTTGATATGAGAAATGTCCATGGTATTATGTTTTAAGTACACGCGCTTAACATTTAGAAATTACGTTATCACCACCACTCAGTACTTTATCAATGTCTTCCTAGTTCTGTAATTTCTTTCACACCTACTCAAAGGTATAAATAAGAATGAATTTACAAACTTCATTGCACTTGAGATAGTATTGAACCAAAGTCGCAGTTTTAAGCGTGTTCGAAAAAATGAACGTCCTCAAGTACTGTTTTTTGGTCGTTTTGCTTTTGCAAATATTTGGACTACCGGTGATTCACACCCATGGACCTCCAATATTAGGGCCCCCGATCGGACCCCCAATTGGACCCCCAATTGGGCCTCCAATTGGGCCTCCATTTGGGCCTCCACCACCTGGAGGACCACCACTACCACCACCAGAGTCTGACAGTCTTCCTCCTGCTGATGATGGCGGTGATGATGTTGCCGGCGATGATGGTGCCGGTGATGATGGTGCCGGTGATGATGGCGCCGGTGATGATGGTGCCGGTGATGATGGCGGTGATGATGGCGGTGATGATGGCGGTGATGATGGCGGCGATGATGATGGCGGCGATGATGGCGGCGGTGATGATGGCGGTGATGATGGCGGTGACGATGCGTAGTCCAATACAGGAAACCCATAGGTAAGCCAATAGTCCAGTACAAAATGAAAGATGCCTAGGTAAACCAATAGTCCTATAAAAACTACAGTAGAATCTCTCACGTCCGTAATACGGAGAAAAGTGATATAATGGTGATGGGCCAACCACGTTCGCCAAGCAGCCCCTGCCTGTCGTTTGCTCCAATTAGAACATTTGTATCCTCCCCACCGTTTTCCTTGGTACGCTATACGTGAATATAATATATAAGAGATTTCACAGCAGCTCGAAATTTCTGTAACTTTAACACAGTTTTTTTTTTTTTCTTAGAAAGCTTCCCGGATGAAGAAATTAAAGGACTCAGAGGCATGCAAAAAGGCAACAAATTTTTCGATATTTCCTATGGTTTACACGTGAATGAATAGTTGATTGTCCTCAGACTTAAATGCAATCATAAGTAATATATAAATCAACATACGTACATCGTTTGGATTATCTTTTTCTAAGTAACGAAATTGAAGGCCTATCATTTATTTAATGTCTCTTGCTCTCCCATGAAATAAACGCTTTCATCAACATTCATTTTTGGGTAATATTTATTATTTACAACAAAGGAAATATATATACCTGCTGTCGTTTCTCTTACACTGTTATTGTTAACCAGCAAAAAATAACTTAAAATAATAAAAAATATATCTTAATTTTTTTTTAAACTACCAACGAGGTACCAAATGTACCTGCGTTGAAAGTCTATGGACCACCATTTTGTATCTTATAAGTTTAGAGTTTTTAAATATATTTCAATAAAAATTGGTGTAAACATAGTTCAAAGTATCCTTCTCCTAATCCTTAAATAGTAAATTAAATAAGAAATAGAAATGAGTAAAAATCTTTCGAACCTTCATATTGGTGTTCTCCTCGAAAGTCATTAATCGAAAATTATTATCGTAGCAAAAATGTGGTTCCCCATGATGATTCTTTGATATATATATATATACAGTATGAGCAGGTAAATATGTAAATGAATGTTATCTTATAAAATGATTTAATTATTTGTTAATTTTTATACCTATACTCACGGAAAGACTTCTGTAGGAATGGAATTCATTCTCTCTCTCTCTCTCTCTCTGTTTTTTTTTTTACGAAAAGTAACAAAAATGAAAATTCGGATTACGATTTTTAATACAAAAAGACTTATGAAACTCGATGCTTATAATAAAAACTTTTGCACAATAAATTCAATCAAAATAACACTACTAGCAGTTTCAACTAACGCATTACGTTAATATTACGTTTTATTTTTTATTTCATTTAAAAAAAAATTCTTTTCCTCGTCATATCGTTAATAATACTTCAGTTTCACGAAAATCATGTAAACTCTCGTTTTTTAATTACATCGTTAAATGAGTATATAAAATATTGTGGTAAGGATAAACGATACTGGCTATAAATGATGTGATTGTTGAAAGTACGAATAAACGTCTGAGCGTTTCCATACGTTTTTATAATTAAAAAAAAAATTCATGTAAGTTATTTTTTAAGTTTTGTACGTGATTAAAAAACGCTCATGGGAACATATAGAAGGAAGAAGTGGATGTTTTTTTTTAACCGGTGAATAAAAAAAAAAATTAACTTCTACCTGTTTCTCGATCTTTTGTTACTACTGTTCTTTTTAGTGCTGTTAGACGAACGATTTTTATTTGATTCTTTGTTATTTGTGTGACCGTCCTTAGACGGTGTTACAACGTGATCCAAATCGCCGTTCGACATAGGACCGTTTGTTAATTGGACAGTAACGTCAGAATTACTAAGTGTACCGTTGTTCTGCGAATAAACAGTTTGAATCATGGTGTGATTCTTGCCGGTAGACTCTTTACTATTACCCGATGAAATTACGTTCGAATTGCCGAAGTTGCAATTGTCCTCGCTGCCGCTGTATCCGAGTTGCGACTCCGACTCACTGTATCGCTCAACTAGAATCAGTTACCGACGGATTATCAGCACAATTTTTCGTGGTTAAACAAATTATCAATTCAACTTGGTTTTGGCGTTTCAATATCTACTCCATCGAGTATCGAATAGACAGCGTTGGGGTTTGTCTTATAAGTTATGCGAATAATCGTTTTATTCATTATATTTTCTTTATGGATCATTCCGTCAATTTGTTTTGTATAAAAAATTCACTTCGATATATTCGTGAGATGAAAATTCATGATTTAACGAACATTGAAAAGGTACTTAATTCATATTAATTCGCAAAAATATCTTGGAGTCGAAAATTCGATGGATTCCTTATTATACTTGAACACCTTGACAAATTTTTTAACGAATCAGAAATTCGACGAAAAATCTAGGTTCGAAAAGTGAATAATCGTTATTTTGATTTCTCGTTCACAATTCCATGTTTAAAAAAAACCCAACACTGCTGAGATAAAAAGAAGAACTACCACCGGAGAATCCAGTAATATGGTTTTCATTGATATTGCTGAGGGCTTGCAGAACTAAAAGGTGCATTTATTGTGGTGAATTTTTAAACAAGAAGAATTTTAAAGAGGCACATTGCAAGAAATAGATTTTAAAAAGCTAGTGCTGACAAAAACAAGCATAAAACTGTGTCTATAAAAAAGAAAAAGAAACTCCAGGCTGCCTATCAACAAGAATTAAAAACCACCGATGCCCCGCGCATATCGAATGAAAACGGAAAACCTATTTCAACTCTTGAGCACTTAAAGAAGACAATTTCAGTCGTTTCACGACTGCAAAAAGAAACTGCCAAATATCACACAACAACATTTGCTTGCATATGCAGAAAAAATACACAAACTACCATTATGCAAACTTAAGAAAAAAAAAGTAAAAAGAAAGAACCAAAGTTAGGGTGCTGAAGTAAAGAGGCATAAAATTACAATAACTGTATTGTTAAAATGATTTCATGATAGGTGATACAAAAGAATAGGATACAACTTGATTGATTAAAATATTATTGCTAAATAGACAATCTTTAATATCCATTCATGTCCTTACTTTTTTCCTGTGTACTTTCCACCAGGCCGCTAACAGCCTATAAAACAAAGTACATCAATCATAGTTAAAGTCTGTTTATCTACGAGGCATTCCAGGACAATTTTAAGCTACCTCCTGTACAGTATAGTACACAACAACAACAACAACAACAACAGCAAAAATGTTTTTTGTGGGATATTCCACAGGAAGTGGGACAGATTTCGTATGAACGTCCACGAATATGACGCCTATTGAGAATTTTGTTCCTTAATATTGTACAAAGAGTCTCTCATAGAGTGCAGGTCCTAATAGATTTAATATATTGCGTCAAGGTTCGATAATCCGCGTGTTCCAGTCACTTTGTACTCGGCCCTTGTTCGTTCTCAGTGATATTTAGGAAGGGGTACAACATTTTTTTGCGTTTTTTGTATTTTGCCGTCTATCGAATTGGAAAAAGAAGGGATCCGTTCGATTATGATTATGGCGCCATAATGTCCACCCTTGGTCTTGAAACACTCGCAACCCGTCGCAGTATAGTTTGTCTTTGTCGTTGTCTTTCTTACACGGCATAGTAAACGGACAGTTAGATTACCCTACAATTTGCTCTCTTATTCGTTTTCAGGTACAGGACAGATGCACTAGACAAGCGTTATTATTATATTATCATTTACTATGCCTTTTTCTTTAGACCGAATTACGTATTTCATAGTTGGTTGTCTGGGTTGTCTAGGTTGGGTAATCAATTTGCGAGTCCAACCGACATTTGCAATTATTCCATTATTAGAGCATCTGCCTATGCATATCTGGATCGTTTATAATTTACTTTTTGTTTAGTTAATTATTTAGGTTATTTTAAGTCGCTAGGCAGGAATCCAAAGAAAGAATGTATATGGGTAATTCCAAGTCAACTCACTTGGGCATCGACCTGACCCCCTCGGATCCAGTTGAAGAATTTTTTTTTGGCATATTTTAGTCCAAAACAAGAGGAAATTTTAAACATAACTTTTGAGTAAAAGTGAATTTTAAGCAGATTTAAATTTCTGAAATTTATTCCATAAAGTTTAGGACTAAAAAAAAGTATTTCCATCATAGTTTGAGAGTGAGCACAGAATAATTTATATTTGTTATTTATTTTAAATTATGGATTGACACAGAATGCCTCCTACATTTAACGGTACTTTTATTGGTCTAGCAATTGGTTTACTTACAGCCATGGATGTGATAGAAGATTTTGAGAAGAGTCTCTCGGCCTCTTTGAATTTTCTATTTCTTTTGTCAGCCTTGCTATTTGTATTTTTATTGCTCGCTAAGTATCTGTCCCATCCACGTATTATGTTACCGTATAGCTGCGTATCTTCGAGGTAACTTCCTTCGAATGCATATATTTGACGTTCTAAGCCAGCTAGAGTATCCTAAAAATGACAAAATCCAACCAATTTCATAACTCGAAAATGTATGTGCATAAAAAAAAAAATCAACTTCGTCGATAATTTGAAAGCTTAAAATCTCGAAAAACTGAAACTGACATGTCGTTTGGGTTAAGAAACATAACCTAAAAGAACAACATTGTAAAACTAAACATGTTTATTTGCAACTTTTAGAGGACGAATAACATTTTTTTTTCGAAATAGACGCATTTAGACTGCAGTAGCGTAAATTTTGCAACTATTTTAATGACAATTATCTCATTTTAACGCAAAAATTTTTGAGTTGTTATTGTTACAATTATTTCATAATTTCAATGCTACTCACGGCAATTTCTGCTTTGCGCTTGACAAGTTCCGCCAGCTCAGCTCTTAAATCCACCGAGGATTTTGTGGACATTATTCAAAACTTTTCTTCTCGCTTTGTTAATATCCGCTCTCTTTTTTTTTCGTTTAACCGAATACATTTGGAGCGAAATTTTATAAAAAAGTTAAAGTTTCTGGAAACCGAGGAGTTTCCCCGAAAATGAATAAACTGTCTGCTGAACTTCCGGTTGTATGATGGATTTCCGGTGTCGCGTTTGAATTGCTTGTCGGAGCGTTTGATAGATACGCAATGTTATTGAATAAGCCATTTCTTGTTTTTAAGTTATCTCGTTACATTTACAGCGCTGCACAGGAGCGTCGGCGTTTATTATTATTATTATTATTATTATTGCGAGTAAAGACTTTACTTTGACGAAGTACTGCATGTTTATCTAACTTTGGTATAATGATAAAAAAATATGCTTATGCTATTCCATATAAGAGATAGATTTTGTATCGTACAATTTTCTTTCAGGGTTTCGATTGATTTTTAATAGACGTTTGAGATATTTTGGTTTAATTAGGGCGATTTTACACGGTTTTCTTGACTATGAGGCTGATTTCCACATTACATCGTAATTGGAGATGTGACCGGTAATTTCACCGTATCTTTACCGGTGTTCGTGACTAGTGTTGTTAATTTACCGGTAAATTATCGTATTTATCATTTTTACCGATAATTTTCTGTAAGCCCAGTGATAACAATCTACAAAACCCAAATGTTAATTTAAATCTATAAAATTGCAAGTCGTTAATCTGATGGTATAAAAAGAGTTGATATACGTGTTAAGATTTACGCTAAATTATATTTTTCGTCTTTCGAGAAAAGCGGCTTGTCCGACAATCATTACAATTAATCCAACAATTATCTACAAACGACAAACGTTTCGAACTATAACAACATTTTGAAACTCGCTGTCGAAACGCCGCAAATTTCGTTACATGAAGATTAGGGCTTTATGAACATTTTAAGCAACGCCAAAATGGCGGACACATTCAACGCTACGCAAGTGCCCTCTCGATTTCGCAACAAAGTGAGAATAGCGAGAAATATCCACGGCGACCTCGGTTAGCACTTTTAATGATTATCGACGTTATGTTTATTTAATTCATCACTGAGGAGGTACAAAGTATCAGTGATAATGTACAAATACGCTTAGAATGTGCTATACGAGTTATCGAAGGGTCTGAAATTTCTGGTGAGTTCAACAGCACATCCACGCTGTTTTCACAGCGTTAAATCTATTATTTCTCGTAAAGCTAACCTAAGTTTGACAACTACTTCTCGAACGTTGCTCTTTTATAGCGTGTAAGTTATTTCAGTAATTACTTCCAGTCAAAGAAAGCGCTCGTTACATTACCTTAAAGTACTCAACACCCCGTTCGCATACCCAAAGTCTCATTATTTTCGCGTCCAAAACGCTTTCAATACGTTTGACAAGTTTCTTCATTTTCATAGACGTGGAATAAAAACAATGAACGTATTAAAATTAATTAATATTTCGTTAATTTATATTTTTCCTCGATATAACAAAAATGTCTTTTTAATCTTTCCTCTTTCGATTTTGTTTTTTTTTTTTTCAGACAAACTACGGACATTCCAACAAAAGTTGAGGGGGGAAGAAAAAGTCCTAGCCTCGACAAAACATATATTGAACATATATATATCTCTATATATATATATATATATATATTTACATATATATATATATATAAATAAAAAGCGCAAAAATCGAAATAGAAAAAAATATCAACGCTACACCGGTGAGTTGCAAGACAAAATATTGCTTGGTAGCAAAGCGGACACTCAAAGCCAACTAACAATGTCTGTACAAAGTGTTGCTCTGGCATCTCTCACGGCGACCTATACCGACTCGGAGGGCGATGACGGTGTGGATGAAGAGCAACAACAGGATAATTCGAATACTCCCGAGGGTGCCGGCCGGCAAAATGCCCATGTCGTTCAGGCCCAGGCTATCAACAGTCCAAAATTTGGCGGTTCAGCCTCGAATAGTCCTGACGTTGTCACCGGTGGTGTTGTCGGCAAGTCAATAAGCAGCTTGCCGAACGCGCCCACCATAATTACGGACGTAACGTCAAAGGTTCAGCGATTGGTTTCATATTTTGATGATACTGTTGTCTCCGACGACGAGGGGACTGCATTAGCAATTAACGAACATCTTACGGATAACGGCGTGACGATTATTAAAAGCGCTGAGCAGTCCCCGTCACGTCACGGTGACTTTATTTCAGATGGCGAGGCAGATTCATGGGGCGTTGTTATACCACCGGAACCATCGGGAAATTGTCCAAGCGAGTTGCAGGAGAAAATAACAAAGCTTTACAGGAAAATGGAGAGCGACGGTCTCGACATGAACAAAGTCATACAGCAGAGAAAGGACTTTAGGAATCCGTCGATTTATGAAAAATTAATTCAATTTTGTAGCATCAACGAATCGGGCACGAATTATCCACCGGATCGTTTTGATCCTGTGAAATGGAGCAAAGGTTCGAATTACGAGGAGCTCGCTAAGGTGCAGAAAGCTAAGATGGAGAAATTGGAGAAGGCGAAGAAGGAGAAGACGAAAATTGAGATAGTATCGGGTACGGCTAAACGACCAAATAGCACATCGACCACCGCGGAAGAGGACGCTAAGAGAAGAAAAAGCAAATGGGACCAAGTTGCTAACGGAACAACTGCGTCCTTAAAGCCCACGATACTATTGTTACAACCTACATTAACGACTCAACTAACTTCGTCGGCAACGGGTACAAAAGCAACTGTAATATCGGCTTTCGGTTCGTTACCAAAGAAAAGACTGTAACATATTTTTTGTAAATCAAATGTACATATTAATTCTTCGTTATTTTTTTTCCTTTTTCTTTTTTTTAAATTATTGCCATTACTCGCGTCCGTCTTGACACACATTTCTCATCAAACAAAATTCGTCTCAGCGTCTGAAAGTCACGATCGAATCACTTGTTGATTTATCATTTATGGTGGTAAATGATCGAACTCTTTTTTTCGATATTTTTGCCGAAATGATAAAGACATTCCACAGACTCATCATGAAAAAAAAAAAAAAAAAAATTGAAAAGCGATGGCACAGAAGTTAGTAAAACCGTTGTTATTTTTGCCCCTGAATCTCGCCGTTTAACAGTCCCGATACTCTTCACTCTGTGAAAGGTTCTCCGTTATCTGAAATACAGTCTTTTGTGTCTTATACAATATCTGAGGTAGTAAAATTATTTTACTCTAATTGTATAACCGAAAAACTTCTGATACTCCAAAAACCGTCTGAAATAAAAGTTATTAATTGTGGACTTAGTCGAAATATTTTCAACTGTAAAAAGTTTTCCGCACACTACATTGGGGGGAGGGAAATAATTTAAACAAAAAAAGACGTTTAAGCCAACATCCATACTCGTGAGATTCAAGAAAAATTTAACATCAATTTCATTGCCATCTTCCGTTTCATAAGTTTTAATTGTTCTACGAAACCTTTCAGTTTTACAGTTAGTGAGTCGATGTGACTTTCAGATATTTTTCTTGTCGCCACAATTTCTTTGCGTACTGATGAAAAAAGGAAATACATATACGCGGAAATGAGAAATTAATTAATGTGGTTTACGCACCGATTATATACAACGATTTTATCGGCTGAAATGTTTATGTACGTAAGCGAAAACGTTGGAATTAAAAGCGTTAGTTTCCCGTTTATCGCGTGAATAGTTTCAGAATATTTGTCAATTTACACAATTTTCAGTTCCGAAACGCGACATGCAGATATTTCTATTATTTATAAATAGGAAATAATTTTTTTTCGCAAGCTTACGCAATTGACACGTTTTCAGTCGGATAAATGATATTTATTCGATGATTTTTTTTCCGTACCAATTGATTGGTCTAATTTGTCCGATATATGGGATGGAAGAGAATAAGAAAAAAAATACACTCTAAAACGAAATACGAATAGTTGCGTTGTAAGGCTCGGTCGGTATGTGCGACGCGCAGACGAAATAAAAATGCATTGATTTTTCATAGCTGGTTCTTTAGAAAAATCCTCAACATGTCTTCATTCTAATTTTCTCAATACGTCTTTTTTCCACTCCCAGTTATTTCTTTCTGTAAATTCATCGAATGACGTTTCATTAAATGTCACTATCCCTAAAGAACAATGCTGAAAGGTCATTGCTTTATTTGAATCCAAATAATCATAGTGAATCTCATATTGTGGGAATATTCTATTTTTGCAAAAAAAAAAAGAAAAACAAAGAAAAAGAAAAACCCAAAATTTAAAACGCAATTAAAATGTGAACTCAAAAAAAAATCTAAAGTAATTTATAAATTGCATCACCGTACTGCCGTAATTGATAATAGCAACATGTCAGCGAAAGTTATCGGCGCTATTCTTTCCGTATATTTATTGTCGGATAATAAATTTAAAAAAAAAAGGAAAAATCCAAGTGTCAAAGTTGTTTAAACTCCACAATCATGGATTTAAAGTTGTCCCGTAGATCCGCGATCCGCGTATGTGTGTGCGTGTGAAGTAACAGCGAATATTTAATTAACTAAAGGTTATATAAAAAAATTAAAATAAAAACGCGATATTGTTTCGTGGAAAGTATTGTTATACAAGAATGAATTGTTGCTGAGAAACTTAAATCGTTGGAAGTTAATTAAAAACGAACGTGTCACTTGCAGGTGGCTGTACCTCTTAAAACAAGATCTCATAGTTTTTTATGCCTGATACGAAGCTGCTTCGAAGAATCCTATTGCGTGTGTTGGTAAAAATGATTGCATTACCGTCGAAATAACAGCTTGAATGTTCTTTGCACAGCGCGAAAAATGTCTCCAAATGAAATTTTAACGTAGCACCAAGAAAGCTATGATTATTATGGTGTGTTGAATTTTCTTTTTTTCTTTTCTTATTTCCAGATACTATTGGTAAATATTTGGAGGTCGCTCAAAGCACATTTGGTGTTTGCCATTTAAATAACATGTAAAAATACTATCATTACTTTCATTGTGAATAATTTTATCAATTTCAAAGCTACGGAGCATTTGAACAACTCACGTTAAAGAGTACGAAATGACTTTCAAAACTAGTATATTACTTCTCAATTTCCAAACCTCCATTTTTTTTGTTTGTTTCGTTTTTCCCGGTATTTCGTGGTATGCAAATGTCAAAAATTGCTCCATTGCATTTTGAGGAGAGAAATTTAACGAAGATAAAATAATTTATGAAATATTTGTATTTTACCAGTTTTCAATAATGTTTTTGAAATATTCGACATACCGCGAAACCCATATGCTACATTTTTATTCCTTATTTTTATATATATATATTTTTTTGTGTTTTTATTTATTTTTTTAATCTTTTACTTTTTGTGTAAAAAGGTACCGAATATAAAACGCCAAAAAAATGTACGAAAAGTCATGAATAATTTTTTTTTTTTATTAAAAAAAGAAGATATAAAAATGAGTAGTCATTTTTTTTCTATATACAAACGATTTTTAAAACGTAGCACATCGTTTTAGTGATATGTCGAATATTTCAGAAAAAAGAAAATTCAAAACTGATCGGAATGGCAATTGAAAAAATATTGTTTTATTCTAATTTACGGGTTTTCTACTTTTAATAAAACTAGCGATAGTAAGTGATACAATTGAGTACAGTTTTGGAAACAATATTACTGAGAATATTTTTTTTATTGACTGTTCACTTCATCATCTACAAAATATTATTTTACAAGTTTTCAAGGTATGTGGGAGAATTAAATGAAATCATTGTGTCGATCGTCGAGTTTGGCTTCTATTGCTGAAGTATATTTCTTTAAAAATTACATAATAAGTGAAATCTTTACATACGCGGTTTATGACGAGCGCGATGTTTTTTTTTGTTTTTTTTTTCTATTCCGCTCACTTTTTCTACCGTTCAAGCTATTTTTACAAAAGCTATTGGAATACTCAATTTTTTTGTATAGTTATCGGGTTGCCATCAGGGATTAAATTATACAGTTAAGAAAATGAAAGATGGTTACGAATTTTAATCAAGCTAACTGGTTATGCACAACCGATTGATGTATTACGCAGAGTTCAAGATACTCTGATTGAGTCGTTTTAGAAGAAAAATAAAAATATTTTAGATCGAATAACGTTAAGCGTTGATAAAAAAAAGTATATATATTTTAGACGACGATTAGACCTGTATGAAGCATTTTCAGCGACAAGCAGAGTATTGCCGAAATTCGATTGTAGTGTCTAAAGTATATTTATCGGCGTTTAAAAAGTGTATTTTAAATGAAAAAAAAAAAAAAAAAAAAAAAACAATACAAACGACTTTCGAGTAATTTGTAGAAGTATTTAACATATTATCTCTTTTGAGAATTTACGTGCTTGACGTAAACCACGACGACGTTTTAGACTTGTGTAAATTAATTTGTATATATATATATTTTTTTTTGAACCAAGACGAAAAGAACCATGAACTATTGTATAAATAAAGTATTTTGAAATAATCACTGATTAAGATATCTAATTAATTTTTTAATCTATGGTCAAATTTTTAATTTTTTTTTAACAAACTTAAAACCACAGAAAAGATTCAATGAAATCAAATACCGGATTTATTAAAATAAAGTACCTAATACCGATTCATTATAGAATGAAATATGATTTTTAAAAATCAACCACCATTTGTTTAAAAACAAGACAATTTTATTTGAATTAAATTTTTATTTCAATCTAACAGGTTTTATTTGTCTCAACTTAAGTCCTACTAGGCTAATTATTAAATAATTCTTATTTGTCGCAACTGCCGTCCCAGTAGAATTTTAGTTAAATCAAATAAATCATGTTTGATTGAAATAAATGATATTTAATTAAAATGAGTGAAAGGAGCGCAGTGGATGAGGTCCGCGGATGAAGCCAAGGAAAATTAAATGAGCTCATGCAAACTGTACTTGGGAAGCCGTACTACATATCTCTAGAGAATCTTCGTGCACCCTACGGAAAGCCCCAATATCCCTAAGCAGCCCTTAATCCCATATACCTAGCAGAGATGTCTTCTCATCTCTGTACCTAGGAAAGCCTCTCTTCTTAGAGATTCCACTATCATCAAAGAACTCCCAGGTCGGAGGACGTACGCCCTTTTCATTGTCACTGTGGATACGAAAGATATACATACACAAAGAAACTTTCAGCTCTATGTATATAGATTATATTATATAGTCTTGTATATTTATAAAATTAAATATCTTGAGAGACAAAAGTCGCGACCTCTGCCAAAAGGTTCGATATATGTAGTATTTAAGTAATATCGTGCAGTCGATGCAATCGGTAAATTGGTGTTTACGAACCGCGAGAAATCACGAGGCACGGGAAAATCTTCAACACGTCTTGAGAACGAGTCATCATTATATTTATGTATTCCTTTTCGATTGATCAACACAGACGCCCACGTTTGATTTTCGTCTTGGACCAAACATCACATTTCTACTATAACATCGGAGTTGATGCACAAGGAACAGGAAATGTATATAAATTATTTAATATATAAACTCATTTTTTCCTGATTTTTAGCAAAAATCTAAAAATAAAAGAAAAATGTGTACAAAAATTTCATCTTATTTTTATTCATTTTTTTTTTTTTTCATATATCATTCTTTAGCTTATTAATGAAACGCCGACAAAAAGAATTTTGAAAATTTTAGATTTTGAAGTGAAAAAAAAAAAAAAAAAAAAGAGGAACCTCGTAAAACTGGTCGAGTTTAATCTTTCTCTCCTATTTCTCTGCGGCGAGAACGTTCGCGTTCCCGTTTCGCGATCGAGGAAGGGGTAAAAGAGCGATTCGGCGGTGGTGCAACGGAGTGGGAAAGGAAGAAGCGTCGCGACGCCTCCGGTGGGAGTCGCGCTGGTACTTCCGAGGACACCGCACCTTGAGGAATAACTCTGAACAAAAACGATAACTTAGGTACGATAAATTGACAAAATTAAAAAAAGAAAAAAAAAAAAATAATCAAAATAACAAGCGGAGCCCTTTTCTCTTAATTTTTCTTATCTTCCTGTGTGTAATTTTTGTAATTATATATTTATCCATAATACCAAAAAGAAAATTGAAAAAGGAAATTTCAACGAAGAGTTGGAATGAAGAATTTCAACGTGTTGCGTGACTACACGAGCGAGTTATGCGCTCTGCGAATTGTTGGAGGAGTTTGCGTTGTCGATCGTTGTAAGAGGATCGCAAGTGCTGTATATAATCGTCAATCGATTTATAAATGATTGCGTCTCGACTGAGAGAGGAATTAAACACCGGATCTATATATTTAGCCTTGACACGAAAACTGCTGTAATTATAAAGGGAGGAGATTGTATTGTGTGATAAGGGCAGATGCTGACCGAGAGATAATGTGGTGCAATAACAATTGGATTCCTTCGATGACCCTGCGTGACTAAAAGACCTTTTTTTTTTTTAACTAACTTTCGTTTTTCAGTTTTTATTAATTACAACCCTTTTCAAGAGTTTTCATTGATTAACCATTTTTTGATTTTAACTTTTCGCTTTTAATTTCTAACGCTGCAACTAGTAAAATAATTGACTAATAAATTTATTTTTCATTGTTGCTGTTTTTTTTTTAAATCTTCAAATTATGCTGATTTTTAATCAAATTCAATGGCTAAATAATTTTTTTTTTATTGTTTCAACATTTTTTATTATTCGAGTTTGGCTTTTTCCAAGTAATTTCATTGTTGTGCAGTTTTTTATGTCAACAAATCATATTTTGGATGATTTTTATTCAGATTCAAGTGGCTGCAATAAATAATAATCGATTTTAGCAATAACTTTGTTTTTGTTTAGTTAGTTGGAAATTTAGAAAAAAAAAAAAATTCAAAATTTATTAATGTAGGATTTTGACTTCTAAAAAATCAATGTCTGCGAAACTAATTGCACCTTTTCATATCCTTAATAAACAGTTGATAGATGTAATAGAACAAAATAACAATATTATTTTTAATTTTTCTTTTTCTGCCACGAACTTGTTTTTTTCTTTAATTAAATATAAATAACTAAGCCTTTTATTGTTGGAAGATTGTTCTGTGATTTTAGCATTTCTAGTTTGGTTTTTTTTTTTTACATTTCATTAATACATGCAAATAGCAATATTTTTTTTCAAGTTTCTCAATTTTGTCATTAACTTAATTCTATTTCTTTTTTCTATTTCATTAATTGCAAACCTTGGAGGCTTATTTGCAAAAAAAAAAAAAAAAAATTATTTTGTTTTATTCATAGTAATCAAAATGTAGAATTCCTGAATTTTTTTTCTTCTTTTAATTCAATATTTAAGCATTAGTGCATAAATTTGAAAATTATAAGTGAGTGCTAGTTTTTTTTTTTTTAATAAAAATACGTTTCATCTGTAGTGTCAAATTTATAATTTATTATCGGTAGAAATTGTTTGTTGGAGAATTTTAAAGAAAATCCTTTCAAGTCTAAATCCAAAAAATTGAAGTGGGTGCTTTTAGTTTTATTTTTTAATTAAAAATACGCTTCAATTATAGTGTAAAATTGATTATTTATTGACTATTGTGTATATTGTGTATAAGTGAATTGAAATCGTCAACGATTTTAAAAGAAAATTCGATCAAGTCTAATTTTGAAATTCTCCGATAAGGTTCAACTATAGTGTAAAATTGATTAGTGGAGGGGAGGGGAGGGGGAGGATGACTCTGAGGATTTTTCGTACAGTCGCGAGTTGTAATCGATATCGTCAACGAATTTTAAAGAAAATCTTCTCAAGTCTAAATTTGGCAGAGTCCGCGATAGAGTTCCCGGCCCCGAGACAAACGAGGCTTCGTGTCTCTCGCACTTCTCGCCCCGTTTGTTAACGCGTTGCGTAACGTCGCCGCGGTGTATATTGCTGCCACTGGCGTCGACCTACCTCTCGCCATCGGGCCATTTTCGAGTGATACTCGAAACTCAAATTTATCGTTGTGGCAATAAATAGAAGAAGAAATGGCCGAAAAACTTCGAGCTTAATAGAATTTAAGTAACGAATTTCTTACACCAGAGAGCTTTAACAAATATGGACTTTATTAAAAAAAGCTTCCTACAAAAATTGTTAGTTTTGACATGATGAATTTTTTGGTAGAAAAAAAGTCATGGTTTCATTTTTAAATGCACCATCGTAATTTCGTCATCCTAAAACTTTCATTATGCCCAACACTTAAAAATAGGTTTCATTTCCAAAAAAAAAATTTGAAAAAAGAAAAAAGAGACAACTACTTTTTAAAATTCAGAGTTTTGAATACGTTTTAAAATCCTGAATATTGAATAATTTTGAAAATAATATTTTTTAAATACTTTCCAAAATCCGAAAATTTTGAATAGTTTTGAGAAGCGTAAAAATTAGATTTTCTTTTTAAAAATTAACGTCTCAGAATATTGTATTACTAACGTTGTTGGCAATGAAAAAAATTGGAAAAATAAAAAAGAATTAACGAAAATAGGCTTGACTTCGAAAAAAATATTAAAGAAAAATAATTTTCAAAAATTTGATAGTAAACATGATCGGATGTCCACGTGAGTCAGAGACTAAAAGCGTCGATAGGATTTTGGAGGATATATAAAACGCTTGTATATACTAAAGCTCGTGGAAATCGTGGCTTTCGAGAGTAGCTCGGGAAGAAAATTGGTAAATCGAGTGCACGTGTCGCCGGAGCAATCTGCCCACTCGTGAAGACTCGATCACCCTGTTTCAAGAGGCGGTTTTGAGCTCTCTCGCAAGAATTCGTTGAGCTCACCAACATCACACTAATGGCCTTTCTATATTCGTCTACATAAATACACACGCGTCATTCAGAAAGATAAAGAACAAAAAATACTAGGTGCTCAATAGGAAGTTGAAAAATAAAGTCACAAAAGTAGCTGTGGTTCAGCAACGTTCATAAACCACTATTCAAAATTTGAAGAAAAAAAAATCAATCTCATAAATGTGACTGTTATTCGACACTTTTTTAAACACCTATAAAGAAATTAAATTTGAACTCTTATGAAAAGCCCAAAAGAGGAAGAAATATTTCTACACGGATTTCGCTTCAAATTTTTCTACGACAAAAAAATCCCATCCGAATATTAATCTTTTGAGAGTACTTTGTTTAAAAAATGAATAAATTTTTTTTTTCAAATCTACCACTTTGAAGGAAAAAAAGTTGGCTCTGGTTTCGATACAAAAGTGGCAAGTTCGTGCTTGTCATTAAGAGACTGAAACTTTAGAAGACGAGCATTTTGAGGAGCTAAAATGCGTAGGAAGATGAAAAGTGTAGCAAAAGAAATGAAGAAGACAATGTTGGTTGAGCTTCTCTCCCAGGTCGCTTCTCTCGTCGCGTGGCTTTTGTCCTCGTTCCACGTATTTTTTCGCATTCGTGCCGTTTATTCGTGACTTCTTCTTCTTTCTGTCCTTCTGTTTGCATCTTCTTCGTGAGCTACAAAACTCGTTGGTTTTCCGGCTCTCGTTCCACGAGGCACAAAACTCTCTCTCTCTCTCTCTCTCGCTCTCTCGCATCACACACGGGCAACCAAATTAGATGCGTTCTATTTTCAACGCGCTAGGAAGCTTCACCGGCCAGAGTGGCATAAACCGGTGGCAAAACTCTTCTCGCTCCAGTTTGACTTCTTGTTCTTATTCTTCCTAGTACTCCTCCTCTTCTTCTTCTTTATTTGCTTAGCTTCTAGCTGGTTCGCTAAGTAACCAAGAATTTCCACCTGCTGCACTCTTAACTCGTTGTTACGTAAAGGGAATCTTGACTTACGACACGTGCTTGTCTCTGGAGAGTCTAGAATGGGAATTGAAGAAAATAGAAGAAGAAAATTACTGATGCCTTAACGGAGGTTCAATCAGGCGAATTTATGGATTCTTGCTTAAAGTAAAAAAAAATGTTTAACAATGAATTTATCAAAAAATAAATCAGCTTACACCATGAGACATTTTTTTCCGCTGTTTTATGGAAATCGAATTTGTCATTTTTCATAGATCTTGATGAGTGAGAAACTCAGTAACAATGTTTTTTTTTTAAATTAATATATTTAATATTTTTGTGTTTTTAAAGATTTTTGATCAATTTGAAATATTAATTTTTCAGTATCTGTTAAAAGTTTCAATAACTAAACATGGAAAAAAAAAATAATTTGTACCAATATTCGTTTTTAATAAATTAAAATTTTTGAATTTCCAGTGCTTTGAAAAGATTCTAATTATCATTGAATTTTGAATTTTTTTTGTATCGAAGAAAAAAATGTTAATATTAACATTTTTAATTTTCAGTAACATTAAAAAATTTTAATATACTTTAGATCTTGGACATTCTTTAAATTCGGAATTTTTAAAATACGTGTAACAATTTTGGATTTATAGTGCTTTTTAAAATTCTGAATTTTAAATTCTTTCGAAAGTTCTGAGTTTTGAATACGTTTCAAAATTCGAAATTTAGAGTGATTTAAAAAAAAATCTGAATTATAAATACTTAAAAAAAAAATTCTGAATTTTGAATACATTTAAAATCCTAAATTTCGGAATACTCTTTGAAACCGTAACTTTTGAATATTCAAAAAATCTACAAAGTTGAACATTTTTATGAAGATTTAATTTTGAATGTTTGCACAAAAATGTGAATTTGAAATATTTTCGAATTTTCTTTACAGCCAACCTCAGCAGTCGTAGCACCCAATTGGGCGCGAAGACCAGCGGACAGGAAGGACTCTTGTACAAGGCCTACAATAGCAAAGAAGCCAATTAAAAAAAAATTATATCGAAGATGTCGAGACCGATATTGAGCAGGCCGCGTACCCGCGTCTACGGTTGCAACTACGACAAGGGAGAGTCCTACTACAAGCCGATGGTCGATCATCTTGACCGGAAATACAGCTCCCGTCCGCTCTTCAGCGAGCCGAGAAACTCATTAGCCGACGAGATAGCAGCGAGACGTAGCGACATCGGTAACATCTTCAGTCGTTTACCAAAGTGGTTTTGAAGCAATGTTCTCGAACGTGTCAAACGTTTTTTTTTTCCCCACTTCTGCACCCTCCTATTGTTCTCTCTTTCTACTCCCTAAAAAGAATTCGTCAAATCACCCAAGAAATCCTCTCTGAAACCGCAAAAAAAAACAAAACAAAAATGTCTCAAACGAAGCAAAATTTTTGAATTTAATTGCATTTGACAACTGGAATAAATTCAGTTAAAAAAATAATGAAAATATAGTCAGTTCTACTGTACAAATATTCATTCATTATAAATTGTTACTATAAAATCGGTGGTTTCTATAAAATTATATATATTTGCATGGTAAAACCGACTATAACTTTTTTTTTTTATTGATTAAACAAAAAAGTGAGATATTTTTTGGCGTTAAAAGAAGAAATCCACATGAGTCCGCCGTTTAATTTTGAAATATTGTCATGAAATGCCCTTTTTGCGTTGCCCAGTATACGTTTAGAATAGTCTTTTGCTGTCGTTGTTTACGTTGTTTTCTTGTCTTCCTCCACGATACTCTGTAGTTGTCTTCTTTTTACCTAGAAGAAAAAAAGCACACGAAAAGAAAAAACAAAACATACAAAAAAGGGCAAAAAGCGATTAAACAAAATGATTGTTGTCCACATTGTATCGCACATTTGACTGTTTTTCAATAAAATCTGTCTTTGGTTTCTTTTATAAACCGCCTGATAAATGACGATATATTTTTAATACCATTGTGGGGAAAAACGAGTCTTTTTTTGCAAACACATTACTAATAAATCTCGTATTTTATTCATTAACCGGGGTACAAAATTAGGTGTTTATGACGTAGTTAGACGACATGATTATTTCACGCGTCGTGCAACTACATATTTTATATACTCTTCCCAATTTGTTTTTTTTTATATATACTTTTAGAGAGCGACGGAGAGACTCGAGGAAAAAAAAGTTCGCTGAGCTTCGTGAATTAATTTCAGTATCAGCTAAACGAACACGATAATCTCAATACCGATGTTTCTGTAATTTGACATTGAATACCAAAAGTGTCCATCAATAATTATGAGGAGATTTTCAAGAATATTATTTCTTTTTTTATTAAAGCGGAGACGTTTGGTTTATATGGGGGACGAAATATGTATGGATTTGACACTCTTTGTATGGGTTAACATTTTTGTAAATCCTAAAATGTCGAATAAGGCGTAGAAAAATTGACATATATTCGGAAAAGTCATCAAATTATTAACTTCATTTTAAAAAAAGCTTCCAATCTATTGTTCAATCATTTTTTTTTTTTTTCTCATGTTTTTTACAACTTTTGGCATTATTGTTATTATTATTATTATTCGAAGTCCATCTCCCCAATGTTTCCAGTATTATTGATTATTTAACAGAAACAGATTATTAAATTCCGCTCAGGTCGAGAAAATGCTTTTAGAGATCACAAAAACAAAACCTGAACAACCAAAAATTCACAGTCTAAGAAAAAATTCACAAGCAGCTAGAAATGCATCAGAGTGAGAAGCTTCTGAAAGTCATGGCATATAAAGAAAGAAGATGTTTGCTGAAAAAAAGGTGCCACGTGTTTGTGTGTTGTCGGGCTTACAATGTTTTTTTTCTTTTAATAAATTTATTCATAATTTATGCTATTACCGCTATTATCGAAAATCGATTTCCCGACCATCTTAAATATTGTTAATTGTCCTTAATTTTCCTCGATAAAAAGTTTTTTTTTAGAAATCACGAAAATAAATTTAAGAAAGAATGAAAAGGCACAGCTTAAAAAATAAAATCCATAAATGGGCAAAAATGCATCACAGTGACAGGCTTCTGAAAGAGTGAGGAAAAAAAAAGAAAGCGATGTCTACTAAAGAAAAAAAAAAGAAAAAAAAAAGTGCCGCGTGTGTGTTACCGGGCTGACAATATTTTGATATCTCGTTTGCAGGGAGTCGCGGGGACTTAGCGGGTCCTCGCTCTTCTGGGCGTGACCTTGACCTCGAATTCGACTCACCTCGACCCCGCACCCATGCTACCCCGTTCGACCCCCTCCTACAACACGATGACGAGGACACGGTCTACGACATCCGTGGGCAGCGTAGCACGAGACGAAGTCTTGCCGATGATTTTGCAAGTGAAATTGCATCAACGACACGTCGTTTCAAGGCTCACTCGTCGATTGGTCTGGATGACACGCAATACAGCGATTACAGGCGTGCCGACGATAAATTGTCGGAAGCCAACAAAAGCGTTAGAATCGCTGCTAAATCGGCGTTCGAAGAGGCCGAGGGTGCTTTTAAGCGTCGTTCTAAATTTTTGGGCGAAGAAATGATGGATCGTATTGGCGAGGAAAAATCCGCATTGACAAGATGGTCAAAATTGGCTGACGACGAGGATAGAGTTCAATCAGCGGCGGCTGGACGTGCTAAACAAACTAAAGCTAGGCTAAATGATCTTGAGACAGAAATGGAAGAAATAGCGGAGCGTCAAGCTAAACGCGAACGTAGAGCAGCTGCTTTGAGAGCTTTGGTCAATGAAAATGCAACTACGTCATTGGACGATCAATTTTCACAGCAACAATCGTCACTTTCAAGCAGCAGCAAGAGAGTCTCGGTTAGGGCTGAAAAACACGTTAATTTCTAATGAAAATAAAATGCCAATTCGCTTGATCGCAGTCATTTCTCAAAGCAGAAAGATCAAGGTAACTTTTTAGTTGTCTTCGATGATTTTTTTTTTTTTTCAAGTCTTCCAGTGTCTTTTTTTTACAAATTTTTTAGACTGCGCATACTTTTGGACAGCTCTGTGATCGATGTCGAAATTTTTTAACTGTTTTGAAAAAGAGCCATTGGAAAGACTTTGAGAAATCCTTGAGACGTCGTCTTTTAGTTATCTTGATCTTTCAGGTGTTTTTCGGAGAAATAACATTTGGAGCGTGAAAATCCACGATCAAGGAATTTGTTTGTCATTGATGTCCTGTGCGTTTTTTTTCTCTCTCCATCCCAGTTTCGGGGATTCACGACGATATTACTCTCGAATCGTCTTTTCGTCGCTCTCGCTCCTTTCTCTATTTATATCGTCATGTTGTATCATTTTTTTGTCCCCCTTTTTGAGGATCGGCTGTAGGAGAGATTTATTTTGGAGAAGAAGTTTCGCTTGGAGTTTATCGCTAGCTGTTTTGCAGAGGGAAATTGCTTGAATAGCTTTTGGAGATTTAAAAAGATGGAAAATTAAGAGACTTTTTGTTTGAATTCTCTTAGGGAATTTAATCAGTTGGTCTGGTAACATGAATTTTAGTTCCAAGCGGTAAAACAGTATTTTGAAAAAGATCAAAGCTTCTCTTTCATTTCACTGTTGAGTTAGGATTAAATAAACAGCTTTTGGAATTTTGAAAAAATGAAAGACTTTAATTTCTAAAAGCTTTGAAAAATTGTGGGCGTTTAAAAATTCATCCTGACCCCCAAACATATTTTTTTTCGAGCAACAACTTTTTGGGTCGTCCTTAAAAATTTCGAGGAATGGCAAAAGTATGAAAATTTCGTTAATTTCTTAGTTTCCAAAAGTTTACCCCTTGAGCACATTTATAATTTTTTTTCCTGTAAACGTTTGACTCATCCTTAAAGCTTCTTTTATAGTTGCTTATCTGCTATAATTCTGGGGTTAAATAAATTTCACAGTTTTCCGGAGATTTAGAGAGATGAAAAGAGATGGAAATGGTTGATTCTTTTTTTTTTAATTGACAAAAGCTTAGAAAGACTCTCTGAGGGAATTGATAAACTTGGTCTGACCACACGACTCCCTATACCACTTGCGGTCTCGTTGTTCTCTCACCACTTATTAAATATATTATACGACATGTTCCTCCTTCATTGTTCGACTCGATTACGCATCGATTATTTTACCATATATTATATACTATACTATATATATATATATATACATATATTATTATAAATATATACTTCTATTATACTACGAATAAATTATGATTCCTGAACAGCAGAGAGTAAATTTTAATTTTATTGCCACACGAGTTCCACTATGATACATTTTTTTGTCGTCGTACATATTCGTTTAGATGTGTTTTTATTTGTGAATTTTGATGTGTCACTGTTGCATGATTCCTGGCCGAATGCGGAGTTTTTGATTGTCCACGTAGACAGAGTTTGGAGGGACAAGTTTATTTAATACAATATTTAATAGAGTCCAGACGATTTTTTCTCACACACATACATAAATAGCATGAAGCATAATTAATGTACACAGGTATGTTTAACAATTTGTATTTCGATAGAATTAATCCTTTTGCATTAGAGAAAAAAATACTCAGCAATATGAAAAAAAAATTTGTTCATTGACATTTGTGTTGAAAAAATAGTTAAAAAATAGTTTTTCATAATCCAGATTTATACTAAAAAAATTTAACTAAATGGAGCAAATATAATATTGACTACAATCAATATCTAATATTTTGTTCTCTTCTGAAATCTTCTTTTTTTACAATAGAATTAATATCTGAGTTTTTTTCACAATTAAATGAATTCCAAAGGAAATTTCGAATAAACATAAATGGAACTAATATAACTTGAAGAAAATTGAATATTCAAAAACTTTTGGATCCTGAAATTCTTTTTGTTTTTTTTTTTTTTCATAAAAAATTGAAGGTCCTGTCGCGGTATGATGTTCGATGACTACAAACCGCGATATTTCAGGTTCCCGGAGCTTAGCGGACTCGCGTATCGACGATTCTTTCGACGATCTCGATTTCTTCGAAGCTTCTCGCGGTGGTGGTCCAACATCATCGGAGGAGCAGTGCGAAGATGATTTCGTGGCTTCTCATCGTCGCTACAAGCAGCGTGCAACTGAGGCGTTTGAGCGTGATCTCGCGGAATTGCGACAGAAGCGACGAGATATGCAGGATAAGATGTTCGATATGATTGACATAACTGCTGAGATTCAGCGTGCGAAAACAATGCTCGACGGTGCTAATACGGCATTTCTTCGTCACGCGACAAAATTCGACAACAGCGAGCTACCGGAGCCCGAGGGACTTTCTTTAGCCGGGAAAATCGACAGAAATCGTAAGATTCAGGCGGCATCCGCTGCTTTTGAGTTGCCACAGGAAACACCAAAACCGCCGCTATTCAAGTGGTCGAAGATGCAACAGATTGAAAAAGATCCGCCTGGTCTCGTTCAAGGAATTTATAATCGACGAGCGAGAATTAATTCTATAATAGCCGACGAGGCAATCACCAATCTTCCCGAAACAATAATCGAAGAGCCACTTCAACCTGCCCCAAAAGCGCCCAAAGAACGATCAAAGAAGAAACGCTCTTTTATCAAGAGAAAGAAGAGCGTATCCTTTTAAGAGGATACGAATTTTGTCACGAGGATTTACCGACGAATTATCCTTAAATTCCCTTCGAGATTTTCTTTCTTCAATGTTCATTTCTTCGGATTCAAATTTTTCTTCATTTTTGATCAATTATTCATGATTACTTGTATTTTTTTAAATGAATACAATTTTAAGTGATAAAAAAAGGGAGAAAGCATCGATGATTTAATAAAAGTAAACGAGGGTAGCTCCTGGAAATACGTCAAACACTTTATAGAATTTTTGTTGTTGTTGTTAATCTAAAATAAAGCAGTTTATAATAAAAGTGAAATTGAGTAAACATGTAGTCGGTTTGAAATATTCAGTGAGACAACACTTTTGGCTTGAAAATAATGCTGTTTTAACTTTGATCTTTTTCCTAAATTTTTTTTTAGCTCATAATAAATATTTTATAATTTCTAAGAAGGCATCGAAGGGGTTTTTAAAAAAAACAATGTATGGCTGATCGAAAATTACGACTGCAGAACACTGCCGATTATTTGATTGCTCAGCTATTGGTATTTATCATCCAGACCGAAATTTCAATGTGCGTGTAATATTCTCACTCGCCATCTCATCTTCTTCACTATTATTCTTTTTAATTATCACTTTTGTCATTGACACTGGTTGTCCTTGGACTGAAATCGTCATCGATTGTAAATAAAATTCCTCAGAACAAAGCTCCGAATGTAAGCAATTTTTATTTCATTTTTCCCAACGTTTCTTTCACCCGCAATAATACAATCGTATTTATTTCCTAAAAGCATTATTTTTCAAAAATGTTTAACTATAACACGATTAAAGACCGAAGTCGCGAGAGCTTAACGAAGAACGGAGTCTATACTCGTTAATGTTCGCGACGCTACTGATTAAGTGCATCGGGCTGCCGCATCCGCGTTGGATGACACGCCTCATTGATTTATAGTAAGTAAACCAGAGTAGCGTGTCAGTGCTGAAATTTCCATTTCGAAATCTCGAACTCTCCGTATGACCCTCGGGAGGTCAGTCTCACGTGGCCAGAGCGGACTACAGATCTATAACGTTCTGTTCTCGATTATGAAAGAGCATAGGCATGCTTCTATAATTGAATTTTTAACTTTCAGATATTTTCAAGAGTCTTCAAATTTCAGATATTCCGAAGAGTCGTTGGATTTCGTACGGGTTATCGATATTCGCTACTTTCAAATTCTTCGGCATATTAAAAATTCGAAAATTTTCTCAGGCAGCAAAATACGACGTCTTTTGTTACTGCAATTGGTACAGTTGTGGAGAATCGTGCTCATTTATGTACACCATTATTAACGACACGTTGTTGCGCGCTTCTGATATATAGCACTGACGGTGAATATATATATATATGTATATATCGCGATTGAATTAGTGGCTCCTTACGGATGACTGCAGTCATCAGAAATTTGAGGGCGAGCAGACAGGTCGACAATGGCACGATGAGTCGCCACCAGATGAGAAGACCACCACCTGCGGATATACATGCTATACGTATAATCGAAAATTATGTGACAACTGCTGAGCAATCATCGCTAATGCATTACGGAGTGTTTCAATATGCGAGAGACAGTACGATTATTCTGCGAAATTGAGAATTTACGAGTTGGAGAGGAGCCAAACGGGGAATCCTCTGACGGTTCAATCCCAGAGCACACAGAGTCGTAACCCTTTCTGCATAAATTATCTCGCGCATACGGACTAATCGAATTTCACGATCTCTATATTCCGCACTAACGCCAGATGCTCGGATGAAATTTCCATATTCGCTGTACAGCAATCTGTACATCAGCAGTGTAATACTACTTATTGCACTTGGAAATAGCGCTAGATAAAAAAAAAGAAGATTAAGGGTATTCGCGTTGTTAAATCAGATTGTTATATATTGGAAAAACAAGGACGAGGGAATTGTTTTTAATTTGAAAAATCAACTATTTGCGCATATGCTTTTTTTTTCTCAAGTAAAATATAAAAAAGACATTTCGAATTTTTAATAAATCTACCAATTTTACTGTTGCGAGACGATTTGAAGAAATTCAAACGTTGCATCTAAAAATTCTAAAAATGCTATAAAAAATAATTTGGGCATATGATGAATTTAAAGAAAAAAACGTAAAGCATTAAATTTGGATTTTCGAACGATGGAAAATCGATCGACCGCCCCTTGGTGGTTGGCTCATCGTTTTGTGTCACGCGAAAAAATGCCGATGAATGCACGCGTGAACCAGTGCAGCAAGATCAACACGCAATTTTTAGCAACTCGTACAGCGGATTCTCGATGCCAGGGTCTTCATCCCCACTTCGAGTCCTCTAATCGCTATATTGTTTTTTCTTCGTTCCCTTTCATCTGACCCTCCGGCCGCGGTATCCATCGGTGGGGGTGGTACAGAGGTGGGAAACGCTTTCGACGTACCTTTAAATGTTATAAGCTCTCGAAATAAAAGCAAGTTACAAGTGTGAGATCTTGACAGGGTGTACGATTGTCACTGAGAGACTTGGCGATCGAGGACGTCTCAGAGACCGAGACTCCTTTTTCTATTTTTCGAACTGCCAGTTTCTCGCCAGTCAACTTAAGGGCTTCGTACTGCGAGAGACTGCAGTTCCACCAGGTAGACTTTTTAACACAGTGATAAATAATCTCTGTTGAAGTGTTGAAAAATAAATAAATAAATAATTCACAACAAAATTGTGATTAATTTTTTTCCGCAATTTTTTATGTGATAAATGTGGTAGTGATGGTGTTGGAAAAAAGGAGATAGACATCAAAAATTCGTTTTAGAGAAAGTTAACTGAATGCTGAATAATTTCTTGCCGATTTTTTTAATTTCAAGTGTACTCAATTATAATAAGAATAACAATAATATACAAGTATCATTAGATCGTTTTTTATTGCAATAAATGTGGTAGTGATAAATCTCTGTTGAATTATTTTGAAGATAAATTTGAATAAAAAAAGTGATCATCAAAGAAATTGATTTAAATGTCGATTAATTTTTAAACGATTTTTTTTTCTTAATTATCTTCAAGTGCGCTCAAATGTTTCGGCCAACTTTTGTTGCGTCGATTTTTTTTTGCGTCTCGCGATTCTAATTAAAGTTGTTGTCTGACACGCTTGGCTCGTCGTTTCGTTCCAATTGAAACTCCCATCGATATGCAAACGACTCATTGGTTCAAGTAGCCGCAGGTGCTGCTCGACGTGATTAAACAGATTTGTCGTTGCTTTTTGTTAAAAATCAAAGCTTTACGAATACAAATGAAAATTAATATTCAAAATTAACAAAAAAAAAAAAGATATCAACTTTACATCGAAGATATTAAAGACATCTCAGAATAAAGAAACGACTGATTATTGTTGAGAATAATTATTGAAAATATGGAAATTATAAAATTATTTAAGGGAGAAAATTAATGAATTAAATGAAGTAAATATTGCACTTAAATAAATTAGGGTAAAAGTTATTGATAATCAATTTAAATTTATATTTAAATAATGAATTTAATAAAAATGAATTATTTCGAAGGAAAAAAATGAGTGTACAGTAATATATTTATTGAAAATGTAAATGATTATTTGACAGATTGTCTGTAGTTGAAAGTCCCGTGTGAGTCTAAAGCGCGAGAATGGCGGACGATGAACCAACGTGGGATCTCGGTGATGACGAGCCCGCCGCAGAGGAAGCTCCTCCAGAGCCCGTGGTCACTGGTCCGGCAAAGAAAGACGATAAAAAGGAGAGGGTCAAGTTGGATATATCTAAATTCGCAAAGGCACCAAAACCCAAGTACACCCTCCACTGGGTCCGTCCACTTTTCCTCAATTATCGCTATATCTACGACTACAGGTAAAGAATTAATATTATTATTTCTCGTTACTATTATTTTTATTCCATCATTATTTTATGTTATGACACTTGTCATTATTTAAGATTTTTTTCAAATAAATAATAGGAAAAAATTATTTAAAAAAAATGTCTCGAATTTTTTATTTTTAGATTTGAAATGTTCTGACATGAAATTCATGAAAAAAAAGAATTGAAAAACAAAGCTTCCATTCTATGAAAAAGCAAAATAGGTAGAAAATTTTATTTGTTTTTTTTCAGGCAAAATTACTATAACGACGTGATCGACTGGATGAACAAGCGAAACCGAGGTATATGGCGCGAGGAGCCAAGAGCTGAGGAATGGGGCGAGAGAATGTTCAGAACATACGACTCGAAGAACATAGACAGGAGTTACAAGCGTTCGGCTGACATGAGATGGATAACAGGCTACAGGACCGAGCCTCAGCACTACAGTTATCACACCCGTGCATACTACAGTCTGAAATACATGAAGATACTCTGAGATAAACGATCGATTAACGCGCCATCAGGTGGCGCTGGGATCCGCGAGTTCCGCGAGAGGAGATCGCTGCTCTCGTTAGTAACTCGTTGCCCCACGAGAGGCAGCAGCGTGAAAAAAAAACGCTTTTTCAAAAGAAAACAACAAAAAATCTGCCCACACACATTACAAAATAACGTCCGATCATCGTCATCGTCATCATCAACTTCGTTTTTTTTTCTCGACCTTATTGTCTTTTCACTTCTCTTTCAAATGTTTTACGCGGTACGAACAACAACAAAAACACTAATAAACATACAAAGACTTATAGTAGATCTACTATTGAATGTACTTTTAACCAAATGACAAAAATAAATGAAAAATCTTGTCTTCAATTTTTTAATTCACCTTTCTTTTTTTAAACCAATTACAGCGATTTTTAAAACATTTTTATATCGCTGCAAAATTGTAGATTTTTTTCTACAGTCTATCCTCCAAATATTTCCTTTTTTTCTTAAAAAAATAAGTCAATTCTTGTTTAAAAACAAGGTTGCTTGTCTTTATCGGAAAATGAAGCAATTTAATCTGTTGCTTCATTGACTTTTCAATTCAACATTTTTTATATTATCATTGCTAAATTATCAATCGGACAAATTGTTGAAGTTATAAAAAAATTCGACATTTTGACGAGAATAAAATATTTCTAAAATTACTAAGTCGAGGGGAAATTTCCAAAATTCACTATAGTCAATCTTTATAATAGTTCATTCTCTTTGAGAGAAAAAAAACATCGCTTAAAAAATAAATTGCTTATCTCTTTTGAAAACCAAAAGCAGTTTTATTTGTTGCTCATTTCGGTTTGCCATTCTTTTTAATTTTTATAATCAGTGCAAAATTATTATTCAGACAAGAATCAAGTTAAAGCTAAGAAAAAAATTGTGCCCTGTAGAAAAACAAAAAGTAAAAAAGAGCTTTTACAGTGTGGTGTCTCTAATATTCCTTCAGATTTATACATATTTTTTAAAACCATTTTTGGGAAAGCGTAAAAAAACGAATGTTTTTTTTTTCTTTTTTTTTTTTTAAAGGAGCAACGCAAATTGAACGAGTATAATGTCAACACTTTAATGTAGCAATGAAACTGATACACAAGTGGTTCGTTTTGTATTCATAATAAACAACTATTAATAACTATAGTTTATATTAAATATATATGTATATATATTTTTTATATATATATATACCTATTCATAAGTCGCAAAGCAAAAGTAAAAAAAAAGAAAACAACAAGGTTTTTATCAACATTTCAACATCTCGTTAATCGTCATTATACATAAAATGTGGTTTTCGGTGCTTTGCTCCCGTTACAATAATTATTAATAGATAGCGTGAAATTTTTCACGCTGAAATAAAATCATTCGGAGCGCGCAATTTGATTCCAATGCCTTATTATTTTTTTTCTTTTTTTTTTTAATTTGTAAATTTAATTTCGTGTTTTGCGAACCGGGTACTTAATTACATACATACACTAATTGAACCGTCTGAAGAACAGATACAACATAGATAAAAGATGATAATAATAATATACATATCTGCTACGGACGAGCATTCGGTACATGTCATAAGTCGTTTTTGTTTTTTTTCTTCACGAAATTCGCTTCGTTTGTGATCGTCAAAAAAAAAAAAAACAGAATAGTAATTGAATGAAAAAGATGTGTCGACAAGCTCGAGAAAATTCGAAGCGAAGGACAAAGACAGTCGATTCGTTTTACGTTTTATTTTAATTCTTTAAGTTAATTATAAAGTTTAAATTTTTCTTTCGTCTTTTACAGTCTCGCCGTAAATTTATTTAGACCGCGCGTGTCTGTTCGATTAATGAGCCTTCGTTAATTTTCTTTTTTTCTCTGCGTTATGCTTCAATTTTTTAAATATGTTAATAGAATTTTTGGCTTTTTTTTTTAGAATTTATAAGGAGATATTGCTTAAGCGGAGTTGTGAAAAATTCCAGAAGCATTTTTTTCGATTCTTTTTTTAATTAATTAAATATAGTCGTGGCGTAAAATGTTTAAGAGAGATGTTTGTAGATATATAGAAGACTCTGAGAAAAAGTCGTAGCGTGAATTTCGATTTTCTCGCGAATTATTATTATTATTATTGTTATTATTATTATTATTATTATTATTATTATTATTATTATCCTTATTATTATTAGTATTATTATTTTGTTTAAGATGGAATTTGACGAGCGAGAGGTTCGAACAACGAAGAGCCACTAATAAAATCCAGTCAACTTGAAACTCACATTTCACTCCGAAATTAATTAATTTACAGAGCAAAGTTCGATTGTAGGGTTTAAAATAAACTAGACACTCCATAGAAATAGAACTAGTCATACTTTTCTTGTCTCTAAAAGAATTCATAATTTTTTATAAATTTCCTTACAGTATCAAGAACATTACACCCAGAAGAAAATATGAATTTTTAAAAAGATATTTTTTTGCCTAGAATAAAAGTGATGCTTTTTGGAATAAAATATATTTTTTTTATCGTGAGGGATCATCTTGATTTCAATAAAAATTTGATATCATTTTTTTTTATTGTGTTTACAAAATTAAAAAAAAACTAAAAAACGGTATAAAATGTTGGTGATTAAAACATCTGAAATTTACAAAAACCCTTGATACTTAAATCATTTTAAAAAATTTATAAAGTATTTTTGAAACGCCGAAAAATATGGTGAGTTTCTATACGTGGAATGCCTTATATTTTTTTGCATTAAAAATAAATCAAGCTTATCGAATTAATAAAAATTGACCGGGTGTCGATTTTTCAACAGTTTTTAATTAACAGCAATTAATTGTATTAATTTTTAGACATTTTTCACATTTCACTATTCGAATAAATGCCCAAAAATGGATTGTTTTTTTTTTTTTTTTTTTTTTCAAGATTTTATTACACCGAGGCAAAATACAAATTGCTAAGAATATTACTTTCGAAAAAACTAAATAACATCTATAAAAGGATCTCATGAAGATCTACTTTCGTTGGAACGCGACATTTTTTTTTCATCAGTATCAATATCGTTAAGTCGTTTTGAACATTTTTTTTCGACAGTGAGCCTTTTCCTCATTTCTTAGCTATTCTTGGAAAATCTCAAAAAGATCAGTAGTCCATTTTTCCACATAGTCTTCAGTACCGGTCTTGAGTGCCTTCACCAATGAACGAAGCTTTTGCAAGTCGAATGCTAGAAAAAAAGTAAAACCATAAAAAATAAAAAAACAATTCTAAATAGAAAAAGGACAAAATTAATATAGCGCCCTTGAAAATAGCGACGAAAATCCACACCAGACTTTCTCCATTGACAAATGAGATAGCCAAGTTGGAAATAGCAATAAAGATTCTCACTATTAAAAACCGCGATGCCGTGTTATCACAACCCTTTAACTTACATATTACTAACGTATGTATTTATAATTTTAGCATCTCGCAGCTTTTTTTTTTTACTGACAACCAGAGTTCCAAAACTCAAGCATTTATCGGAATTATTGTTAAGTAAAACTGAAGATAACGAGCAAAAAAAGTATTGTCTTCTTTTTGTATTGACAAAAAAAATTGAATGAAATATTTCCGCAGGTCAGAATATAGCAAATTGTGGATTTAATTTAATTTTTTCAATATAATTTATTTTTCAAAAATAAAACTGCTACAATTTTTGTATACTTTAAATTGCAGATTTTTATGAAGAAAGATTTTACTGAAAGAACAATTAAATACGCTTTTTTTGCTTGTAATAAATAAGATTTTCTTTGTCACTGATATTTGACTTTAAATAAACTTGTATTTAAATCTCACAAAACGCATATGTATTTTTGAAATAGAACTAATAAAAAAAATTATGCAATTTTTTGGGGAAATTATTGCTTATGTTACCTCAAAGAAGAAAAATATTAAACGGTTAAAATTCATGTAATTAATTCGAAATTATAAATTGAATAATGAATCAACGTTTGTGACTCTAATATGAGTTATTGAAACACAAATACATGAAATTTTATTGGCGGCCGTCGGTGTCTCACGATTTTTAAATTTAAACTTTGATTAATGAATCCTAAAAAAGTGGGACGAAGCGTGAAAAAGCCTCGGCAATGACGCGTAACAAGACTACACAAAAAAAATTTTTAAATCATAATTATAATATAACTAGATTCAATAGCGTTATTTTCATTACACCGGTTTCTCTTCATTATTTTACTTTAATTTAAATGTAAATTTGTTCCTGAGGAGAGAAAGGACACTAACGAGAACGAGTGTTATCTCTATCGTAGACATGCAATAGTAAGAGTTAATTGAAATGTACTCGTCGTTTTTCACGTATTTTATTCGTTTTTTTTGTTTGTTTCTTTAACTTTACTTTTGATAATTCCTCGCTGAGGTATTGTGAGCTGTATACCTTGACGATTACAATGACGTTAAATAAATCGATAACTTCATTTTTCGCTTTTCTTCAAGAATGTTATATTAGTATAAGTCTAAATTTAAGATACTGACATTTTTCATTTTGGTCAAAGTCAATATTTTAATCATTCTGACAATTATTGACCTGACAGCCTGAAAATTTTACATCATGCATTTTTTTTCGAGTATGAAATCCGTACTTTTTTGACATTTGTCGAATCACGAATATTCCATTTTTTTCCGAATACAGGTGATCGTGAAACATGTAAAAAGATTGTTTCTTATGCAGAAATGTCTGAAAATTCTTTTTTTTAATTATTAGTAGGTATTTGTGCCGACATTTTTTTAGCTCAAAAAAGATTGCTTTGAAATTTTATTGACATTTTTTTATTTATATCATAAAATTAAATTTTTTTCTCTTTCCAGATTTTTCTGTAAAAAAAAATGTTTTTCAAATAAAAATTTCAGAATCTTTATTACAGTTTTATAAAAACGTAATTCCTGAGGAAGAACGAAAGAATAAAATTATCGATTTATTTAGCGCCACAATATTGGTGATACTCTATCCCTCCATTAGTTTTTTTTCTCGTCGTCTTCGAAAAAGGCGAGTCAGATATCCAACCGACACGATCGTCTCAAAAGACATTTCGGTATAATATAAAAAGGCCTGAATAAGTCGTTTAAATGTTGTTTGTTTTTTTTTTCTTTCGATAACATTCGAGAAAAAAAACACCCGATAGATGCTCGCCTCTTGTAATTCACAATTTTACAATGATATTCGTATTTATTGCTTCGTAGATTATGATTAAAGGTACGATACATTGTAGCAGTACTCTCGACTGTTATCGCTATCGAATTTTACACATTTTTTTCAGCTTTTGTCTTTAATAGCCTTTTTTTTTTTTTAAATTTATTTTAGAGTTAAAAAGTTACTTTTACAGAGAACCAGAAGATGCTGCATGTTTATTTGGTTATTAATTTATAGTAATTTTTTTTTATTCGAGGATGCAGAGGAGAAAGCACTGGTGATCGAATTTTCATTTATAATACAATAATTTTAATTCGTTTTGTTGTTGTTGTTGTTGTTGTTGTTGTTAGCAAACCTTAAAACTCGAGACGTTACGATTTCTCCCTCTTTTGTTTAAGTTTATATAATTAATAGCGCTTTTTTTTAATTCTTCTTTTAGTTTTAATAATATCGACGATGTAGATTAGAAGTTTGATATATATATATATTTATATATATATATATATGTATATAATAATTGTAGCTGTTACGACTTAATTTATTAATGAGCGCAAGACGAATAGATTTACACCTTGAGACAAGTTTTACACACTAGACAATCTGGATGCGTTTTTCTTGTTGATGTTTTTTTTCATATTCCTTTTTTTTAATACCGAACGAACGGGAGATAAACGTTGTATCTTATATTATGTCCAGAGCAAGTCGCATCGATGATTCTTAGCGAAAGATTTTTCGCACTTCAAATGAATGAAAAAAAAAAAAAAAAAAAATGACGAAACGAGCTTTTCTTCAATTCTTTCGCAAAATGTTATCGCAATTTTTGTTCTTTATATCTCTGAAAAATCTCGACAAGCGTGTCGATGAAGAAATCAACACGTTTTCATTGACAAAAAAAACCCACGACAAATTAGTTATTTTCATTTCTCTAGGCAATATTTTTTTTACATTGTGTTTCTTCTTTTGTGTGTGTGTTTTTTCGGTTTTTTCCACTTACAATTAATAATAATTAATAAAAATTCGATCGACGACAAACTCGACTCGCGTTTTCTCAACGATTTCTTTCGAATTTAATTTCTTTTTTTTTTATGACGCGCAACAGACACACACTAATTATTTGGGAGGCACACACGCTCTAAAATCGCATTCGCAAACGCTTCTTTTTTTTTGTTTTATCGTTTCTCGCAGGCAAAAACTCATTCTTAAACGCTTTTAACAGACACGCCGCGTCGCTTTATTTATTACTTTCATTCGAAAAAAAAAATAATTCTAAAACGCATGCTTGGGCAATATATGGTTATTTTTTTTTGTTGCTGCCGGTTAAACGGATCTGGACTCTGGACTTTGCGACGAAACTGGATCGAAGCGTCGGAGGCCAGTCGCTCGGCACGATAGGTTTTTTGTTTTTTTTTTTCCGTTATTGGCTGTTTTTTTTTCTTTATTTTATCACTCTTTTTTTGTCCACTTTTCTCGCATTTCCTTTGATCTCTCATTATCATGATCATCTTTTGTAATCTCTCTTTCGTTTTCGACAATTACGTGAGAACGCTAATTTGTACTGACAAACATTTATCATCTCCAGCTTGAACTTCCGCGACAATATTGAGTTTACGAAATATCTCGTATATTTATTTTTTTAATCGTGTTTACAAATTGTTAGGAGAAATAAAAGAAAAAGGAAATATTCAAACGTCGGTGCGACGAGATTTTCGTATTTTTTTGTTTTTTAACTTTGTGCGACGAAACTTGAGACGAAAAACGTCGCACCGAAGTATGAAAAAAAAATCGTCACGATGCAAGAAATTGGAAACAAACAAAAAAAAAACAACTCAAATAAAGAATCGATTAAGACAAAATAATTGCAAATCATTTTACTTTATTTGACAAATAATTGAGAACAATTGTGAAATTATTTGCCATTAATTTGCTTGAGAATTGCTAATTTTTTGGCATAATTTCTTGGATACTCGTATCTCGCTTTAGATTTCAGGCTGAATTAACATTTTAAATTAAAGAATAGTCAACAATATCGAGATGCTTAAACAGCTTCGGAATTCAACAGTTATCGGATAATTGATCAATTTTCGTTAAAGTGAAAATTCACTCGCAAAAATTCAATTTTTATTTATCAGAAATATAATTTCAAATGTAGACAAATATTGACAAATCTTTAACTTGATTTTTACTATTTTTATTTTTAAAAATGTTTAAATTATATTAAAATTTTAGCTACTCAAAAAAAAATCCACACAATTTACGTTTTGCTGAAAAGTTAAAAAAAAAAACGTTATGTATTTCATTATATTTAAATTCTTATATGTCAGTAAATAAATGAACGTCCCTGCAATTGCAAAAAATTCAAATTTTCTTAAACTCACAATACTCAAAAAACGAATCTCGCATTGTCGACGAAAAAAAGCGAATAATCCTTATTCTTAGAAAAAAAACCAAAACTGCGATAGGGAAAAAAGGTCTTTATAATAATAATTACAATGTCTAGGAAAAGTTTCTTAGTAATTTCTTGACTGTATTTTTTAAAAGTTGTTTTCTTTAAGCTAATTTCTGTTCTTCCTCTTCTTCTTCTTCTTCTTCTTCTTCTTTTTTTTTTTGTTTGTTAATTATTCGTTTGACGAGACAGAGCGACTGGACTAGCCTTACAGACTAGCTTGCGGTCTGCGCAAGCGCGCTGGGCCCAGTGACCCTGGACCTTGGTCGGGTCCCGGTACAACTAACAACTCTCTTAAAACGCCTTTCCGGAAACCCAAATAGCGAGAGCGATCATAGAGGAGTCCTTACACAATTTGCTCAAACCTTTTTTTTCAATTCTCCGAAGTTTCGTTTAGCTTAAGGGGAGGAAATCGGATAAAAATCGACGTTATTTTTTCCATATAATTACGGCATGAATGTAGCTTTTTCAGCTTTTTTTGGTTAAATCGATGAAATACCATAGATTTGAGTATTTTTATTTGTGTATTTATTTTTTTATAAATCCATTGCAACTTCTCCAATTCTAATATAAAAACGAAAAGATGTGGATGACCGATTCATTTGGCAAAATGTATGACAAAAATTTCCATAAATTTGCACTAAGCTATACTACAATTGTTAAATGGTTTCTTCGGAGGCCAAAATATTTGTTATTTTAGGAAACAAATTAGATGTTGTTCCATGTGTATCGGCGATTTTCGTGTGACTCCGTCCTCTTAAGCAGATTTTAAAACCATATATTTGGGCTATCGAGTGAGAGAAAGAGAAACTTTTCATCATTTCTTGAAAACCCGTATTAAAAAAAAAAACATAAACAAAATTTATACAGTTTTCTCGTAATTCTCTGTCGATCACTGCGATAGCTATTCGAGCCTCGATTTCATTCGGTATTTCCTCGAGCTCTTAAAAAAATACTGTTAAAATTAGAATTTACTGTAAAATTACAATAATTTTTCTTTCATAAACTGCTATTTTTAATTACATAACAAAATTTAACAGTTTATGATTAAAAAATTACAGTGATTTTTTAAACACTGTTAACAAGGAGAGCTTAAATATTAGTTTAACTTTCTAGCTTCGTGACGAGAGTTCTCTTTTTCTTTCTTATTTTTCTTTTAGTATCGCTATTTTAACTAGTACTATGTCTTTTTCTTATCACTGTGAGTTATCACGCGATTACGCTATTATGGTCTCGTTTTTTTTTTTTATTTTTTTTTTTTTCATGCGTTTTACGAAATGATAACTCACTGTTTTTTTTGTTTCGTTTGTTTGGAGATTTTCGGGGAGTTTTGGAATTATTTTGAAGGGAGTGAGGAACATTTTTTGAGGGAAGAAAGTGAGAGAGCGTTTTTTTTTGGACTCCTCTATGACACCGTCGACTGGTTGGGTTTTCGCTGGATGATCATTGGGCCGGGCCCCGATTCGGGGTCGCTAACGGCATTACGGCATTTCATCGGTCGCCCAGGGCCTCACTGAGCCTGTGCACTAGGATCGCACTGCAACAGTCGCACTATTGACGGATCGCTTTTAGCACCCTCAATGAATTCGTCCAATGACAATTTTCCGTCCTTGTTCTTGTCCATTTGACGAAATATCTTGTCGGTTCTCTTCTCCGGTGTTGATTCGTCCTCTGGCATTTTCATTACCGTACCAACCATCTTGTAGATAGCCTTGAATCATATAACAAACGATTTTGTCAATTTTTTCAAAAGTATTTTCAGGTGAAGATAAATATTAATAATTTATTTTTAGTAATTCATTTTTTCAAAGTAAAAATATAGCGTTTTCCTAACAAAAAAAAATTCACTAATATACCTTAATTGCCATGTTATGGAAATCGTTTACATTTCTGCAATAGAAAAATAATAATTAAATTTTTTTAAAACCCCCCATTGATTTTAATACAGAAATTTGAATGTATCTGTCGAATTTTTCTCGTAAATTTGAAAAGTAAAACAAAGTTTTTCTAAAATTATATTTTACATAATATGAAAAATTCTTCTCAAGCTTTGAGAAGAATTTTCTAACAGGATGTCCAAAAATACAAATTTAATTTAAGAAAAAAAAAAACAATAATGTAATTCTAGTCTTTTTGAGAGTCTAAATTAAATAGAAAATATATTAATAAAGATTATTATAAGGCTAAAAGTTAAAAAAAAAATTAAGGTAGATTTTCAACTCTTAAAGTGGTAAACACGTGGAAAATAACCAACACCGACACACGGAAAGTTTCAACGTTTAAAATAAATGAAATTTGTGTAATTATACTGACATTCTTGAAGCTTTGAGAAAAAACATTGTTATAGGATATCCAATTAACTGCTGGTTGACCAAGGGCTCTATCTTACGAGTCCTACAGCTCTATATATATATACACACAATGGGGATTCTTTCTATCTTCAGTGATTCTAACACATAGTAGACCGAGCGAGGGTAGAGGGTTGATAAGTGGTCTATTTCGAGACTCTTTGAGGGTAAAAAAGCAAGAGAGAGCGAATAAGCGTGGCGAGGACAAAGTAAAACCATCGCACCGACACGTATATATACATCTCAACGTACCGTGACAATTTCGAGCATCTCCTGTCGAGAAATGTAGCCATTTCCATCGAGGTCGTACATGCTGAAGGCCCACTTGAGCTTTTGTTCCAATTTGCCCCGTGACGTAACGCTCAACGCGCATAGAAACTCCCGGAAGTCAATCGTGCCGTCCCCATTCGCGTCGAACGTCCTAAAGACGTGCTCTGCAAACTAATAGCAAACAGAGAGGCGCAATTGCACCAACAATTACAATCTTTTTCATTTTTTTTTTTTCATTCTCTAAAATGTAAAGTATAATTTACACTGTAGATGCCGTAGAAGTAAGAGACAGTTGTTTATTTAATTTATTTAATTGAAAAAAAATTTTAATTAAAAAGAAAGTTTAAAAAAAATACATTTTCCAGATAAGTGCTATCGAAGCATCATCAGATTTTTTAAAACAAAAACAAACGGAATCGGGTTTTATATAAACCCTACAGTGTCCAGCCCCTTAAATTTAATTTTTTTATTTGCAATATAGAAAAAAAGAGAGTGAAATAGAAAAGAGCGATTTTGAGGTATTCTTTTCTCGTTACGAGAAAAAAAAAATTCTGCAAGTTTTTCTTTATTGGCTTCAGCAACAGACATCAGGTGCGGAGAAGCGAGTAAAAGTGAAGTCATAAATCTTTATGTAAACAGCAGATGTATATTTGAGGAATTATCACATGCATGGTGCTAGAATTATATGGGGTATTCCACTCGCTTGGACATCGAAATTTAAGAAAAACATTATTTTAAGAAAAAAAAAATGATTAAAATTTTAGAAAATATAAATTATTCTCGAACCGCTCTCGAACTACGATGGAAATACTTGTTTTTAGTCCTATATTTTATGGGAAAAAATTCCGAATTTTAAACCTAGTAGAAATTCCCAAAATTTTTTTTACCCAAAAGTTATGGAAAAAAATATTATTTTATAGTATAAAACAAGTGATAGAAATCTGAAAAAAAATTACCTCTTTTTTTTGGATTAATTTGTGCGAAAAAAAAATTCGTTCAACTGAATCCGAGAGGTTCAGGCCGATGGCCAAGTGAATTGACTTGGAATGCCCCATATATATTTTTACGATCAAAGCGTCTGGATTATAGTTTGAAATAGCTCCCAGCAACGGCTGCGAAGCTCTTTTCGTATCTTTTTGTTACGACTCTTAGATAGAAACTCTGACTTTCAGATCGTCAAATTTCACGTTAATAAAATAATAAGCATCTTCTATGGTGAATTCTGGGTCGTGTGTTTGAAATTATGGCGAAATGCGAATTTGTGTGACAGCGCGAAAAATTGCGATAACATATAGAATGGCATATAAGTTTTTTGTAAAATCGTGTCGTGCCCCATGCGTTTGATTGCTGAGCGAGAAACAAGAACCTTTACCTTTTTCCACGTCGCGTTGTCAATGAATATTTAATTGCATAATAAACATACGTTACGACGTAATAAAGAGATTGTAGGAAAGCGATTAATGATCGAAGAATTTATAAAATACGATTTGCACATTTAAAACAGTAATTTGTCCGGATGATATATCCCAGCAGTTCCCATTAGACAAGTTAATGTTAAATATTAAATATTCCTCATTTTTTTAATTAAATTTTTTTTGCAAATTTTGAAAATTAAATGACTGCCAAAAATAGAATTTACAAATAATGTACTTGTTAAATACATGTATTTATTAAATAAAATCTTGAAAAGTTAATCTTTTTTTTGTCACTTTTCGCTACGGGCTATTTAATGCATAAAACTTTGAAGAAATGATTATTAAAATGTAGCACAGATTTAACTAAGTGTGAAGCGCTCTACATTGTTTTTAATGGAATAAAAAAAAATGAGAAAGCGGGTCTAATGTTTTACCTTCGACGCGTCGCCATATGGGAAAAAATTGCCGTATATTTTTTTGAACTCCTCGACGCTAAGGTGCCCGCTTGGACAATCCTTCAGGAAGCCCTTGTACCACTCTTGAATCTCAGCGTCTGCAACAGTAACAAAAAGTATTGTTTATTTTGCAATCGACACACGAAATTATATCAAATATTTTTTTCCCCCCATTTAGATTTTTATTAAAATAATATAATTATCCACAATTCCTATTTTTTGTTGAATTTTCATTAGTCGTTTTTTTTTTTCCATGAATCAAAATAGTTTGACTTTTTTTTTAACATTCAAAATAATATATTTATACAGAATTTTCATTTTTCAAACTTTCCATTGCCAACTTCTTTTTTATGATGTAACTAAACAGTGAAAATAGTAAGAACAAAATAAAAAAAATATATTACAAGTAAACGAATTGTATTTTTGAATAATGTTTACAATGTTATAATGGGTAAAAAATATTTTTGCGCGTAGAATTTTTAAATTGTGTTCACATATACGCCAACATTACCAAAGCCCAGGTGTTTATGAACGATAATATTAAACAGTAGAAGCTACAGGCGTTGCTTTACAAGCTCGCGAGATTTTTTATTTTCCACCCGGTAAACACATGCATTCGCACCTCATGTTGGTTCGTCTTTCTTTCAACCCTCTTGACCCTATTCGGAGCTTCCGACAAGCTCTTGTAGAGATTTTTCCCCTTCTCTGTGTCTTTTTTTCTTTTTTTTTTTTACCAAAAATAGAGTGTCAACAAGATTCTACCCTGCCGGTTTGAAATAATGTTTCAACCTGGATGAGACGCCTACTTTTTTTACACGTAAAATACAAGCGGAAAAATGGCACCGTCGTAAAAAAATCACTTTTTGTAAGTAAAAAAAATGTAAACATTGAAATGTTTAAATTTCTATAAAAATGAGGTATAAGATAAAAATATTTTGATGCCTAATGCAGAATTTTGAAAAATAAAATAGTGTAAACATTTTTGCAATGATAAAAATAAAAAAAAATCAGCCTGTTGCTTCGTCTAGATAAATTATTATAAAAAGATATGAAACAAAACATGTTTAATAAAATATACAAGAATAAAAAAACGATATTCAAACAAATTTGAACACGATGGCTCCGAAATCTCTAAAAAAAAAAAACCGAAAATAACTGATACAAAGTAAAAAGTTATGAAATATAATATAAAATAAAATGTAAATATGGAAGATACCTGAGAACTCGGTGTTTTGTTTCAGATCCTCGAGCACCTCCGGCTTAAGTTTGCTGTTCTGTTTACCCATCTCTGACGCAGCAGTGAAGAGAGTCTCTCCCTTCTCGTAGTAACGTTTATTACAACAGAGCCAGTAGTAGCCTCCGGCTATGAACCGCCGAGCTCTCCTCTTATCTCCTTTGCTGAGTCTCTTGTTTTTTCTCTCCTCGCCGAATTTAGATATTTAAAAGCTCTAACTAAGCCTACGAGTCTTTTCTCCTTTTTGTATGTCTGTGCGATTCCACCAGCGATTCCTTATCTCCTCTTTCGGTATATAGATATATATGTATATATATCAATATATATACAAATATACAGAGCTCCACAAATTTTCCGGCCGGTGACCTGCAGCACCAGGCACCCTCCTGAAAAAATACCAAAAAGAACCATCATAATATGTCAGCAACAAAAAAAAAGTTCAGCGAGAAAAAATGTTTCAATGAAATGTAACTATACAAAAAAAAAGACTAAACTCAATATTTATTTGGATCCACTGCATTGTTAAAAATATTCGGAAAATCACATTTCTGCATTTTGATATCAAATTTCGAGTCATTTCTGCCAATTTTTTTTTCTTCTGTAATTTAATATATCAATTTATAAATATCTCAAAAAAAGTATTATAATTGTTCCAGTAGATCTATTTTTTAAGCGTAGAATTCTTAATCGACTAAAGAATGATATTGACAACAAATAAAAGATCTCGTAGTTCAAGATATCAATTAAATTCCATTCAATGAGATTTTTGCTTTCTCTCTCGGTGTCAAAACATCAATTTTCGTCGGGGCATTGGAGTTGGGATGTCAAATTTTTTTTTCGTCGACTTATAAAGCGCAAAAAAAAGGTACTAAGGCATTCACACACATTTCACAATCGTACGTCTGAAACATAAAGAAGAATATATTGAGTAGACAACGAATTATACACTTGGAGCATAGTGCGATTTATTATAATAATAATAATAGTAGTAATAATAATAATAATAATAATAATAATAATAATAATGTCAATAATAATAATGATAATGACAATGTAGGTTTTTCGGTACGTCGCCCCGTTTTTTACCCACATACAAAATACGAGTTGCTTTTTTTTGATTGCTTAAACAGAATACCATTAACGTTACAATAATTATTTTTTTAAATTTTTATATGTATGTATATATATATATATTTATATTTATTTATAATTATTCATTTATCTAACGATATTATAATTAGGTGTATGTTATATAATGTATATACATAGGTGTATCTATGGACGATTTTTTTTTCTTTTTTTAATGCAAAATCGCATAAATACACCGATGGATAGATGCGACGAGTACGAATAAAATGTTGCGTGGGCAGGCTAATTGCCAGTCGAACGGTCTTTATTCTGGAAGTCGTAGCTTTCATTTATCTTTATTGAGATAGTAAGAAAAAAAAAATTATTTTAAAAACGGTTTTGCCAAAAATCATTGTTGTCATTTCAATTCCACATGTAATTTTTGTATATGAATATTGAGAAAAAGAAAAAAAAACAACCGTGCACATTCTTTCAGTTATAGAACTGTAAGAATTAGAATTTAAATGACAAGACTTATTTTTGGCAAAAAGCCTTAGTATTTTTTTTTATTGTGAACAAATTTGCTTCTTTTGTAAGTTTTTTTCTTTTGTTGGTTTTTGAGGGATTTTCGAAATTTTTGGTATTTTATTTCGGTACGCGGAGAGAGGAGAGATGGCCGATTTTTAATGCAGAATTATTTAGCAAAAACAAAAAAAATCATGGAGTAAATTAATTAATTTTATTTTCTTATTCCGATGACTTATCAAATTAATGTTATGATGAAAAATTATTTCCAACAAAATATTAACGTTCGCTTGAATTTTCTCGTACAAATTCTAAATTAAATTTACTGCAACGAGATTTAAAAAAAACTATAAATTTAAGAAAAAGTGTAACTAAAAATGTTCTGCTCGTCAAATCGTGTACTGAGGTATTACGATTGAAGTATGAATTTACGTTTCAATTTACGTCACCGATTGGCAATAATAAAACAGAAAAAAAAATGTAATAAATAATAAGATAAAAATAATTAAAAAAAAAAACAATAATAATGTGACAGAAATGAGGAGAATTGATAGGACCGGTTGAAATATTAATTGTTTGCCAGAGACACGATTGTCGAAGCGTCGACCACCTCTCGACTCGAGATTTATATCCAACCCTTCCCTCCCCAGCCCCCTTCAACAGTATTATAAAGCGCAGGGTCGCGTTTTGCGTCACAGCGCGGGATTATAACGACACACTCATATACGAGAGACATACAATTGCTTATCGGCTATCTGGCTCTCGACATACACCATGCATAACTTGGCCGCTCTATAGCTGTTTTATACAATATATAGGCGGAATAAAGTGAATGTATAGAGTGTGCCCGGTGCCGCTGAAAACCCCCTATCGGCCAGAGTTGATGCCTCTCTGTGTCCCGCATTGCTACACCATCTCTCGCTTCATTAGACCGGGCAACTCGATTATCGCGATATTCAGTCTTCGCTCCACGCACACAAACAATTCCCTCCTGAATATAACTTCTGTAAACTCATTTGTTACGCCTGACTATAGATTTCCACCAGTTGTTCACTGCAAAATAAAAATTTTTTTTTTTTTTAAATACAAGCACAAACATAAAAAGTCATGCATCGGCAGTAAAATCAGATAATTGCGAGTACCGCAAGATTTTGAAAAAAAAATGTGTGTACGAGGCATTCCAAGTCGACTCCCCCCTTGGAATCGGTTGACGAATTTTTTTTTTTTTGCCTTTTTTTGGTCGAAAAAAAGTGATTATTTTCTCTCAGATTTCTATTACTTGTTTTACTCTATAATATAATTTTTATTTAATAATTTTTGAGTAAAAATGAATTTCAACGAGGTTTTGATTTCTGTAATTTTTCTCCATAAAATCTGGGACTAAAAACACGTATTTCTATACCATAGTTCAAGAGTTGGAACGTGAATAATTTCTAAGTCCAAAAAAAAATCGTCATGAATTGACTTGGAATGTCCCATAGATATTTTCAAAAACCACCTGGTATTGAAGCGGGTGAAACGACGTTTATAGAATACTTCGCAAATACAATAAAAACATTTTTTCGTGACAATGACTGGAAATTTAAAAAAATATTAACGCAGTTTCGATTTAAACTAGCGAATATTTTCTCAGCGATCAACATTTATCTAGCAAGTTCGAAATGATTTTTTTTCGACACGTCGTTACAATTCTTGTCAGTAAAATCTAAATCCTGCGATGCACTTTATCTACGACGCAATTGCATCCGATGAAACACTGGAGAAATTATTGTTTGTGTCTACTTCCTACATTTTTTATTCCCACCCGATTCACACAAAACTTCTCCACTTTATTTCTTCGTACATTTTAAGCAGACAACGGAATGAGTTTTCTTTTCTTCTTTTACAAAGCAGAAAGAGGAAATGACATCGACGAATTTATCATATTCTCTCCATTGCAGAATTTCAACACTTTCTCACTCCCTTAATTGTCCTCCGCCGTCAGACGCTTAATTCCCTTCGCAGTCGTTCAACATATCTTTTCGCGGTCTATCCAAGCGACTCAACTATTTATACCAAAAGCGATTTCGACACCGAATTTATCGATAACGAGTTGCTTCAAACTTTTTCGCTTCATTCCACAACGTCTCTGTTCTAAAACCAAGATAACTTTCTTCCTCCCTGCTCGCCTTTTTCACGACCCTATATCGCTTTTATTTCCGGACCTGTCTCGCTGAGAGAGATAAACGAGTTCCGTAATGTTGTACGATTGGCAATAAGGAAAGAGGCTGGATTTAAGATAGTTGCTCCACCAATTTCATCCAAAAAAGCGTATTTGTATTTTTTTTTCAAACGGGGAAAAAAGATCTTTAAAAAATACCGTCCTTTTAATTATGCATAATAATATTCTGAACATGTGAAAAAAACCCCTAGATCCAAATCTAAAAAAATTGCAGGTCATTACATTTTTCAGCAGTTCAGCAGTTTCATTTCCATCGATATCATTTTTTTTTATACTTAAAAAAAATGGGATCTACTTTTTGAATTTTTGATATTCACGCCTGGGGATTTTTTTTAGATGCTGAAAAAACCCTAGGTAGGAATAATTCTGAGATTTTGTATAGCAATTTTTTTTTCTCCCAACAAATACAAATAAAACACTTGTTCTTTTTGTCTTAAAAAGATGGAAGTCGCATTTAACGAGCTACAAAAAGGATTACTCACAAAAAAGATGATATTATTTCAAGGATTTCCTTAAATTTTGTTCTTTTTTTTTCTTTTTTTTATCTTCCTATTCCTCTCACGAGTGTGTGCAATGAGGTGAATGATTGGACACCGTGGTGAATCCAAGCGTCTAACAGGTAAATTGGACGAAAGGAAAAGAGAGAGTGAGAGGAAAAAAAGTATGGCTTGAACAAACGTCTGAAGTCGTGAAAGGAGACTCGAGTGTAGTTCCTAAAGAAGGGAAAGGAAAATAAGGGAGCTCGATGTTAGGGGGCGATATATTACATTATGTGCAATCAACGTGCAGTGGGCAGGCTAGCTGAGCTTACAAAGAAAGTTCAAGAAGGGCAAATAGAGTCCAAGAAAAAAAAGGGTTGAAAAAGAGATTGGCGGTGTTCCTGGGATTAAACGAGCTCTGGAATAAGAAAAGCGAGAGTGACAGCGCTTTTCGAAGGAGGGGGCACGATGGAAGGAACAGTAGAAAAATATAAAATTGCAGACATTGCACGAGTGGCTAGATTAATCCTTATTAATGCTTTCGTTCTTCGTGTTTTTAATGTTTAGTTTTCTTTTTCACTAGAAAAAAATCATACGAAGGACTAATGTTCATAATTATTTCAAACGATCTTTTAATCATGCAAAAAAAAATCTTTAGTTTCGAATATAAAAAGTTGCTATAGTTTCATTTTTTCATTTATCAAAAGATTGTTGCGAACAATTTTGGACAATTTTAGAAGGTTTTTTCTGTAACTTTTTTTTTCGGAATTGAAAAAAAATGAAACTTTCTTTTTTTGCTTACAGCTTCAATTTTTTTTTCTACTAACGAAAATCGCTCGGAAAAAACCATGTTTTTGTAATCTTTCCAAACAGTACTTTAAGCATGTTAAAAAAAGTTAATTTTTGAACATAAAAAAACAATGTAGAAGTATCATTTTTTCAAATATTAATATTTATCATTTTTCTAAAAATGTCTTCTATCATTTTTAAAATATTTTGTTCCGGGAGCTTTTTTTTACACGATTGAACGAGTGTTTACCGACAATTTGTGGCATAAGATTTCTTCTATGACTATTTTTTCTACTATCGAAAAAGAAAAATTAAACACTTTTTTTGTCAAATACCAGGTGAAGCGAATTCTCAAATCTGAGAAAACATGACTATCGTTGAGCCCAATATTCTGTTGTCTATCTGGAATTATTTTCGATGCTCACACATGCCTTTAAACAGCCTTATAGAGCATTTGAACGCGAGCGCAATGTGAAAATGTATTTAATAGGATTGTCGATGCTTGACTTTCTAATAGAACGGTGAAGCGTGTGTGTGCAGTCACCAGTTTTGCCTCCTTCTCTCAATTTCCGCGCCTAGCCTGCCTAGCATTTATTTTTTATTTTGGTTTCTTTTTTTTTACACACATTTCTCCTCACTCAAATACTCAAAATTCGTTTCGTCACACACGTTTTGTTTTGTTTTTTTTTTTTTTTTTTTTTTTCGTTGCGCATTTATCGAAGACCCGTGACACACGGTTTTTTTTTTTTTTTAGGAGACGTAAAAAGGGTTTAAAAATATTTTTTATAAACGATTACTGTTGCTTCAAACAAAAAATTGCATTTCAATCATATGCATTTCATGGCTTGTAAATGCAGCTTCATTTTTAAAAGCTAAAGTTACCAGAATGAAAAACTTTTTTTTTTAAGGTGAATCTTTCTCCTTGATCTCAATCGATGGATTTTCGCTCTCCGGTTACATATAATTAAAAACACTCACTTTTTTTTAATAACGATTTGTTTGCACAATTCGAGACTCGCGTTTTACGATTAACAATAATATAGGTAGAGAGTATAGTTTTTTTCCATCTGGCTTATTTCTCCTCCTCATCAGTTAAAATTGACTTTACCGTGTTAAATATTACGATTAAAGCGTGTTTAATAACGTTTTTGTTTTTTCTTTTTCTTCTGACTTTGAGAATTGGTGCGTGAAAAAAATGAAGATTAAAACCGAGAATTGCGAATTCGTTTCGCCTTCATTATCAGTATTTATTATATTTATATTTATATATATATTTAGTGTTGTAGTTTATAATATGGAGGGACGCGATGATATGTGCCTAGCCTAGAGTATGCGACTAAAAGACTTTCACGGATATTCAAGAACCGTTCGCTAAGCCGACGAATGAATAACTATCGTGAGGAAAAAAAATGGCGCAAGATTTTTTCGGATTATCCGTCGATGGAGGAAAAAAAGGTAGATAAACGATTCTCCTAATTAGAAACATGCAATTGGTCGAATTCTATCGCTAAGAAAAAGAGACAGCTTAAAACTCTCCCTCCCATCGTATCGATAAAGCGATCGTATTTGTTAAGTCATTTTTTTTGTTTGCTGACTTAACTTTTAGTCATTGAACAGGAGTAGATCACGAATTTATGGTGAGATCATTTTTTAAACGAGAGTCAAGTTTCAGTCATGTTTCTTTTTACGATAATCGGATTTTTTTCCATCACTTTATAGCAACTTGCAGAAAGAAAATAAATCGAAATTTCTCTTTGAAATCGGATGTTTAAGATCTCCATTTATTTGGCATCGAATGCTTCGTATTTCTGGTGTTTAAATTTTTTATTTCGATTTACTCGTTTTTTTTTTGCCAAAGTTAAATTGCTATTTTTTTCTTCATTTGCTGAAAAAAAATTGCATCCTAAAAATCAAGCAAACTCTTCGATTAAAAAATAATCTCCTTCAATTACCCAAAAATTTAGCAACTTTCCCGTCAACAGTAAAGTAAGAGTCAATATTTTCTCCTTACTTCTTTGCCTCCATTTTCTTTCCACTTTTTGTTACGTCATTAAAATGTGACGGTATTAAGTATCATAGATGTGAACGCGTTACGCACCTAGAATACACCTGGCGTGTGTAATTAGTAGTAGTTGTTGTTGTTGTTGTTGTTGTTTTCGTAGTTTTAGTAATAATAGTAGTGTAATAATTGTAATAGTAGTAGTAGTAGTAGTAGTAGTAGTAGTAGTAGTAATAGTAACAATAATAATAGTGGTAGGTACATGGGCTCTCTTAGACGTCTAATATTCTATCCACAAAGAGTGATGATTGTTCCGAAGGGAATTATTGCGTCGGTGGTCGATTATCGCGATTTTATAATTATTAAAAGCGCCTTTCGCGAGTCGTTAATATTCTCCTCCTTTCCCTTCCCATTCGTATTTATATATATATATATATTTATACGTAGCTAGTATCGTTAATTATTCATCACGAGTAACATAATAAATGCTCGACTGTCGTGCAAATACATTTGCTTGCGTTTTTTTTTTACTTCTTCCTCACAGTTTTCTTTTTTTTCATCTTAGCGCGAGCGCCTTTTGCGTCCCAGAAATAGGATTGTGCGAATCGATACACTTGGCGTATATTTTCCTTTTTTTGTTTGTTTTAAGTATAAGTATCACTATACATATGGGGAATTCCAAATGAATTCACTTGATCACCGGCCTGACTCGTTCGGACTCAGTAGATGATTTTTCTTGTTGTATATTTTGGTCTAAAAGAAAGGTTATTTTTATTCAGATTATTGTCACTTGCTTTATCCTATAAAATAATTTCTTTTCCATAACATTTGAGCAAAAATGTATTTCGATTGGGTTTAAAATTCTGAAATATTTCTCATAAAATCTAGGACCCAAAACAAGTATTTCCATCGTAGTGAAGAGAATAATTTCTATATTTTTTGTTTAATTTCAGAAAAAAAAAACAATTATTTTATAGGGTAAAACAAGTGATAAAAATGTGGGAAACGCTCTCTTTTTTTGGACCAAAATATTTCGAAAAAAATTTGTCAACTGATCCCGAGAGGGTCAAGCTGATGACCAAGTGAGTTGATATTTGGAATATACACGAGAGTTTTCGCGTAGCGTACGTGGAATTTTTTGTTTTTTTTTTTAATGCAAGCGCGATAAAATTGTTTTGTGCTCGCGTCACGAAGATAACGATGGTGTCAAAATGATTTTCGGAGTCTCCATCATTCGGCAAAGTCGTACAATCCGGAACACATAAAAAGTTGGATGAAATCCCGTCGGTGTGTCCGGTGACAAAAAAAAAGTTCGCTTCGTAAGCACAAGCCGGGCATTTTTGGCAGGTTCGTTCTGCCTTGGCGAAAAATTCGTGGCAAAAGTACGAAGAAAAAAAAAAAAAAAAAAAAAAGACACCAAAAGAGAAATGAGCGAGAAGCCAAGAGAGATAGCATTTCCAGTCATGCGGAGTTTCCGTCGTCTCACGCCGGACGTGGATCAACAAACAAACAAAAAAGTCCGAAATTCCATTCTTGTTTCCCTCGTATTTCCTTGATTCTTATTTCCGCTTCGCGTTCTCTTTTCGCCCGACAATTAGCTATATATATATATATATAAGTTACTGCAGAATCAGCGGTGCGGAATGAGACCGACTGCCACGTGGCTTTCTCAAAGCTCTGAGTGTCAGGGTCGTTGTGGAAATGTCTCTGGCGCACTCGTGGGTGTGGCAAAGCTTGCATACTTCGAAAGAGGAAGAGAGCGAGAGAGAAAGTGCATCATCGAATCGCCAACAACCAACGCAATTAGTCACGATCTCCGAACTGTTCCTGAACAAAACGCCCTCGCGACTTTTCGACTCCGGGTTAACAGAGTTACGATCGGCAAGCCCAGTTGTAACATCATTTCTCCCTTTCTCTCTCTTTCTCTCTCTCTCTCATCCCCCTTGCTCCGTTTTCACTCGAGACTGACGCAACGACTAGTGCAGACTTCCGATCTAAACTTCACCCTCATGAATTCATAACTTTGTGACGCAAACTGATCATCATTTTCGAATCAACGTCAAATTATTTTTAAAAAATGACCGTCAAATTATGCGGAATTCCATGATAAAATTTATCACAATGTTACACTGAAATTATGTTAAAATGACCGTCATAGAATGTCGAAATTTCGTTAAAATTACCGTCAAATGACGGCGGAATTATATTAAAATGTTGGTTAAATTACGTTTAAAATAGCGTCAAATGATGCCGAAAGTACGTTAAAATGACAGTCAAGTGACGCAAAGCTTACGTTATGTGATCGTTATATGACGCTGAAATACAGCAAAAAATTACGATCTAATGTCATTTAATTTTTATCCTTGGATTTTTCTGCTAAATGGCGGTTCTTTGTGTTTTCGGTCATTTTACGGTGAAACTACGGTCATCTTATGATGTCGTTTTTAATTTTTCCTTTTTTTTTTAAATGACAATGACAGTCGTTTTCCGGTGATTTGGGTTCTTTTTTTTTGGTCATCTTTCGGATAACATACCTGTAATTTCGTATGCCATATGCAAAATGACCGACATTTCTCAAAATCGTGACCGTCACGAACAATTCATCCGTAAATTCATCTATCAAGATGTAAGCTGACGGTCATTTGTATTTCGGTAAAAAATCACGGTAATTTTTAATAAGATGTATTTTAAAACAAAAAGTAGACTTTAAATAAAAATTGCGGTTTTGGTCATTTTTCTTTTTTACTTAGTTGTGTAACGGTCAAATGGCAGAAATATAACCAGTGACGATTTTGAATTGCAGCACTGCACAAATCTTAACGACCAATGTGCTCGCACTGCTCTTGTTTTCATTACGATAAATCGATTCCTTCGTAACGCGACGTTGGCCGGCGCTTTTTAACACGGCTTTTATAACCCCGTATAACGATATGAGGCACGCGAACGCTTTTAACGCGAGAAAAAAAAACCCCCCCGACAGATTAAGTACAAATCGTGACGCTCGACAGTAGCGAAAATCGTACGTAATGCAACTCGCAGCGATGTGTCATCGTTGAAACTTTTTTTTTCTTTTTTTTTAATATGGAAAATGTCGCTCGGAGCTTAACAACGATTTTAATCGGCAGCTTTTACGCTCGTCCCGAGTGGATTTGTGTCGTTCTGTTGCGCGGTGAGAGATATTACTTTTTGTTATATATATATATATATATATTTCGTTATTTTTATATATATATAGCGTCTGTATGTTTGTTTTTTGTGGTCTTATTATCCAAACGTGACGCGTCTCGATTAAGGAGCCAGCATTTTGGAGAGCTCCTCGTCCTGCAGACAACCCTTTAGGAATTCGTCTTGCGTCAGTTGACCGTCGTTGTTCTCGTCCATTTTCGCGAATATATTCTTCGCCCTGTCCTCCGCACTGTCGGCTGGTCGGTTGCTCGAACACGCGCCCAACATGTCGTATATCGCCTGAACAAACGACAAAAAAAATACAAATACATTAATTAATAATTCAGGAAAAGAAGTTCAAGTTCACGCATTTTAGGTAAAAAGAGTGTTGAATTTTATTTTTTTCATACTTAAGAAAAATCGTATGAAAAAAAGACCATCTGAAAAAATTGTTAGTACCGAATATAAAAAAGTAGAACCTTGCAAATTGCTTCCTCGTCATTTAGTATCTTTGACAAAGCCTTTTTATTTACAAAGCTACCTTCTATGGGGAAGTATGTTGATTAATTTTGGCTTCTTTCGAAGAAATTCTTTAAAAAGTAACAAAATGTTATAAATTTTGAACAAAATTCTGGTTACTTTAACTTTTTTTTCCGCTAATTAAACTTCACGAAATAATTTTCAAGACATTTTTGTCGATAAGGAAATTTCAACAAGAAAAAAGACTATGTTTGCTTTCTTATCTTCGTTTTATAGTCGAGTTTCAAAACGTTATCGTTTTTCCTGATCCTACTGAATATTCGGTATAGAGAAGAGCGACGCGGAAAATCGAGTTTCGAACGAAAAGCGTGCAATCTCTCTCCGCGGTGGATGGACTCTCGCGGTCGTTTTCCTTCTATATTATATGTACCATCATACCACGTTGTAGAATATGGAGAAGTGATGAAAATTTCGGAGTTTCGTGGTATTGTGACCCGACAGGAGTGAAGAGCAGGCGTGAGTGACGATTGAAAAAGTTCCAAACTCAATTTTACTGCGGAAAAATCGTATTCCCACGGTCTTTTTTTTTTTTTTTTTTTTTTTTACTGCACTTCTATATAGTGTCACAGTTTTCACCTGATGGTGTCCCAGAGACTTTTACTATGAATTCCTCCTTCGCTTGAATCACGAAACGCGAGAGAGCGTGCCAACGAAACTTTATAATTGTCAGCAATTTACATTCATATGACCAAATTTTAATTAAATTTCTCACCCCTCTGTCGTTCATATATCATAATCATTGAATTACAAGAACAATTGGTGGACAGCTTCTGGTACTTTTTAATTATCAATATCATACATTTATTTTTCTTCTTAAGGTATTCGAGTCGTTTAAACATCGTGAAAATTAAATGCTGCAGCAATTGCTTGTATAAAAACACTTTTACCATGAGATAAAAAATTAATACTGGGAGAGCACAGAAAAATAATATATTTTATAGGTGATATTTTTTTTGTAAGTTTATAATTTCTTTTTCCAAGTTTACTGATGCAAATATTTTTTATATATGTAACGATGTATATGAAGATTTTTTTGAATCGAATGAAGAAAGTTTAGAAAAAAATGTTGATTACAAAAAAAATGACTAAACCGATTTAAGTAAAGAAAAAAATTACAGAAATTCTTTCTTAATAAAAAAAAATGTTAAGGCTCCTTCATAAAATGGTATCGTAAAAATGTTTAATGGCGAGAAAAATAAAAATCATTTATCATAGAAACTTTTCATAATTTTGAAGTATTTTCGGTACTTTAATTATCCGTAAAATTTGGTTGGTCGGCAATAACAGGAAATTTCCTCACGTAGGAATAGACCGAATTTCCGCGTTTATAACGCGGAGACCGCGACGGGAAATTTTGTTTCGCAATTGTGTGCATCGACACTCTTCGTGAGAATCGCTTTTGCATTATAACGGACGTGTGCAAAAGCTTTCTCGATTATTCACGCCGGACATTGGAGAGATATGTGACTTGAATACAATATCAGTCTCGAGAGTGGTGTCTCTCGGGGCGAACAGGCGTTGACGAGGGGGAGAAGTCGAACCAGGATTCAAGATTTCCTTTGGGAAAACCACGGCATCCGATAGTCAATCTCGTGGTGAATAGAATGGCGCCGACTGTCCGAGTAGAAAATGCATTAAATCTCAGTCGTGTGAGTTCTTCATGGATCATCATTTTTTTACATTTTTTATTTCTCTCTCTCTCTCTCATAAGGCCTTGATTTCATGACACTTTCATTTCACGATACTCAAATAAGGCCATAAACGTCAAGGTTTTAAAAAAAATGTACTTTTGTTTCATATTTTGTGGGGGCGTGAATGTAAAAAATCGCTCCTTTATAGGGAAGCAAAACACTCCACAGTCTAGATTTTTTAGACAGCCGTTTCATTTTTTTTCAAATATTGGTCACAAATTGCAGAATCATCAAAAAATGTTGATTACTGAAAAAGTAAAAAATCAATTTTTTTTTAAATTTTATTTTATAACATTTATGGTATTTTATTTTCAACAATGTTTAGCTCATGTCATTAAAATCAAATAGCTGGGTTTTTTTTTTATAAACATACTTAAATAATAAAAAATTGAAGAATTGTTAATTATACATTCCAACAAAATTTAGCTAAACTCATTAAAATTGAGCACCAATTGTTTTTATAAAATAGTAGTATTCATAAATCGTTTGGATTTAAAAAAAAAGGTTAATTGTAAACTTCGACAGCCTTTAGTAAACTCGTTAAAATTGGACAGCAGGTGTGCTTTTAAGGATGAAACCAAACGAAAATACGGGACAAAATTGAGCACGCGATTTCGTTAATCCGTTTGTCGCTTGATTCCTCGCCCTCCCATCTGTCTCAATTCGACCCTCTCAATTTCTGATGCAACCCTCGTTGCACAGGTCGCTGGGGAGCCATCACTACGTTCCCTATTATTCCTATTATATCGAGAGAGAGAGAGAGAGAGAGAGAGAGAGATCATGTAGATTGTGGTGAGCCGCTTTGGATATTTGCATATGGGGCATTCCAAGTCAATTCACTTGGTCATCGGCCTAACCCTCTCGGGATCGTTGAATTTTTTCTGGCCACATTTTCGTCCAAAAAAGGGAGTTACTTTTTTCAGATTTTGATCACTTTTTTTATCCTATAAAATCATTTTTTTTCCATAACTTTTGAGTAAAAATGAATTTCGACTTCTGAAACTTTTTCCATAAAATCTAGAATTAAAAACAAGTATTTCCATCATAGTTCGAGAATGGGCCGAGATAATTTTTTTTATTTTTTTTTATTTTAAGAAAACAATTTTTTTTCCTGCCTTAAGAAAGTTGACTTGGAATAGCCCATATACGTTTGTTGAAGGGAAAACGTTTTGGCATGCGTTCGGGTCCATCGTAAACGCACGTTGGGCCATCGAAATTCATCCTCCCACTGTTTGGTACATTGTGTGTATACAAATCTACATGTTACCAGTCTGTACGACTCTACATGTGGTATAGTGAAATATTCGAGCATCCAATATATACGTGTTCTGCTCTCAACAAACAAAGAAGCTGCCGATTCTGCTCTGTTGTTATCCTGGATTTGCCAATCTCCTCGTTGCCTATTTAT